>VXBI01011830.1:647365-985199 GCA_013397375.1 Toxostoma redivivum
CCGTCCTCACCATATGCTGGAGCGAGAAAGGAGGAGGAGAGAGAGTATGTGTGAGACTGAATTAACTTTGCTCAATGGCGACAGGGCAGCAGCCTCAGCCCCAGCATCAGATCGATTTACTAAACAAACTGAAACGTGGGTGGGGACGTTAAACAGTAACCAGCGGCCTCAATGAAAACTGAAAGCTGCTGCCGCTGCCGNGCGCTGCGACGGGCCTTGGGCCCCAGCCCTGATGCCCTCGGCAGGCTCCGCGGCAGCGCCCCCGGCCGCCAGGACGGGAAGCCGCCGGTGTCCCGCTCCCGCGGCTGTACCCCGCCGGTCGCCCTTGCCTCTGTGACGACGGCGGGGAAATGTCCCCCGGGCCGCCCTGCTCTGCCCCGGTAGGCGAGCCCAGCGCTCCGCAGGGCCCGAGCGAACCGACCCGTGTCCGCGGGGCCATCCCTGCAGCCCCCGCCCGTGGCCCTCTGCTCCCCGCCGTGCTGGGTAGCCGCACATTTGCGAGCGCCTCAGTCTCAAATGTTCCCGTCCCGGTGTCTCTCTCTTGTCTCCACTGAAGCTGTCACGGGAGGAAAGAAGCCTCCTCTTTTTAGCTCGGTGCTTGGCTATGTAAAGAAATGGGATCAAACACAGGGATCCACTGCAAACTCTGGGTTCCCTGCGTTAAAGACACTTCGCCGGCCTCTTAGGGCTGGGAAGGTCGTGATACGAGGAAGTGTTTATAAAATAGTAATTGCCGTTGTTTTCAGACATTGAACATTCACAGACCCGAAACAATAATTAACACCTTGATTATGATACTACCCGCTCACACCCAGAGAGGCATCAGGAAGAAGGGAAATAATTCAAGGAAGGATGGTGTCTTGTCACTCCACATATCATCCGTGGGGGCCTCCTCGGCCGCGTGAAGGCTGGATATTTGGCACAGGTTCCCATGTAAGAGTGACAAAATCCCCGTAAGAAGGGGCTGCCTCGCCGTGGGTGTGTGAACACGCCTGACACCCGTACCCGCACACCCGTGTCAGTGATTTAACGACGCTCTCACAGGAGAGGGACTGCACGGGCTCTACACAGGAAGGAGGTTGGAAAAAAAATATGAAAAATGTTCTCTTCCTCCAGTCTCTGAAAGCGGCTGGTGATTGATTGGTTTCCCCAGCGAGCAGAACAGCGGGTTTCCTCTACTTTCTTACCGGCGGTACCTTGCCATGCTGTTGGATCTCGTTAGGATGGCCAATTCCTCATTTCCAGAATTTGCCCGTGAAAACTCTGGATCCAGTTTCTAGGGGCTTTCGATTGTCCCTTGAAGGGAACAAAGAGAATTTGACTTGACAATTCCCCCCTATTACAAAACATTAATAATCACAGGAAATAATTGTCCAGATAGCCACAAGGAAGGTGTAAATACATCCAAAGCCCTCCGGTGTTATTTCAAATGCGGTTTTTAAAAGGCCAATAAAAGTGGCCGAGGAAGACTTGTTTCTGAGGAGTTCTTGCCCATCTCCTGCCGCAGATAAAATACTGCAGGCAAGGACAGCACTGACAGTGAAATAAACGTTACTGCTGCTGGCTCCAGCGCGCCTTGGAGCAATCCGCAGGCACAAATAGCCGGCTTAAAAAGTGACTGTCACTTACGTGAGGGTTGTTTTTTACCTCTCTTCAGAGAATCTCGGGCATATGCCGTAGGCTAATAGCCAGTTTTCTTAGGTGAATAAAGAGGATGCGTCGGAGTTTCTTTGCTGTCTTAATTAGAATAAAGTTAACACGCTAAAGCCATGTGGTCATCTGAGGCAACTGTATTCCTACACTTGCATCCAGATGCGGGTAGATTTGATGGCGGGTGAGGGAGTGGAGGAGGGTGTCAAGATGTTTTGATTCCAGTCCCTTCAGCGTATACAAACGTTATTATTTTCTTTCTGCGGGAAAGGTACTGCTTTGTACCAAAAGCAAATAGCTTGCAGAAGAGTAAATGGAATTTCTTTCCTGTGAGAGAAATATTCGCTGGTATTTCTCATCACATAAGGCCACATTTGATTTAACCTTAATGTAACTAGTGGTTTTCATTTCGACTTCAGCGTTTCCTTAAATGGTTTTTATGAAGTGGTTGCCTCTTATAGTTACCAACGTTTTAGAGGAAGAGTGGGGTGCGACACAGAGTCCCTTGATGGTCACCTCGCTGCCAGTGCTACCTCTGAAGCAGCATTTTCACGTGTCACGTCCACGGTGAAATCATGCGACCGCCCTAAGAGCAGCGGTAGGTGTAAACCAGCGCCCATAGCCGGGAGCCCTTCCCGCTTCCCTATAGGGTGGGGGCTCCCGCCACCTCCAGTCCTCCCACCCTCTATTGAGGATGGAGCACCAAGACACCAGGGCAGCGGCCAGATCCCTCTGCCCCGGAACTCCGAAAGCACCAGCTGGGCCATCGGAGGCAGGACATGCCCCTTTTGCTCTCCACATCTCTCCCTAACTACACCCCGGGGAGCAGGGCTTGGAAATGGTGTCGAGGGGAGAAAACCCACGAAGCCTTTTACAGCGGACATAACGAATATTTCCAGGCGCTGACCTCCAGGGAAAAGTCCCAGACAGTATGATCTCTGTTTTGAAGAAGTCCCTCTAATCACTTGGCTGCCTCTGGCTGTGTCCGCAGACACCTGCTGGGCGGCTGCCCGCCGGGCTGCGGCCGCCGGCATAGCCCCCTCGTTCCGGCGGGGCCAGACCTGGCCGGGCGAGGAGCCCGGCACACTCCCGCAGGGCAACATCTGCGAGGGTTTGCCCTTCCAGACCTGCTCCCAGCAGGGTTTGTCAACCCCTCGCCAGACAGTTTATTCGGGGAGAAAACAAGGGGAGCTGGCGAAGCTGCCTCTGCAGGCAGCGGGGCAGGGGCTGGGGTCTGGAACGGGCGGCCGCCCATAGCGGCAACCCGCCCGGTCTCCTCTCGCTTCGTTCCGGTATCATTAACCTGCGGGTGAAGCAACTGTTTGTGTGCCCTCTCTCCCTCCCCTGGGCTGCTTTTTTCCCTGTTACTGATCCATCCTTCGTAAATCATTTATGGGGAACTAGGCACTTCTCTCCTCGCAGGAGCTTCCCTTGAAAAACTTTCCCATCTTAAGGCAAGCGCCTTTCCTTTGTTATCACGAATAATTGATAAAGGACCCCAACGTGCCTTCAAAAACCATCTAAACGGCTGCCGGGAACTATACTCACTTGGGGTCACGGCGTTCTTCTGCCTTTAAAAGCGCAATACAGGAAACGATCAGGACCAAACCGGTTTAAAGAAATAGATAGTTTTATGTGGTTACCTGAAACCATAAATGGGAAACGCGGTCTAATTTTACAGGTTCTGGTATCGAGCGTTCAAGCTGACTTCTGCAGAGCCCTTTCCCCCTCCCTCTGATCAGAGAACACCTGGCATTCTATGCTAACTAAGGTTTCTGCGTTTTGTGACTTCGAAAAACAGAGTGAAAGTGTATTGTTCAAAAGAAAAAGAAAACCCATAAACCTCTTAAAACTCGGAGTCGTCAGATTACGCTGGCACCACGCGGCTGTGAACCGATTTCAAGGGCTGCATTAGAGACTGGTTTCTTTAGAGGTTCCCTGGCTAAACTATTAATTGCCAGGATTTCATGAAAGATTTGCAGAGTTTACAATCATTTATGATTCGTGCAATAAAAACTCGGAGATATGGGCAAACTGGTTCAAGGTGTAATGCAAAGATGTATTAGGTGCCCTTGGCAACTATCTGTGGGTGCTGTTTGTATTCTCCGAACACGCCCTTCGCTGCAATGAACATTTCTGCAAACCGCGGGTTGGGTTGTTCATTTCCAGAGCTCTGGAGGTTCACACAAAAGAGCTATAGATTTCAGGCAGGGGAATCGAATCCTTGGAAACTCATTCTAGTCCCCCGAAGAGTTCAAATGCAAGTGAGATAATTACCCTTGACGAAAAGTAAACTTCGAGGGAAAATATATGCCTTTCCCCCTCGTAAATTAAAAGCCCGCCAGAGAGTAGGTCTGAGTGTTCAGCGCCGCAGTGCTCTCCTGACCCCCGTCCAGGCGGAGATCACATTATTGTCCGCCACAGCAGAAGGCGGAGAGGAACCCCTCGAATCCCAAGAAAGACACCTCAAAGGGTATCGCCAGCCCTCCGACGATATCCTATTTAGGAGCCTCACAAGCGAGCACCCCAGGCATTTTAAAGATTATCCCCCTAAAGATCTTTGAAGATTATGCTAATGACTGCAGATTACACGAGTTTACTGCCAGAGCGGCCGAGCAAAACCCGCCTCGTGGCGGCTGCCCGCGGTCATTTTCTGCCTCTCTTTTAAGATGATTTGCGCCTCCCTCCATCGGCCGTTCCCCTCATTAGCAGCGGAGGGAGGCGGGAGGCGCGGGGGGCTCCTGCTGCCCGCTCTGTCTGACGGGGAGTGGGGGCTGCCGCGGCGGCGGGGTGTGCCGGGCCGGGCCGAGCCGGGCCGGGCAGCGCCGCAGGTAAGGGAGAGCCGTGCGAGACCCAGCCGTGCCACCTAGCGGTGCCAGGCCGCGCTGCCCGCCGCCCGCCGCCCGGCACCTGCTGCCCGCCGCCCGCCGACACCGCCCCCGCCACCGGGCACGGGGAGCAGCGTGCCCGCAGCAGGAGCGAGGGAGCAGCTCCCAGCCGGCAGCCTGTAAATCAGAAAGTGGGCAAAATCCTGCCTGCGTGTGTCGAGTGCCACGCGCGAGGCATCCCACGTATCGCAGGGGAAAACGATGGGCAGCCGAAAGGTTTGACGCTGCCTGAATGCTTCGTTCCCCCACCGGCCCCACCCCGCTCCTCATTTTGACCCTTTCACCCCACAGAGATATGGCTAAGTAAGAGTGTAAGAACCAGGATCCCGTTTGCTCCACCTGACTCATGTCGGTGGTTCTAGCATTTCCTTCCTCAGAAAAACCACGTCCTCTGGTCCTGCAAATAGAGGGTGTGGAGCACATCATCATCTAGGACGTTGTTATTAACACACCTACAGTGAATGTCTGAGAGCTTGAATCATGTTCACCATGTTTGTTTTTCTGATTAAAAATCCTGCCAGGCTAAAGCAGAAGTAAAGGCTCAGAAGCACAAATGCTCCACTGATGTAATGAGAATACATATAATGAAAATTATTCCCCAGCTGAAGACAGTAGCTGCATATTTGGAGATACAGTTTTGGTCCTGTTGCTAAGTCCAAAATATACTCATAGTATACCCTATGCAAATTAGGATTAGTTTCCTTTCCTCCCAAAATACAGCAGAGAAATGCATGCATGAACAAAAGATGAAAAGAAAAACATTTCTTGGTTATTTTAAGTACTTCAACATGTCGTCTGTAAAAGCACTGGTCATAACAGATCAGCTGTCTAAGGATTTGTTGCTTGGTCTATGCATGTGAAGTGTGTTGTTCTGTGATTATTTGATACCTATCTTGTGATTTAGAATATACCTCATGCTTATCTAAAAAAAGATCAGAAGGATTTATATGCATGGCAATTTTAGCATGGATATGTATCTACTAGTCAATATGGGCTACTCTGAAACGATCCTAACTCAAGCGGAGACTTCTCCCTCTATGAGTATGCAGTGGTTGCATTAGACTGCCTGCCTGATGATACAGGGAAATACCTTGGAAACTGTAGGATAGGTAAGCAGAGAACATTGCTGTTGAAAGAGATTTAAACAGCACTGATATGAGAACACAGCAAAAATGAAACTGGCTGCAAGAGAGATTAACAGGATAAGCATGCATCTGATACATAATTTGTACACGAAATTGTTCCAACTCATTGATTCAGTTAGAGGAGATTGAGTTCAAAATGTAGGTATGGAAAAAGAAAATTATCTTTCACTGATAAGTGAGTATAATTCACATTGTGTGTATTGCTAAACAGTGTGTACACATTGATATTGACAGTGTAGACATGGTATATGAAAATCATCTTCTGGTGAGAGTTGGGAATAATGCAATCTCCATGACATCAGCTGATGAAAACTTCTGTTTTCAGTCAGGCTCCATAGGTAAAAAGCACCCTAGAAGTCTAATGAACCTTTTAAGAAATTCCATTTCTGTGTTAATAATGATGGTTAAAACTAGGTGGTCTGTCTGGACTATTTTTGTGTTCATAATGATGCAGAGAAGACAAGACAATTCAATTTTGCCTAGGTCTTAAAGTTTGCCTGATTTTTTTATAGCATTCCAGAGTGCATTGTTCTTGGCACTGAACTTAAAAAATTGCAGAATAGGTGTGGAGCCCATTTGGGTGTTAAATAGTTTTTTTAAAAAAAATAACTTTTTCCCTTTGCAAATCACCACCTTTTAAGTGGAGGCAGAGACTCATGGCAATACTTATGGTTTTATTTACTTTTCTTAGTATTCTCTCACATTCTCCTCAATCCATGCAAACCACAGTGATTCATCTTCAGCTGAAAAGCCTGCTTTAGGAAAATCTGACTAACTCCTTCCTGATGGTTTCAGTTGAGCTGGTTGCAATTTAACCAATTCAGCACTGTTGGCTGAAACACATGGTCAGGTCTTTAGTGCAGAAGAAGGCTCAAGTCTTGGCCATAGGAGCTGAGGCTGAAGGGCTGGAGCCAGATGAGTGCTGAGCAACTTGGCCAGTTCCACCTTTGCTCCAAAAAATACTTCTTAGGTTGCCCACCAGCTAGCTTAAAGCTTCCAGTTCCTCACATCTGCTGCCAACTGTGTCAAAATTACATTAGCTTATTTCCTGTTAGATGATTCCAACAGTACTGGGCATGCAAGTTATGATAGGAGGTCTAGGCAGGAGGTATAATGTTCAAAATACAGATCAAAGGAGGGCTGGCAGCTTGCAGCAAAAGGTAAGTGGCCGTATTCTGGGTTAACTACACTGCTGGAGATGTTGAAGGTATAAGAACTAGATGATCTTTAAGGTTCATTCCTACCCAAACCATTGTATAACTTTAGTCATCCCTGAGGGGACGACTCTCTGTCTGTCTTCAAGTTCTGAACTTATCAAATCCAGAAAGGACAGGCCCTTTTATATGTACCTCAGCCTTTCATGTGGTCATAGACCTACCAAAGCTATGAAGAACCCAGGGAGAGCAGTGATTAATGTATATTCCTCATATTCTGTACAGAGCTCAGCAACATTCAGCATACATGATCAAACTCTACTGTGTTCAGATTTATCTTAATAATTTGAGCTTATTTTTATTTCTAAGGTAATAAGAATGGAGAAGAATGGCATTTTGGCATTTCAGTAGTTATTTTTAAGACTGCTGTAAGCTAGAGATTACACATTTCATTTTCAGAGAGAACCATGTGAAATATTACAGCCTGTCTTAAGTCTAACCTATATCATTGCAGTATGGGCATTCTAGACAGTGAACTTAAATTTGTCATTTACTTAAATATTTTACATAAAACAAAAAGCTTAACTAAGAAAGTGTAAAATCAAACATCACTTAAGGTTGCAAAGAGATAATATATTTATTTACTAAATAATTAGTAAAATTTAGTCACTAACACCATGAAATATACTAGGGTCACCATAAAAAAAACTGCACTCCATAAATTTTATCATACTATATTAAACAATACTATTAATTTTCAGAGTATTTTCTCATACTGATTTGTACACAGGCATTTTCTTTCACACAATGGGAGAGATTGATGCATGGTTTTTTGCCAGCCTGACACTAGGATGTTTTAGTTACGTGCTCAGATTGGTTTTTCCTAAAAAGTTTGTATGTGGTTTGGTAGCATGCTAACATGGGTGAATTTTACAGTATCCACCTTTTCCTGTGAAAAGGAACCAAAAAGACCATTTAAGTCCAGATGATGTGTTGGTTAGAAGAAATGAAATGCATCAAACTTGTTACAAAATAGCTGTTTTAAGAGTTATTGGCCTGCATCTTTAATATAAAAGATGTAAATCAAAAGAAGCATGCTGGGAAAGAGTACTTTGAAATGAAATTTTCTCCCCAGTGTGGAATACATTGGATGCTCTAGGAAAGAAGTAATTGGGAAACAGCTGCTTCTCTATTGTCTCTGTGACCATCATCACAGAACAGCTGATTTGTCTTTGAGGGATGATCTATATGCATATTCATACATTTGTTTGGATGTACTACTTCCTTTGTTTTCTCAGTAGACTTATTATGTGATATTTTGCCAAGTTTCTAGGCTCATTGTGTTCCATTTACTTATTAATGTACCTAGTGTAATGGGATGTTCCTTCTGTTGCAACAAATAGAACTTCTGGAGAGAAGGCCAGACTCACACAGGAAAGGAAAGAGGCTTCAGACTCCCTAAAGATGAAACAGCATCTCCATAGGGTCTAGCACAAAAATTCAGTGCTACAAAGCATGCATGGAAGAAGATCCAAGACATATTTTTTCAGGTGCTTGATACAAACCATATGCACTGGAACCAGGGCTTGTTTTGCATCTGAACTACTGGTGTATACCAGATTAATCTTCTGTTATTGTGTTTGAGTCTCAGGGCTGGACATGTGTACTATGAAGTGAAATTCCAACTTTCTTCTCTATTGGAAATATCTCTTCCCAATACCATTCATCATACAGTGTTGCATAAAACAGGGAGGGGGGCAGAAACATGAAACTTAAATGAGCCCTATGACCAAAGAAGGTATCAGATGAAGCTTCTTGAAAAATCTTACTTTCAAAATAGTCTCTTATCCTGACTTACAAAGGGACAAAAGTGACCAAAGTGAGTTACTGCACTTCTCAGGCTGCCAAAAGAAGCTCTTTTAAGGGAAAAGAGCTCTTTATGTGCTCTAAATTTATTGCCACTGTTCAAACAGGTAAATTTACACCAATTATTTTCTATTCATGTTTCATCTTATTTTTGACAGAGTAAAAATGTGTAGCTGAAATACATGTATGCAGCCCTCTTGTGGGCCTTAATTGCAAGAGTTGTGCTAATCACCAAGACAGAACACCTGTATATGCACATAGCAATTGGAAGAGTAAACTCTTTCAGTAGATGAATCTCTTTTCGTGCTTTAACTCAAAATCCCTAATTATAGTTTTAATGCTTCATGGAAGGAAATAGAGAGAAATTACATCTCTTCTCAGTTTTATTCCTTTGCATATAACAATTTTCCCAACTTGAATTCCAACTCTACATTAGTTTGTGTGTCTGGTATTTTGTGAGAGTGTGTAAAATGTAAACTCTATTTTATTTCTCTGTAAATGTCAGGAGAGTATCAATCAATAATAGAGTGGTAACTGTGCAATTAACTCCTGTCACCCCTGTACCTTCACATTAGCATCACTGAGAATGATCTTACCCTTTAAGTGACCTCAGTAAAAGCAATAACATCCTTTTCTGCTA
Organism: Toxostoma redivivum; assembly: GCA_013397375.1. Lineage (NCBI taxonomy): Eukaryota > Metazoa > Chordata > Aves > Passeriformes > Mimidae > Toxostoma > Toxostoma redivivum. The sequence goes on from VXBI01011830.1 coordinate 656,709, forward strand.
AAGTTAATTTTTTAAGTGAACTTAAAGCTCCTGAAAGGTGATAGATTGACAATCCTATAAAGTGAACTTCCTTATTTGGTCATTGACTATGGGTAGGATGTAATTCCACAAATTATCTAGTTTTCCAACCCTGTCCCAGGAGGATAAGAATGGAGTCTGGTACTTCTTCCTTCACCCATTTCATTGAGGCATCACAACTTGGATGTCAGTTGTCAAGGTAGTTTCTGATGCAGTTGATGTCAGTTAGCAAGCAGAGTTGGAATTCCAATTCATTTTCATTTCCTGTAATCGCTATTGACAGAAGGTAGATGGCCACCACAGACACGCAGTTGTAGGTTCTGTATCCTATCCCCTAAGTGGCTTCATTTGCAAAATGGCACCTAATAGCAGCTCAAAATGCATCAGGAAATCCTTGAAACAACTAAGAAAGTCAAATGCAATGTAATAACCTTCTGTCAAGCTGGTAGTAAGATTTTGAAAGCTAAAGCTTTGTAAGCTTTATGCATTACTGGGGAAAATGAAGAAAATTCGGCAAACAGGAAAGTGCAAGATAATTTAATTACTCTCACAAGTATATTTTCATGTATTGATTTTACATCATATGATAGTACTAATCAAGTCTGTGTATATTTGCCAGAATTCTGAAAGGTAATGGCACACTGAGCTTTGTGACTACAAGCATACTCACTTGTCCCCTCTACCACAGATCTCAGACAAAGAGAGAAATGTCTCTGTGCCTCTCTCTCTCTCTCTCGTCTAAAAGAAAAATGCCTTAAAGTTTTACAGGCCAGCCTGGATGGCACTTTGAACAGCCTGATCTAGTAGACACTGTCCATTATCTTTAAGGTCCTTACCAACCCAAACCATTCTTTGAAAATATGCAAATCCTTCTCTATTTCAGAGCAGTATAGGGTACAAACAAATATAAAAACAATATGAAATGTTTAGATACACTACCGGTAAGGGATTCAGATAGGAAGCTGAGGTAAGACCATGCCAGGATTCACCTTTTGACGGTTGAAGAGTTTTTCTTTCCTTGAATGTAGGTGCAGTGAAACATCTGACGAGCAACTGAAATGGCCCCTGTTTCTGATGGATCTCTTTGTAGGTGTACTTCTATATTTTTATGTTCACATGGACCATAGCAGACTGCACAAAATAAATTCCCCTTTTGTTCTCCATTAGTCAGTGATGTAGTTGCAACCAGCAAAGAGCTTGTCTTCTGCTTTCTGCCCAAGCAAATAGTTTTGCCATGAACATTGTTTTCTAGTTTTATGGGGAAATTGAGGGGTTTTGTTGCTCATTTCAATCTTTTGGAAAAAAAAATAAAAAGTACAAGCAAGGGAGTATTTTTAGCAGGAGCAAGTTTAGGCCCTTGGACCATGTCTATACTAAGAGATGTGGGTAAGACAGGAGTTAAATGTCCTACTTATTTTCTTGTGGTTTTATAGGAAGGAAACCTGAGAGGTTAGGCTGGAATGAGCTACAGTGCTATGTTTTCTATACCACCCCTTACTAGACAATGAAGTGAGAAGAGCTAGAGGATATGTTGGATATACTATACATAGTCATAAAGCCTTGTAGTATTCCTATCATAATCAAGTCCTACTATTTTCTTTACAGTGAGCTGTTCATTGCAGGTCTCTTAAGACTGAGCCTGGTCCTTTGCAATGTGAAAGGGGTCACAAGATTTGGAGCAGAGGATGATGGAATTCTATTAAATGTTTCAGGGACTTAGGCATATCTTTCATTAAATGCACTGAAGGATGTGTTTCCAGCCTTTGAGATAGTTTTTAAAAGATTTCCGCTTTGTCTTAATATAATATTTTCTTGTCTGGGATAAGTACAGTTACCTAGACTGGAAAATGCTCTAGTGTCAGGTTACACTGATGGTTTTCCTGTGGAATGCCTGCTTTTAGGACATTTGCATATGAGGCATCGCTTCTTACATTTAAATCCAACTACTCCCCAGTATGCTATCCCATTAATTGTACACCAGAAAAAAGAGAAGGAGAACACTATGACCTGTGTATGTGTGGTAGTTAGTGAGAACCTAGGGAATTATTTAATGAATTAAATCACTTCAGATATTTCTTCTACATTCTTGAATACCCCACCAGATCCCATATGCCTGTAGAAATTGCTGTAGGGCTCAGGTGGTCCCTCATTAGCTATAATGTCACTTAATTTCTTCCATCTTTATGCTGGAAGTACCTTCAAATAAAGCTTGACAGCATAATTCTCCATGGCTGTAATTAACAAATGAGGCAGAGGTGGGACAAGAAGCCACATGTGAGTGCAGGAGAGGTCCATGTTGGTGGCAGACATCACGGTGTTTGCCAAGTGGCAGCAAGGTAGTGAACTCAGCTGTCACTGGCAGTATCCCCTAGAGGGACAAAAGAAATGTTAATTAAAATTCACTATGCACAAAAGGGCCATTACTAATGAACATGTACTGATGAGATGTTTAGCTATGTCTCTTGCATCTTCAGATGCATTAGAAATATGTTTAATGAAAGATTTCTATCCCAGGGAGCGTTGTCAATTTTCCTGAAGGATTTCAGTCAGTACCACTGATTTCTATGTGGAACCACACAGTGACAGGCAGAGCACACTGAAGTAGAAAGTGTGAAAGTATTGATAGTATTATTGAAAGTATTGTTATTTTATGAGAGAGATTCAGCTTGAGTTTCTGAGTGGTGTTGTCAGTACTCAGGTAACAGAAGAGCTTCTCCCTTCTTTTCAGTCGGTCATGGGAGATGGAAGAGATGGCCTTCAGTGGTCTTGTCCATCCTCACATGTTCTATGAGTCTATGATAATTTCTGCATTTCTGTGAAAGAAAACTAGTATGATAATTATGTATGAGCAGAAAGGAGTTTATTTCATATGAAGTGCAATGTTGCCAAAGTCAATAGTAAGATTGCTTTTGCCTTCAAGGGAAACAAAATGACTTTTGTTTGTGGTGGAATGTGATTTTTTTTGCACTGAATCCATTATAGAATATACAGGCAAACATTAACATACAATTGTAACAATTGTTTATCACAACTCCACCCTGACACGTAATGACAGACATAAGAATGGTTTAACCTACGGATCTTCTGTAAATACTTGCTCTGGTTCAGCACCAGGTCATATTGCAGCTGAAGAATCCTATTACATCTGTCTTTATCTTTTTTTGCTATGGCTGTGAAGTTGTCCTCAGAGCAAGACCAGACCTGAGTCTTGTAGCACATTTTTGTACCCTACATTCCAGGGTGTGCCTGTTATGTTTTCACAGCAGAGATCTGCAAGGCTGCTCAGCATAACCCTCCTGCAGAGCAGCCTAGAGTAGTCACAGGCTTCAGAGATTCTATGCATGTAAGAAGGCAAGAAATCTTCATTTGGCTCTTCCAATGACTAAAGGAGGCGTACAAGAAAGCTGAAGAAGGACTTTTTAAAGGGACTGTGAAGCAGTAGGACAAGTGGGAATGGCTTTAAAATGAGGGAGGGTAGGTTTAGTTTAAATATTTGGAAGAAATTCCTTACTGTGCTGGGGTTGGTGAGGCACTGGAAGAGTTGCCTGGAGAAACTGGTCTAGCAGAAGGTGTCCCTGCCCATGGCAGTGGGATTGGAACTTCATGGTCTTAAAAGTCCCATCCAACCCAAACCATTCTATGAGTCTATGAATAGTAATTGGGCATATCAGCATATCAGCTGGTAATATTTACATAACCAAATTGAGTTAGGCACTTGGCCGCTACCAAAATTCAGTGTATTCATGTAGCACCTGAGAGTCTGAAAATTCTAGCTGTGTGCTCCAGTATTCGTGCTCCACCCTGCTGAGCGTGCTGTAAAAGTCTAGACACAAGGATAGAGCCTAAGCAGTGAAATGGGCTTGTTTATTACGGTTGTCAGCGTTTTAGACAGCATTTTAGGATTCAGCGTTGCAAAAATAGCGTGAGGCCCGGCTGAAAACATTGTCGCTCTTAAAGAAGATATGCAAAGTCACTGTCAAATGGGACGTTCTGATCGCCTGCCTTTCTCACAGTGAGCGCTAGATGGCCATCTGGCCTTTTTCTTCTTGCCGTGTCAAACCTTAATTATGATATAGCCCCTGTGGTGTTCTGAATGACTATAAATAATATCACATTAAGAAATTATTCAGGAAAATTTAGCCCACCTTAGACTGATTGCATCAGGGTCAGAAATACACAATTTTTTATTGTACCTGATAACTACACCCTGTGGTCTATAAGAGATGTAGTAAAACTAATTTTAAAACAATATCTTTTTACAAAAAAAAGTAAATTCTCTAAAAAAAATCCCTAAGTGACATTTCAAGGTACATTCTGGTGTAACATAGCCTTTTCCATGAAGGAAGACTGCAGCATGGTATAGAATGTTCACAATCTGTTTAGTGGCAATCGCTAAATTAAGAGGCATTTCATATCTATCAGACTATAAGATGATCTGAATACTGTGGATAATTTGCATTTGCAAATCATGGGAGTCTTTGAGAAAAAAGTCACATTAAACAAAACTGTTCAGCATTCTCACACATAACTCTAGGACGAGGTTTGCTTTATCATTTTACAATGCATATCTTCTTTTTGAACAACTGTAAATTCTTCATATTTATTTGTAGAACTTGAATAATTGTAAAGGATTTGATGGAAATCATTATTTTTCTCACATAGAACTAGTATAATTTTCTTTCATTGAAAAGGCAATATGGTTCCTAAATTTCTAGTAGCAAAGAAAAACACTAGTCCTTCTGTTTTCAACAGGGCCTTTGACTTCCACAGGTTAAACGAAGTTTTTACCCATTATTTTCTTATCCCATGTTTTCACTATCTCTGATAGAAACAGTAGGAATTTTCCATCATCTGGTTTTGGTACCTTTTACAGTAAGGGAGAACCTTTATGAAAATGGTAGATCCATTGCCCACTGAAATTAAATGCAGAAATTATTAAAAAAACCTTATCTATAGTTTGGGAATACCCAATAAGCTATAAAATAACATCTATCTCTAGAATTACATATTGAAATTCTCTTTTTCTCTTACAATTAGACTTTCCAAAAAACAACAATGCACTATTTATGTATAGAAAACCTACTGTAGATTCTGGAACAACCTATTGATTTTCTTTGATATTACCTAGATCACTCCACAAACCAGAATTGTTTAATAATGAGAATTATTAAGTTCTCTGAAATGGTGTTAAAAATATTATCCTTGCTTATGTGTACAAGTTTTGTGACTTCTTTGGCTGCAAATTAGTTTAGATAGATTTTTATTGGCAAAGTAACGTAAATTCTGGCATTACTATGTGGGATTAAATATTCATTTCTTATTTAGGATACTACTGGATACCTATATGAAATACTGTCAAGATCTGAGATCTTTATGTTCTGCCCAAGGATTTGAGACACATATTCTAAACAGTTTTCTGGATTTTAGGCAGATGGCTTGTCCTTCATTTATGTTAGCCTTGAGTGGTAGATCTTTATTGGCCATAAATTTCTGGCACTCTTATAGTGCAGCTGCTTCATGTTTAATATTTGGATGGCAGAATGCTCAATAGTATTGAAAGCCAAGGAATTGGATTTGAGTTTAATGCACTGCTTATTACTCTCAAAGAGCTATTTATTTCAAGGGGGATCAACTATGTATGAGGGCTCTTATATCAAACAGATGAGCAGTTCTTGCTGTAGATAGGACAAATCCTTCTTTTAAAATCTTCAGGGCATATACAATGCTACCCCAGGTAGTTCCCATTACCTTCTAATGGGTAGGTCTGGACTCTTGTATTTGGCTTGTTCTCAAAATGTGTTTGGCAGCTGTGAGTGGCTTTCAGTCAGATTCCAACACATTTCAGCAGGCAACCCTAACCTGGTCCTTTTTCCAAGCTTATTCTACTTATAGCAAAAGGGTGGCCTAGATGGCCTCCTGAAGTCCCTCACAACCTGAATTATTCTCTGATTCAGGAATTTAATTTGTTTTCCTGAAAAACATTTTGAGGCTTTTTATGACCTCCTGCCAGTTCCTACTTTTTCTAACAATGATTTTCTGCCTGTTTTGGGAGAAAGCTGATGTAATGGTTTCTAGACACCAGGCTCAATAACAAGTGCAATGTCATTTGCAGACATAAACTTGCTGGAGACTGTAGGTAGATTACTGGTTAGTGAGAGGTAGTGACTCTTGAGTAAATCCTTCATTCAGAAATTTGATTAAGCAGACAGATATTCTACTGTTGGGCACCATAAGTGTAAGACTTGTATGAAAGTTAAGGATGCTTGATAACATAGAAATAAGCTTAACTGTCAGGAATCCCTCCCTGCAAAACTTGACTATAAATGTAACTAATGAAAATGTGCTTGGATTTCTTTCAGTAGCTGTATTCAGTGAAAGTGGACTATGCTAGAACTTTGCTAGCTCTATTACCAAATGATCTCTGATTGCTCTATTAGGGCAACTGTTTCCATGACTGGTTGCTTGAGAAGGAAGCTCTCTAACAAGCTATGACAGGTACTGTACTCTCAAACATAATGATTTCTAGAGGGTAGAATTAACTGCTTGCTTGCTTCCAAGATTATAACTTTTCCAACTGTATTATTCTTTGAATAGCTTGCCAGCGAGATGAGAATTGTAAAATTTTCCAGATCCTTCTTTCTGTTTCAGAGTTCTTAAGGACCTTTGGAAAGGCACCAGCATGTCCAGCAGCCTTCTATAGGGTAATATCACCAAGTCCTTGTTTTGTCTCTTGTACTGGAAAGGGGACTGAAAATATAAAGAATGTTTGACAGTTTGACATGTTTTAACAAGTTGTTTATAGACTTGACTTTGACAGGAATTATTTAATGGAACCTTCATGTTCCTGATATTTATAGGATTTGGATTTACTTGCAGTAGCGCCTGAGTTTCTTGATTTGCAGAATCAATAGGTGGAAGGTTATGCTGACTTTGCAGAGTTGGTGACTTTTGCAATGTCTTGCTACCATCTTTACCACATGTTCCTATTCAGCTCAGAGTCCTCTTCTTGGTGATCCAAGGGAAAGAAATGAAGCCTAACACAAGCCTTTAGAAGAAAAACAATCAAAATATGTTTTTTGGTGATATTTCTAAAATGTTCTCAATTTGCATTTTCCATTAACCCAGTAATCAGACTGTAAAATGACAAAAAATTATGGATTTTGTTGTTGACCTTCTAGTAAATTACTGAATAGAGCCTTGTAAACAGGTTGTGCATAGAGCAACACAGAACATAAAGTAAAATCATAGCAAACTTTGAGGTGCTAACCTAAGATGTTTCTTGCTTGGCATTAAAATAACCAGTTTTTTTTTTTTTTCTGGAGAGACCTGTGAACATAGTTTTTCTTCAGCATGGGTGATATCTCCTTGTTTTGTGTGCATTTTCAAATCACTGGTATTGTGGCAAGATGGTTTAATAAACTCACAGTGTTGTAGCCATTGATTCCACATGGAATGTATTGCAGGTTTTCCCCTTGTGGAGATCACAGGTTATAAGTATAATCACATTTAATTCTATGAAATGGACTTCTTAGGTAGATTTCCTGAGCTTGCAACTTACCTCTTTCACCATTCACGTAGCACTTGGCAGTAGTACAATGAATATGCTCATCCTGAAATGAAAGCCTTCTATCCCAGTTCAGTTTTCTGAAACTCTAGGGACTCAATGTTTTCATGGTCACTGACACCTCACATTTTCTCTTTTTTCCCCCACGATTTTTAGTATATCACCCTATGTTCTCTATTCCACTTAAGGATGAATTGTGACAGATGACAGATTTATTGTCCTATTTTAGGTGAAAGACTCCAAGAATGTTCCACTATTATTAATTCTCTATACTATAGACACATAGCTGAAAAATTTGACACATAAAACATATTACAGGTATTTCTAGTAAACATTATACCACTTCATTAGTGATTATGCCAGCTAAACATTGATAGCTGATATATAATTAATATAGAACTAGCAAACATCATCATATTAGTAAAGAATTAGGGAAAATTCTTTCTGCTTACAGTATGTCCAAACTTTCATGAAACTTAATATAATTCTTGACAGTCTGAAATGTTTGAGGTATAACTTGACTCGGTTTTCCCAGTTAAATACTCAGTTTTTATCAAAATTACTCTCAAACTTGTTCTGAGACCTCACTATGTTGTCTGCTTTGCTAAGAGTGTGCATTTGAATCTCAGAAGTAAATAAGATTTTTCAGCTGCACTCCCCAAGATCCCCCTGAGTCTGTTCACTGTCCGAATACACAGTGTTGTCCCAGAGAAGTACCCTAGCAGAGCTGGCCAGACTAGTATTTGGTTTTAGTTGCATGTTTCTGGCTAGTTACTACAAATGTTAAATGACAATATGCTGTAATTTTTTACACATCCAAAGGCTGTAAAATATAATATACAAAAAAAGATTTTTTTTCTTCTGTGTAGCGAGTTATATTTTGTCATGTCAGTATGGAAAATCTCTACATTCAGATTATATTTCTCTATTTATATTTATTGTTAAAATTAGTCAGTTTACTTTATGGTCTATTTCTGTTTGCAGTATTCAGCTTAAAAAATATAGACATTTACCTTGATATATTTTAGAGGTCATGATATTTCTCAGCCATAGACATTTAAAAGCTTGACATTCCAGCTTTTCTGAAGATAAAAAGATCAACTTTTTAGCAATGTTTGTGGCAAACTAAGATCTAACAGACTGTAATCATATATCAATGTAAGCTCATACCTAGCCATTTCTAGAAGGAAGTATATAGATACAAAACTAGGGACAAAGCAGCACTGGAAAGGAATATTGGCATTCAATCTACCAGTTATTCAAACATTTACAAAAAAATTTCCATCTTCCTCCTGTCAGAAGTAAATAACCCTGGATTTTGGAGCATGATTTCTAATCTAAATAATTTTCTCGATCCACTTCACAAAGCAGCCTCATGAAGAATTCTGTGGGCATAACTGATATGACACCCTGAGACATAGGATAGGGAGAAGTACTCAGGGACAAAAGGGATGGGGATGAGAGTTTGAAAGTATCCATCTCCTGTAATAGCACATACTGGAGTGCTTGAACATATTTTATTCAATGGCCTTATAAAATATTAATGATATTTTAGGTTAAGCTGCTTGTGGTGCAAATAATACTCTCTAAGAAAAAAAATCTAGTAAGAACATAAGCACCACTATCCTCAGTCATGGGTACATAGGCCATGATGTTGTACCCTCTCTGAAACAGAAAATGATGCACTGATGCAAACTTTCTTCCACTGCTTGTAAGGAATGTGCTGTGTCATATGAGATGTCTGTCACACACAATGCTGAGCTGTCAGTTTCCTAACACGACCTCCATAGAACATGCAAGCTGTTTCAAGAGACAATTTCCACTATATCTCTTAAGAATTGATGTACAATCTCTTTTCACTCCCCAAGAATTGAAAGTTTTCGTATCATATAAGGTGTTATGACCAAAACTGAGAAACTCATGGCCAATTAACAGGTGGAGGGAAAAGACCCTGTGTCATACTGATACCAACTTATCTTATTGACTCAATCCCACCTGTTTTCTAGGAAATAAGTTTTTCTTAAGACTTCCTTCTTGAAAGACCCTCCACTACACTTTTATGACTTTCAGCAGTAAACTGAATTCATTCTTTCTACTGAATTTATGTTTATAAATTATTATTTATTCCAAATTAAAGCTATTTATACAAGAATGGACAAACTCTACCTTTCTTTTTTCCTATGTCTTTGGATGCATGCATTCTTCCTTTGAAATCTCTAGGGTTTCAGAATGTCCTCATACAGCACTGACAGGATAAAACATCCATAACTGAGCTACAGTTAAAACATCTCTCAGAGTATGAGAACTGGAGGAAAAGCACTGCAGCATCATCACACTATCTCTTGCCTTACAACTTTTGACATTTTCTCCCCAGTTATTCATTTTTATCATCATTTACCTTTCAGAAACCATCTTCAACTGGAACATCCCCGGGCCACCTACTCATTCTGAAATATGTCCATCAAACAATATACTCTTTCTGTGTGTTGGCTTTAAATCTTGTTTACATTAATTGCTGATTATATTAATTGTTATAGATTATATGCGTGGATAAAATTCCTGATAGTGACAAATATAGGATCCTAGAAAATTCAGGCTGGAAGGAACCCCAAGAGAACTCTAGTCATTCCTAACTCAAACTAGTTTCAGTTGCGTGGTCAGATCATGGCTTTTAACCATTTGGGTCTTGAAAACCCCCAGAGATGGAAACTGTACAACCTTATTGGGCAACCCATTTCATACCATGATGTCCACAAGGCGTTGATTTTTTTCCTTCTGCCCTGTATGTGCCTTTCTTGTTTCAGCTTGCGTTCATTATCTCCCATGTTCAGTCCTTCACAGCTGCAAAGGGCATTGCTCTATATTCCTGTTGATCTTGTTGGGAGGGTGCTATTAAGCCCACTTGAACGTAAAGTTCTCTTCTCCTAGGATATTCTTCCCGTCCCTTAACTATGCTATATTCTCTTGCTGTCAAAGCAAATTAAATTACAGGAAACCTCTGTCATAGGCAAATCTACCTGTTGACCGGAAGTGGGAACTGAGGAAAAATAGTAGGCCAGTGTGTCAGCTTTCCAGAAGGAGAATGGCTAAATGCCTCTGGTAAAGATTACAAGTCCTGTTGTGGAGAAGGAAGAGACTCTACACAAGGTCATGGCTGTTTGGAGCATTTATGAAAATATCATAGTCCCCGTAAGAACAGGTTTGAAGAAAGGGAGTGAGAAACATGCTGCAGAGAGTGCTGCTTTTGCTGTTTTTGTTGTAACTTTTGCTTTGCTGTCTCTCATGCATTAACGTTCATACAGTGAGCACAGACCATCACACTTATTACTGACTGATGGGACTATCCTTTGTGACAGTGCTCTGGTCTTTTTTGAAGCCTTTTATAATTTTGAGCTCCACAACATTTGTGGTATTTAGTACCATGATTTAATTATTTTCATTGTGAAAGTGTAAAGTGTTGTATTTAAAATAATTTGTTTGCATGCTGCTTCCTCTTTGCTTGTTAAAGTTTTAGTCATCATTCATTTTAATAATGCTCTATTACAGCCTTCCTTAACTGTCTTTTCCCAGTTGAAGAGTTCTAGTTTACATAATTTCTCTTTCACTGGTGAATAATACTGATTACATTTTTTTTCTAGTTTTTCTAGTGCTGCTGGAACCTGTTCACAGTGAACATACTCTTCAAGATGTTACACCAATGCAGACTTGAACAGTGATTCTTATAGATAAGAATATTCTTATACAATAAACTTCCATTCCTAAAGGTTAATGAACAACTCAATTGCACATCTTTTTTGATAGGCAAATCTTAAAATTCTCATCAGCTGAACAATGCTATTTTCCCTTTTCATTAGTGGTCCGGGTTTATTTCTTTGCAAACTGCCTTGATTAATTCTATTATATCTGCTCAAATGAATATTTTTGTGTGTCTTTCAAAACTCACTTTCAGTTTCACAATCCAAACTCCTTAGGCATGATGGATGATTCCATGAGAAATTATCAATCTCATTTTTGTAACACCTTCTTTTAAATTATTTCTGCTTAAGCCATTGTAGAACACCAATATGACAGGTTTTTCCTAGGATTTTGTCTTTAAATTCCTTCTGTGTTACCCAAAATGATTCTCTGGCAAATTCAGTGGTTTTATTCATACTCCGAAACAAAACGGGCTTTTGATATTTTATTAACTCTTTTTTTCCAGAAAAGATTCTTTAGCCTCAGTATGAAGACCCTGTAGCTTTGAGCCATGCTGCTTCCAGGCAAACAAATCTTCCCTAAAAGCCCAGCCTTCGGTGATCTATGGCACTTTTTAGATAGATGAACCACTGAAACATTACAGCTGAATGTCACCTACATGGCTTGCAAAATGTTACACTACCTGGCACTGGGCCGTTTCAAGCAGAACTTCCATTACCCTCGATATCTAAAAATAAACACAATCTGGACAACTACCATTGCATCTAATCCAACTCTGAGAGAGCAAACTCTTGAGCTACAGAGGATTTTGGAGCAGGTAATGAGGCCCTCAAGCTTCTCACTAAAATACTGATCCATAAAGACCGTTCTGATCTTGCACTCATGCAAAACTGCTGCATTTGCTCTGTTTTAATTAATGAGCTTACTGGGTCTTATCACATGAAATGACAAGTAGAATGTAATTTGTTTTGTCTAAAAACTCTAGGTGCTCACACAATTTTTTTTTATTTTATTTTTTTAGAAAGAATAAATCTAGTTTAATCTAGTAGAGTTTAAAAAAAAATTCAACAATGTCATCGGATAATTTATTATTTTGGGAAGGTTTGGATACAATTTTCACTGTTGGTCAGCTAGATCTGAATTAGTTTTACCAAGAGACTTGCAATCACTCAGTGGAATATCCACTGGGAGCAGCAAAAATTACTAAAATACCCAGTAAAACAAAAGGTCCCATTCCTTCAAGGACAGAGGAAAAAAAGACACTTAAACTTGCATTTGACCCACTTCCACCTAGCTAATAAAATGAAATACAAATACATTCCAAATAAAAATGGAATAAAAAATAATGATATGAATATATAAGAAAAGGAAATTAATAAAATGCATTTTTAAAATTTTTAGCACTATGAAAGTAAACAAAGAAAAAACATCAAGAGCTCAGCTCCAAAACTTTTTTAAAAAGTCCTCAAGATGTTAAGAAAGTCTACTCAGTGTTACAACTCCTGGTTTATTTTTTCATAGTGTAACTTACCTATGGGAAATTCCCAGGGATGAAATAGCTTCTGCTGCACTTGTTGTTTCTTTTATAATCAGGAAAAGAAGCATTATAAAATGCCATAACTCTGGGCTCAGAAGTTTGCTACTCTAATTAAAAAGTGAATGTTCTCAACGTTTTGCCAAACAAAGCCCTTTTATAACAAATAACCTTTTGATGGGGAAACCACACTGTTTGGACACCAAAAGGTAATTTTAAGGCTTATCTTGAGTGTGTGCCATGGTAAATATAGGCTAGAGCTTCTTGCCTTTCCTCTCTTTACTGAGGAATCAGATGTATTTCAGCAAACAGCTTGTACAAATATTCTACTGTAAATGTAACTGAAGTTTGGGGTGAAAAATTCTCTTCTAATGACATTTTTGGAAGGATTACACACACTCCTACATTAGGGAAATGGTTGTATAGGATAATGTTGTGGCAAATTTTCTAATATTAACATAAATTTGCACTGCTTTTGTTTAACTGCCACAGAAAACCTTTTCGTCTGACTTTTCTTTTGGTCTCACTCTAATATCTTTTCTGCTTAGTTATTTTTTTTCAAGTTTGAGGTTATTCAGACAAGTTTCATTTGAACTGAGCAGCTCAAAAAACTCAGTAACTATAAGGGATTTTAAAAACACACGAAATGTAGATGTTGATAGCTACAGGCTCAGTCCCAGTCTTACTAATGTTAATTTAACAGTCTTGTAAGTAACTGCAGCGTCAGTCCACAGACAGAGTACCCACAGGCAACACAGTAGTGGTGACAGAAGATGTAGCAACCTTGTTTACAAACCTTGGTAAGGTGAAGGTGGAGGTGAGGGCGGAGAGACTTTCCTCTACAGTTCTGCACTCTTTTCCATCAGCTTTGGAGTATGTGTTTAAGGTAGGGCCATTCAAATCTAATGCCATGTGTGTAACAATGTAAATGGAGCATCTCTCTTGATGTTTTTTTTTTTTTGTTTGTATCCTCAGATTCCTTAGTTTGATTTGATTCAGTCCTGAACACTGAATTTCCATTAGTAAATAAGCTGAATACAAAGTTGTCTTGAAAAATTGCAGAGAATCTCCTTGTGGTCACTGGAAGGCAGGAACTGACATCACGTTTTGAGAAGCATTCAGTAGCTTGCAGATTTTCCTCTGAAGTTAGTAAAAGTGAGGAGTAGTTGGGCCACTAATACAACACACCATCAACATCAGCTAGGTAACCCCAGTTCATGGTATTGTCACCCATCCAAGATCTTTATCACCTTCAGTGGGGCTTTTTCCTTTCGTCAAGGAAGATCTCTGTGGTCCTTGCAAGCATGTACTGTTATTCCTAGAAACCTGAAAGCAGTACACAACATGTTGATTTGTCAACCTGAGATATACACATTAAAAGATAAGAAGTTGAGGTAGCAAATATTGTGATATCTACGCATCTTTATATGCTATTGTATTTCACAGTATATATTAAACTTCTAATGTCTTATTACCATGACAAGTATTGCAAACAGTACAGAACTGCAAGTAATCCATTTTTATGACAAGTTTTCAGTGTGAATGAGGAATAGCAAGCATAAGCCATTCTCATTACTGTATTCTCATTGTCCTCCATAGATGTCATACCTAGGCAATCTGTTCAGTTGTTTTTATAAAAGAATTATATTTCATTTTATTAGATGTTCTTGAGCAGACCAGTTATCTATGTTAGCCACATCCAAAAACAAATGTAAATTATCCTTTCTCAGACAGTTCAAGAAATGAATGTCAACAATGAATAATAGTTAGGAGAATTTATGAAATATCTAAATGCTTTAGAAAAATTAAAGCCACTCTGCAGATTCTGATTTTACAGATTCTGTTTTGATGTGTATGCAAATTAGTGTACAGTAAGGCAGTTATAATGCATGGTTTTTTTAATGAACCACAGAATATACATATGAACCATAATTAGAGCTCTTGGGAACAGCATTACCTAAATCTAATTTGCTGACATGCTGTCATAAGGTCAAGTAAGTCTTTAAAGAAAAGAACTCTAGTAACCTGAGATCAGAGACTTCCAGATTTTTCTTTCCAACACTGCTTATTCACGCACATGTTCAGCAGAAAAAATAACCCTTTTTGATAATTCACAAGGCTCTAAGCCCTGCTGTTACCATCCACTGAAGCCATTAAGTACTACATTATAAATTAATACACATTTCTTATAGTACAACTAGCTTTGCCTTTTTATTTGTCCTTCACAGAAAAATAATTTTGAGAATTTCAGCAAGATGAAGAAAGCAAGTTCTATAAACTATTAGGTCTTCCCTTGCACTTGCACTTCTTTACTGCCATTTCTATATATAATTATTCATATAGCTCAGTTTATTTATCGATAACTTCCTCAGCATAAATTGCTGTTTATTTGAGTTCACAGGTTAATTATAACAGAAGGATACTGGTACCTATTACAATACAGATGGCTGTTCAGCACAGTGGCAATGTTTTCGCAGAAATTATTTTTCCTCTGTACTCTAATAGAGTTAAAGATCTTTAACTTAAAAAACAACAAAAAAACCCCAAAAACCCAATGAAATGTATTTTTAAAAAATTTCCTGTGGGTTTTTTTGCCCTAACAACTCTCCTGATAAAATCTGGGAAGTTCTTGTTTGGAAAACATTAAGTAATCTAGGTCAAAAGTGTAAAAACATGGAATTTTCCATAAACAATACCAAAGAGGTTTGCAGTTCAATTTAGGAGTTGAAAAGTATAGTATAGATTGCAATTATATAGATATACTGCATGCTAAAATACCAATCTCACAACTCATGTTAAAAAATGTTGAGGTGGCTAACATCTAAAAATATGACAACAATAAAAGTTTATGATTTGGAATTAGTACTGATTCCAGATTATGACAGTGAAGAAAATAAAAGGATACTTCTGTTTTACTATGGATTTATTTAAAACAGGAGGGGTTTTTTTTGTTTTGTTTTTTAATTCTAATATTACACAGCACAATGGGTTTATTCTGATTTGTCTGGAATACCCTAAGTCAATATTTGCCATTCACAGCTCTTTTGAATAGGGCATTTGTGGACAACTTTGAACATTCTCTTGATGGTGTTCTTTTCAATAATTTTAATTTGTTTTAGATGCTCCAGGTGAGGCTAAATTCTCACTGTGCATGGAAATCCACAGACAACAAGCAAGATAGACTCCCTTCATCAAGGAACATGCAATATGAGTAACAAAGGTGGAGGAAGAACATCAAAATAATCTAGCCTTTTTTGAAGAAAGGAAAGGTCCATGAAAGTGATAACTTTTTAATTCAGTGCTCATAAGTTACATTCCAACCATCATGAAGTATATACCTGTTTTTAAAACAAGCACTTGAATTTCCTGAATTATAAAATTAATTTCTAATTAATAAGGTGAATTATAAGCTCATGTAGTATTCTTAAACTTAGTATATGAAGAACTCATATTTCCCTTACATTTATAAAGTCACGAAGGAGAGACTTGTTTCTTTGATTTAATTATTATTTAAAGGAAGACTTTCTTTGGAAAATTATTCACTGTAATTAGAGATTTTTTCCATTTATTTTTTAAAGTTACAAAATAGTTGCTGCTTTCTGGATTTATTAATTTGTGAACTTAGTCTTGATAAAATCTTTCTTTTTTGGAGATATCTTGTAATTCCTGAAATTCCTCTTCCTTAGACAACCTTAATTTTTATTTTGAAATGGTAAAGTATGAAAAAAGTCTATACTTAAACAACATTGAGAAAAATATTTTGATAGGAACAAGTTTTGTGATATACTTAGTTTATATAGAAATGTCCTTCTTGCTAAATATCTGAGGAAAAAAGTGCATATTTTGTGCAAAATGTTGAGTTACATTTTAAATCATTACATTTATAAATAAACTATCTCTTACATTTCTTTGTCTTCATCTATATATTTGTCTCTTCATTTTATGCAAACCACCTTCCTTATAATTCATTTTCATTGTGTTGGATGCCCAGCATCCCTGTTGCACCCAGAGTTCAAGCTGTCACGGTCATGCCTTCATCCCTCATTTCTGTTACTCCTCTTTTTTTTTTTTTTTTTTTTTTTTTTTTTTTTTTTTTTTTTTCCCGCCCTTTGCCCCCTCCTTTTTTTTTTTTTTTTTTTTTTTTTTTTTTGTGATTTGTGTTCTGTTATCCAGCCCTTAGCCCCCTCATTTTTTTCCCTCAGCTCATGTTGCCTCCTACTAATCAGAGGTCATTTTCCATTTGGGAGTCATTCAACCTCCTACATCAGATCTCTTATCAAAACTCCCATTTAACAGTCTTTTGTTCACTTTTAATCTATTCATATTGAATGCAAGTTTTTTTAAAAAAATTGTGCTTTGCAAATTATGCTCTTCTTAACATAGCTTTCTCCATTCATTTTATTTTCTACAGTCTTTTCTTTCTGTTGTGTCCATTCATTTTCTGCTGTCATTTTTCATAATTTCATCTCTCTAATTTGATGCCTGATCTAGCTCAACTTATATAAGCTTCCTACTGAAATTAATAATGCTTGCAAAAATGAAATACTTCCATCTGGAACATCGCTCTTTTTCTCTGTGTAAACTCTGCTCCCTATTCAAAGTGTTCAGGCAGAGGACAGTACAGCTTCAGTTTTGAAGATGCTTACATAACTTGAGGACAGACAAATCAGAAGGCTGACTTGTTCAGCCCAAATAAATTTATCCCTCATTCCAGTTTGGTGTTCTTGAGTTGGTTGTTGGAGGCTTATTGGGGGTTTGGTGAACCAGACAAACAAGGCAAATAAACCTTCACAAAGGACATTCTCAGGAATTTCTGAATATTTTTCTATCCAGCATAAAGGGATCTGCAGAGATTTCTGTGGAGTAGCCCAAGTGACCAGGGCCAGGAGAAACAGGGAGCAGCACCCTACAGTTTTGAGTGTTTGCTTATTTTCTTTAAAAACACTGACCGTGAACACTTGCTGTTCTTTCCAGTTGTAACACTGGCTCCTTTTGCTGCATTTGCCCTTGAAGAATTCAGTCAGAAGATAGTTGGTCATTAGCTTATGTACGACTTCATTATCTCTGAAAGAGGTAAAAGTCCAGAAAAATGCACAAATTAGCCATTGTAATGTGGATGTTTTTCAGACAGGCATTTAGCACATTAGAATAAGAAATTAATCATAATTTTGGTTGTTGTGTGAGATCACTGGTAAGAAAAAGATCTCTTGCATGTTTATGACTGCTCCAACTATTGATTTGGCTTTTGGGCTCAATCCAAAATCTATTTCATGAACTTACTATTTAAAACCAGATCCCAACATTAGAATTTATGAGTAGAGGTATACAATTCTGAATAAAAATAGAAAAAGAAATCACAGCTTAGGAGTTTTCAGTTAACTACTATGAATAATTTTCTCTCCTGACTTCTTCATATATTATCAATTAATTCAGAGCAAAATCTAAAGTATGCTTAGCACAAAAATTGTTTCAGTATGGATCTGAAGACAACATGTTTGAATGCTGAAAAGAATGGTGAAAAGCACACTGAGAAATCAATAGGATATTTTTCATTGCCTTCAGAAAGCTTCATACAAGTTCCAAGATCAGGCTCATCCTTCACATATTTGTGAGTGAGACAAAGCTTACTTATTTCAGTGTTTTACTTAATACGTCACCATTTCTGGTATAAAATATGTGTCTCCTTTCATGTGAAGAAGTGTTTCCCAGGTTTAAAATTTATAATATATATATATTATGTATGTATATTCATACATACATCCATACATATGTATGAAAGCAGCAATATATACAAATAGCTATCTGAATAAAAAATCCTTTCATGATGAAGGAACAGTTTGTATGTGGATGGGAAGAGTTACCTGAAAACATATATCTGGCCAATGCTTTCCTTAAAAATATTTCTGACAGTCTTAGTTTTATTAAATCAGTCATCATGAAACTAGCTGCTATGATGGTAGGATAATGGTGGTTGGTAGCTCTAGGCTTTCTATGATTATTACTATCTTCTGAAACAATAATAGAAAATATTTGGGAAGGGATTTTTAACATGCTGTTTCACTGACCTAGCACTTATAAAAGACAAGAATAAAACAGTTATTTGTCTTGACAGTCACAATGTCTTTATTCTTAAAGTATTTATCTAGTATTGATTTCTATGCACTTGTGTGTAAATGAATATATCAGTGGCAGCTGTCATTAACTGCCTACAAATAGTACAAGAGCTGGTGCAATTGATAGGAAGGTTGGCAAAATCTTTGGCTGAACAAAGTGGCATTTGTGTTTTTCCCTGCTTCTGCTATCAGCCATGTAATCTCTTCTAATAAATGTTTTCATACACACGTGGATTCTCCCATGGTGTGGATTCACTGGCTGGCAGGGTAGGGCGAGCTGTTCTGTGGGGAAGATTCCTGAGTGCTGTGTAGGGGCAGAGGAAACCAGCAAACCTTCGAAAGTGAAGCAAGAACTCTGGATGAGCAGCCTTTCCTCAGGTATTTTGTGCCTCTAGCAGTGATATGTGGAATATTTTTCAGGATGGGTTTTTAAGGGTTTATTTTTTAGATATATCACAAATAAATAGCGAGTTAGGGAAAATAATTAATAATTTTTATGAACACATAGAGAGTTTGAGTTCTGGGAATGATAAGGATGTGTCAGTACTGAAAAAACTCCACCATGTGCTGTAAAACCTAACATAAAATTAGGCCCACATTTTCCAAACACGTATGGATGTACTTAACTTTATTATCTTGAACAGTCGTAGGCAGACAAAAGGTGCAAAGCCTGAGAATCAATGAGGAAGATTTTTACTATTATTATAATGATTTAATTATCACTATTTTAACTTTAGGCTCTGAATTCCCTGTGCTTAGAGCTCATTTGTGTCCTTTTTAATGGTCTAATTTACCTTTAAATGTGAGCAGCAACCCATGTGAGATTTTTCTGGAATACTTTGAAGTCCCAGATTTGAAAGTGCCTCTTTTGCCAGTTATCTGAGGTGAGAATCAGGTCAGCTGTATTGTTTAAACAGCTTTAGTCTGAAAAAGAAGTTTGGTTAAATGAAAAAATAAGATGACATTTTTTTACCATTTAAAATGTGAATTTCTGAAAAACCATCCTCATTCAAGAAAAAAGTACCTTTTGTCTCTCATACTTGCCACATAACCTTAGAAAGGACACCATTAGATCATGCCTGGAAAAACACAGCTTATTATTCTTATAACAAATTATTTGCTAGGTGCCAACATTGTGCTGGTTCACAGAATCAGGAAGAGATGGAGACAGAGCTCCTGCCATGAGAATTTTACAGTCTAAATTTGCAGATCAGACAAATCCACCCAAAATGCAAAGCATGTTGCTGTGTTTTCATTTGAGCAGGCAACGTCTTTATTAAAATTAATTAGCCTTAGTGGACAGAAAAAGTTAATTTTAAATAGCTATTTTCGTTAGTATAAATAGGACATGGGGCTGATTCCAGGACAAACAAGTACACAGGAGCTGTGAAAAAGTAGCTCAGAGACTGAGGCAGTCTGTAATGGGATGACAAAGAAGAACCAATTGAAGGCCAAGGACAGAAGTTCAGGCTTGATATGAGAGACAAAAAAGCCATGGAAGAGAATTATGGAGAAGAGTGATACAGGTCTTGTGCAAATACTGTACAGAGATAAATTTTAAATTAAATCCTAGCAAACCTTCAAAAATATTTTGTCTCTTGAAAATACCAACTTATCTGAGGAAGCATGACAGCAGGATAGGATGTAATTGTGGATGTGTTAGCAGGTGAAGTGTTCTTTTAATGAAGTAGGAATATATTTGCAGAATGCATGTGGGAGAAAATGCCAGGAACTCCAACTTCCAAACACAATGTTGCTTAACTAGTATTTTAAAAAATGGGGAGAAATTTTGTCTTGTTTTCTGTATTTCTTGTCGTGGATTTTGATTACATAAAGTTTCACTGGTCGTTGAATTGTTCTGCCTCCAAATACCTTGAAGAGTTGTGGTTTTATCTAGTTTAAATCCATTTCTCACTTCAGTACATGGGATAAAACCTCCTCTACCCATCAAAATATCTATTTCTGTGACTTATATTAATGAGAAATTAGCTACTATCAAGTATCTCAGGTTTAAATAATTAATATAGCTTCTGAAAGACTATGGGTGAATGGTCAAACAAAGCAAATTAAATTAAGAAAATTATCAATAATTTGCACCATTATAAACCATATGACTTGATTCTATAACAACTGCTTTGTATTAAATTTCTGTGGTATAACTAAAGCATCTGTTTTAGAAAACACAATATTCCCTAGTTATTAATAAAGTTGGGGCCACTTTAATTGTTTTTGAATGTCAGTATTGTGTTACCCAGTGCCTGCTGTGTTGCATTCAATTCATTTTTAGGCGCAAGATCACAAAAACAATTTCAATAAAACCCACAGGGAAACTGGATGTTCAGGTTGAACCTTTGTCCTTAAACTATAATGTTTTCATCTTTAAAATTCAATCTCCAGAAAAAAGAGGATAGCCTAAAGTGAAATAACAAATCTCTCAGTGGTTGCTTGGGGCCGCGTGGAGTAACATCACCACACGTGTTCCTAAGGGTGATCTTAAAAGCATTTTGCCAAATTACAAGCCCAAAGAAGCTCGATTTTGGTCTCTCGATTCTTTTTTCAGGGCTGTTATTTGTCAAAGGACTAATTGTAAGAATACATTTCTACTGAATGGAAAGACAAATTTTAAATGTCATGGAGAGCGACAATAATTCTAAAATTCTCCACAAACACAGAGGGTTTGCAGTCCCAGTTTTAGTGGCTACTCTCTAGTTCTTGGACCACTTCAACTGCAGAAGAGCCTTTAATTCTTAGACTAAGGAAATTATCTTAATTATATTGGATGAAGCAGGCATGTTTCCTGGGCTAAGCAACATCAAGGAAGTTATACGAGCTTTGCTGTATTTGTTGTATGAACATCACATAGCTTTGCATGTTTTGCATAGACATATAAATGCCTGTATTTGAAATTCCAATATTCTTTGGAAGTGTTTGAACCTAGAGGATGCTAGGATAGCTATAGGATCTGCCTTTGATTGTTGATTTCTATTTTTCTGATTGACAGTTGTTAATATTTGAGATGGCTAATTCTCATTAGCTCTAAGGCACCATTTCACCAATAGTTTATTCCCATTTCTGAAGACAGAATGCTTATGCCATACATCTCATGCCATAAACCACATTCCTTAGTGTGATCATAGTTGCTAGTTGAAATGCTGCACTTAACTGCAGCTTATACCAAATATATAATAATAATTTTTACTGGCTGCTGTTAAAACCATCTATATAGGTCTAATATTTGACCATTTGCACATGTGCAATTTTTTCTTGAAAGAATTAAGGTTTTTGCCTGGTGGAGGAAAAATGTGAAGATATAAAAAGATGATGGTGGAAGGTAGAATTGCAAATTATGGAAAATAAGGTCACATGGATCAGTGTATTTGTGACTTGTATTTTGACACCTAGGAGAAAGATTCCTCTGAATGTCAAAAATACAGGTAGGGGTAATGTCAGAAATATGGTTATAAAAAAGGGTACAATGCTTTATATGATGACTGTGGAGCCTATGGAGAGCTGACACAAGAAACAGACTTGTGTTTCTATTGTCATATCTACCTGAACCTGTAAAATTAAAACTTGGTTTGTCCAAGTGATGTTTGCAGATTGTTCTCCCTTTAGGACTGACCATTGCTGTACATAATTTACTTTGAAGGGTTTTTTCACATGTGGTGAACATCTGAAGTCTGTCTTTACAAGGTTTAACCTTCTTTAAACCAGGAGAAACAGATGTATAGTGATCATGCATGGCACAGGGTAATCAGTTGAAACTGTAATTGAACCAAAGTTCCTGTAATTTCATTCCCTACTACACAGTAATTTAAGAGTGTGTGGTGCCACTCCTTTGGAGCATGGCTAGAGTATTTAACAAACGGCTGATGGATTGAAATATGATGCACAAGCTGTGCAGCCAAAGTGTTTGCATGGTTAAAGGTGGGACAGTCACAAATGTATGATATTGTCCAGTTAAATGTATTACTGAGGTCTTACTGGTTTTAATGGTAATAAACATAGACCCAGGCTTTGGAAACTACTGTTCCACATTCCATTTAATTGGAAAAACAAAATAATTTTACATTGCTAGTATATTACAGATATGTCAGGCAGTGCTAGTACCACAATATGATCAATTAAGCATGCTCAGTCTCTAATTGTGGTATGACAAAGGAATAACCGTAAAAAAAAGGTATTCTATTATTTTCATTCATTTTCCTTTGAACTAAAATTGTTCATGCTTTACTCAACCTAAAGGTAACAGGTCTCAAAAATTGCATTCTTATATTATTAGTTACCTAATAAAAATAGTGCTATGTAGTCAAGTACTTAAAACATAATTTAATGTAGAGACGTAACAAAACAATGTTTTTTGGCAGACTAAGATCCTGTTTTCTCAGCTGTTCTATGTTCGTTTATATAAGCAGTAACATGTCATTGATTCTACTGCCATTAGAGCCAAAAGCCAGACTATTATTGATATTCAAGATGAAAAATCTGAACATTTACTACATCTTTGTGAAAATTATCTAAATCAAATTACAGAGTTCATCACAATGTGCAAAAGTTGGAATACGACACTACCAAATTCCTATGTGAAACATATCTATGTGTTTCTTATAGAGAAAAAAAACCATAATGTAATGTTATTTACTCAAACAGATTGTCTTTCCTTTGTCATAAATAATAAATTGTGCCTTCTGCCTGTTAAAAAGGCATAATAAGAACTATTTTAGGAATACATTATTTAAATACAAATTTTGGGTTTTGGCTACCTAATTTTACCAGAACAGTTTCACTAGCCAAAGACACATAGATTTCTATAGCTTCAAGGTGAATTTTTTTGCTCTGATATATTGTCTTTTAAAATTTCTCACAATATTGTAGGACAACTTAAAAATATAAATATTGGCTGATGAGTAACTTCAGGGTACACTTTGTGCATTTTATGCCAAGAGTAAATACTTAACATCTATGGTTTTGTTATAAGAATGTCCTCTGTTAAGGGTATTTTATTGATCTTGGCTTTGTAGTATTTTCCTCTAAACTGTTCTTTCTTGCTTATGTTTTAAACTTTTTTTAAACTGTTCACACTTTCCCTTAGCTGAAAAAAAAAAAAGATATAGAGAAATTGTGTTAGTTGGAAAAATATGATTCCTCCGCTGGTGTTTTCATATTGACATATTTGTAAAAAACAAAGCGATCTCTAAGGTATAGAATGGTGTATGAAGTCTGTCAATAGCTAGGATTATATGGCTACTAAGGAAAAACAGCAAGCAAATTTTAAGTTCCAAATTCATACCACTGCTATGGCAGGATGTAGTCTTTTCTGCTGGAACAGAATTCAGTTTATAATGCTTGACAATAATACTTTCATTAAACCACTTTCTTGCAACTGTAGATGTGAATGCTTCACTTCAAATACATTCTTCTGGTCTCCCAGAAAGTAATGGAACTATTCCATTGTTTAAGTGCCTATGTGTTTACAGGGATGAAACCTAAAATTTCACACAAGACCACCTTCTGTATAGATAAAAGGCATAATAGAATACACAATAAAATGGAATGAAGGCATGAAGTTGTTTCAAAGTCAATTACAAAGTCTTTAAGATCATCTGCACATTCAGATGTATCCAGGAGACAATGCTCTAATGGATTAAATCTTCTCATTCTACAACCATCAGGCAGCAACATACATTTTCTTCTACAGCTTCTGTTAAAATTACCTACTGTCCTCATACTTGAAGAAGTTAGACCAGAAAATCTACTGATACATTTACGCATGACAAATAAACAAACCAAACCCACAGGCCTTCCTTCAAATGAAGAAGAAAAAACATGCTTTCTAGTGACACAACTGCATAAACTTCAGTTCATGTAATTGGATGGGGGTGTACATGAAGACCTTGTGAGTGCCTGGATTAGAGTCTCCCCAAGACATTTTGATAATGTAATTCGGACCAGGGCTGTGCATTCCAAAAGCAAAATAAATTACTCTTTGTTAGTTGTATTCATGACCACCAGGGACCATTTCTAGTGGGGATGGTTTTTTCTACCCAGATAAAGTATGAATTGCATTAGAGACTTTAAAATTAATCTCAATTTCCCTTCAATTTGGTGACAGAATTTTAACAAGTTGCTTCCAGAAACCCTTGAGAGCTTCCCTCACCATCTCATTCTGTTAAAAACTTAGTTATATCCCTGCAAGTACTATGGAATTTAAAACACAGTTATAAGCATTTTTAAATTGGCTTTGGTACGTCACCACTATTAAAATTTCTATTAGTTTTTTATTATATGTAATTCCCCTGTAGCACCATGGAGTTGCCTAATAACAAATTTACTCTTCTCTATTATAGGTTGTATGGGATAAAGTTGAGAATAGTAATGTAATGTAAAACTCTCTGTTCAGTTTGTTGCAACTTTCTCAAAAGTTTTTTATTTGCTGCTGTTGTTGGTTTTGCCTAAATTTTCACATTTATCTGTACCATACTTCATAGATGCTTTTTTATTAACCATCCTAATTTTAATGTTGTGGATAACAGACCCCTGTGAAAGTTGCAGCTTTCATAAAGTTGTTCTCATTCAGGTACAATGCATAAAGTTTTTTAGCATAGTATGTAAATTCTTCCTCTCCAAGGCCACTCCTTTTCATGAAAAACATGTCTTCTTCCAAGCTCCAAACAGACCATAAATTCCCTAGTTTAGTCTCCTACGCCAGCGTATTTCCATTAGGTTTTTTTCAGTTTCTATTTCAGAGGGAAATGAGGCAGATGATCTGTGTCAGGGGAAATTTGTTGTAGATAGCAGTATGTTTGGGGTGTTCTGTAAAAGTCTACAGAGATCTCATGTTCTTAAACTGAAAGGTTTGCTATCTGAGTAGTTAAGAATTTCTCATTTTTGCTCAGACTAGTGTAAAAACCAATTTGAAGAGAATAATTTTTTCAGTTATGAGCTAACACCAAAAATATTTTGTGCTATGTTTCAGGTTAGTGCAGGAACAGCACTCATGTTTAGTTTATGAAGGCTGAATTATTGTAGCAACCTCTTCACATGTCTTTATAGTACTAATAAATATAAAGGATTCTACTCCAGAAGGGTTATCATGCTAGCTGTGGTGAGGATAAATTTGGTTAGTGGGAAGAAAAGGTCTACAGCATAGATTGGCTCATAATTAGAATAGAAAAATACTCAAGGAAAATACAGGAACAAGAGTTATATACTGACCAGAGACTTTTGACGAATGTTTAAAAACTTGTAAGAGAAAAGAAAACTCATTGTTAAGTTGGAAAATAAAATGGTGGCAGGTTTATGATGTTGGGGTAATAATCTTCCTGTGGGTAAAAGAATTTCAGACGCTAGTAAACTGGGAAGTTAAGGCAAAAAATATACTTCCAAGGCACACATGTTTTGATGTTATTAAAAATACAATATTTGTAAAGCAGATATAAAATATTTGGTATGTGAGTGGATCAAGAAGGAGCTAAAAGAGCAATTATAGCTGAACTGAAGATTTGAAGGAGGAAGAGAGTATTCTTGGTAAAGCTTGAAAATAAAAAAAAGAGGAAGTCAAGTGTAAGGGAAATCAGATATTATTTTTTCCTGGTCTCTCGCCAAACACCCCATTGAAGAGGCAGACCTTTATTCCAGTAAAGAAAGTTTTCTTGCCAAAAATGTGGAGGTGGCTACTTTGCTCCCAGCCAAGCTGAGAATGAATTATGAAAATAAAACTTACATCTACTGGGACCTTCAGTCGTCTGCTACAGCACGTTGAAAGTGACTTAATTCAGGAAGATCTGGATTCTAGCTCAGGCTCAGAGGGAACTTGAGGGCTTTATGGCTTCCTTTTTTTCTATCAAGTTTTATAGCCCATATTTGTAGTAAAATAATGTTGTTTGAAGTTTGTATGTTTCATGGGAGTGGTGCCTTGAAGAAGTTATTTCAGTTAAATGGCACCAGATGGAGTGTTTAGTTTGTGACAGGATTCCACTGTTTAGCTTGAAATTATGTTCTTTATTTGATGGCTTTATGGTATCAGCAGCTATTCTAAAGGCATATATATTCTTGCTCTGCCCCTTGGAAAAATGGGATAAAATGCATCTTGAATCAATTTGGGGAGGAAAAAAAGCTATGGTTAGATAATAACATAGAGGATTTTCTTTACTCTGAGGTTTCATAACTTCATATCAGAGTATGAATTAATTTTCAGTTCAAAAGTATGCCTTGGTTCTCTTTGGACTATATGAAAATCTTCAGATACTTAGTTAGGACTGAATAAATCCTCAAAAGCAACAATAATAATTAATATTTAGTATGAGATTAAAAATATTTCTGTACATATTGGTGGTCAGCCCTTAATTTTATTTTAATTTGCCACCTTTCTTTATGCTGGTATCTTCCATACTTTAGATCCTCCACTTTGCAGCAAAAATAAAATCCCAAAGAATACAGGAAGAAGCTTATCAGTATTAAGTTGCAAGACAATGAGATTGCTACTAATTGTGACACTGACTTTTAACAACTCATTGTCCAAATGTAATGGGTGAGAGAGAGAAGGCAGATATGGAATGAAAATTACCATAGTATAGAAATGAAAAATGTGTCACAAATTATTTTAGGAGGGAGAGGTCATCTGTATAAGGGGGCAGCCCTTCAGAAACAGAAAGCACAGCCATAAAAATGACAGTGTAAGTGATTTTATCTTCCTTGAAGGACATTGGGCTCCTCAGCCCACAGATTTTTGTACTGGTAAAGACTCTGAAGTGGGAAGATAAACATGTGGGAGATTTTATCTTCCCTAGGAAAAAACCAAAGGATCTGAGGACTTCTGGTAATAAGAAACACTCTGAAAATGAGACAGAAATCAGATTTCTTTTTTTGTGTGCATTAGTCAATACACTTACTAAATTATTGTGCTATCTAGAGAGGTTGTATGCTAAATAAAAGGGGGAGGGAAAATGAAAAAGCAAACAAAAAAAGGAGTAAAGAAATATTTTAAACTTTTAAATTATCTCCAGTTGTTAATATAAAAGCCAACCCAGTCACAGGTCATTGAGACATCACCAGTGAATGAACAGGTAGAAGGAGTTTGACAGAAAAGTGGATGGGAATGTTTGAGACATCTCGTGTCCTGGTTCTGGCCAGGACAGGATTCATTTTGTCAGTAGCCAGGAGGGGCACGGCTAGGACAAGGAGGTTGTTTTATACCACCTCAGGGCATGTGCAGGGGGCAGGAGGGGAAGGAGTCCCTCCTGGTCAGGAAGAGTGGAGTGGGCACTCAGGTATTGCTGGGCTCTGCACGGTGAGCCCTCCTGTGTGAACTGTTCCCTTCTCAGGTACACTCTGTTATTAGTATTGTCACTGTCACTTTTGTTTCTTTTCCCACTGTTGTTTCCAGTAAACTCTTCTCATCTCAACCTGAGATCTTTACCTTTACCTTACTCCAATTCTCCTCTCCAGCCCACTGCAGGGAGTAGGGGGAAGGGGAATGGAATGGGGAAGTGAGCAAGTGATGCATGGTTTGGAGTTTCAGTGGGAACATTAAACTGGAACACCATTCCTGTACCACAACATCTCATCTTATTTTAGGATCTAGGAGAGTTAGATTATAGAACACTTTAGCTCAGCTGGTCAAAATATGGGGCTAATAACACCAAGGTTGTGGGTGCGATCCCTGTATGGTCTGTTCACTGAAGAGTTGGACTTGATGATTCTTGTGGGTCCCTTCCAACTCAGAATAATCTGTGAATCCCAAGTATGGGTCCATGCAGTACAAGGATTTAGCTTCTCAGACACTTTAGAAATCTTTTGGTCCTAGCTGTCTCTAGGTAGTGTGCCTAAATCACTTTTAAAATTGAGAGAAGGCACTCAGACATTCCTCAAAGTTTTATTCCAAGTCAGTCACATCTTTTGTAACCAGAAACACTTTGAGACCAAGAGGAAATTCTGGAATACTCACATACTCCCTAAAGTAGAACTTTTCTGCAAGAAAATCACAGGCTCCTGCCAGAGCTCAGTTCAAATTTCCAGCTCATTTGAGGTGTGGCACACTGCAGAAAGTATGATTCATAAGAATTCCTTCATACATTTTAAATATGTAGCAAAATTGTATGAACAGTCAACGCATGCCAGCTTTTTCAGGAATGGAGATATTAAAGAGACATTGTAATGTATATTTTATTTTTTCAATGAAATGGTTTAAAATATATCCATTATTATTAATAGCTTATTCATATCTTTCTCAAACAGGTATTAATTTTTACATTTTCATTAGCTGAAAAGAAAAAAAAAACAACACTGTCTATGAAAACTAGAATGAACTAATGCTGTTAAGAACTAACAAGAAAACTATTGACTATATGAGGGAATTGCTACTGCTATAGTCACTTTGAAAAATGGCAGATAAATAATCACAGTTATGACAAGAATATAGAGATCAAGACATTTCTAATTTCCCCCACCTCAACTCTAGCAGTTTTAGTGTTCTGTAAAGACCAAGGTCAATCTGGAGTTTTTGGACTGGTTCTCCCTACATACCTGTAAAAAACAAACAAAAAGAATCAACCAACCAGCAAAACAAACAAAACTACAAGCAAGCAAATAAATTAACAAACAAACAAAACCTGCAGAAAAACAAAAACCTAACTCAAATAAAACAAAATAAAACTGAAAATAAACAAAAAAAAACACCCAAAGCCCAAACAAACAAGAAAAACAAAACTCCACAAAACAAAAACCGAAAACAAACAAAAAAAACCCTACCAAAACCAAACTTAACAAGCCTACCTAAAAAAGCAAGCTGATGAAAATCTCTGAACAAAGAAACCCCCTGGTTTCAATAATCGCATTCAGGTAGTCATCATTTTAATTTTAAAGATATTTGATTCATTTGCTGCTCCTCTTTCAGCAATGTCTTGACTTTTTTTTAAGAGATGGGCCTTTATAAAGCATAGCAGAATCTTTCTTCACTGAAATGTTATGACAAAGGATCTCTGTGGATATGATGATTAAACAGTTGAGCAAATGCCCACTCTTGAATTGGTGATCAACTGAAGCGTTCCTTGCACTGATTACGTTTCACACCATGAGTTATGTGACATTCCTTGCCTCTGCCATGCCCAGTTGTGGACACCATTTACTCTTCAGCTCAGGGACGCTCAGGCAGTTTTCCCTTTCAACCACAGTCACAGAGCATTTGTTTGAAATGCCTAGTGAGCCATAAATCATTAGCAACCCCACACTCCATATCTGGAAGATCATCTAGATCAATAAACCTTTCAGTTATTCTAGAGGAAAAGACTTACTTTTCCTAAGAGTTATCTGCATGAGAACATTACACTGGCATACACAGTTTTCCTTTTGAATGTTGACTTTTGCCACTATTTATTCTGCTTTTTATTTGTTTAATTTTCACAATCCTGTCATAGCCTAATCTTTCTGCTAGATCTGTGTTCATGTGTCCTCTAGTGTTTTCATCTCTTTATATCCTTGAAATTTTGTGAAATATCTGAATTTGCATTTGAGAAAAGATTTTTCAATTTTTGGTGCTGTAATGAAGATCTCAGAGAAGTTCTTTACTGTCAAATACAGTAGATATTTTATTAGCTCTTATGCAATGATAGTTCATACAAAAATGTATATATTTCTATATAAATATATATATCGTGCATATAAATGAAAACAGTGGAAGCGGAACAAATAACACTGCTTACTCTTTACTATTTCATCCTTTAATAGCTCAGCTGTTTTCTCTTTTTTCTTATAAGTAATCACCTTTCCCATCTGAAACAAATTAACTCCTGGGGAGGATATGTTCTGAGAGCTTTCATATGGTCCTTGTTACCAGGGAAACTACTTCTTTTGTCAGTATGTGTTCTGAAGCTCACGGATGGTGTAGATTGCTTTGTAACATCAGATGACAAGAGACAGCAAGGGCCAACTAGTTTGCATGTGGTTTCTGAGCAAAAAAAATAATTAGAGACTCTCACAACACTGGCCAACATTACTTATCCTGGACAGCTCTTCAAAACAGAGGTGTGCAAAATAGTGTGGTTTATCTATGTATTCAGCTTCCTGCAGGTTGATGAAACAAATATTGTCCTGGGGGCAGGTGGGTGGGGGATGCAGTGCTGAGCATCTGTCAGTGCTGGGGAGTCCTCTGCTGGGGACAGAGTGTCGGGCGACTGCTGGACACTGCAGGGTCCAGGTTTAAGAGTTCTGGAATAAGCTGCCAGAGGAAACCACTTCCCCTTGAGCTGGTTCTTCCTGGGTAGGTGTATCTCGTTTTGAAAGTGGTTTGTACCACTTATTTTGTTTTTGTCACTACACTGTGTGTAATTTTCTAAATTATTAAGCCTAAGGCTTCCAATTTTTACTGGAATATTATATCTGAGAGCATATCCTTCTGATGAAAAATGTGAGGGTTTTAAAAAGATAGTCTGTTTTTTTTTTTTTTATTTTCAGCAAACAAAACCAACAGGTACAGAGGAGAAGAAAAGCAAAGCAATGCAGGTGCCTCATGATAATTACTGCTGTTTCAGAAGCTTCTCTGATTTACATTTTTAATCTGTAATGAGCTCAATGCCCACATTGGCTTGTGGGAGGTATTGGATTTGAAGAGACTAGCAAACAGGATACAGAGTTGAGCCAATAATGAGAAATATCCGTGCCATTAACAGCTTCTGAGATCTCAGCAAGGCTTCTGTTTTCAAAAGTCTGTTAATAACAAGACTCAGGGTATGTCTTATGTCTTTACCAGTCTGCCTTTTTAACCATGTTACTATGTCTAGCATTTTATCCACAGGAGCTGGTTTGTTTCAGAAGTGAAGAAAGAATAGATTAATGAAACTAGTGCATTTGTTTTCTTGGGGATTTTTAGGAAAGAAAAAAAAAAGGAAAATAGAAAAAAATCATCTGGATAATCCATTTTCATTCTTTGGAAGGCTTAAATAATAAAACCAGAAACACTGGCTGCAGAAGTGGAAATATCAGTTTATCTTTAATCATAATCATTCCACCATTGTTGCAATAGTCCTGACAAGTTGGAGTTCAGTCTTTTTTGAAAGCCATGCATGAATATAACTGAAGTTTCAGTCAGCAACACCTAACCATGAATATTGGTTATAAGAACAGATCACAGGAAATGCAGCACACTGACAACAGACATCAAAGAGTCTGCTTTGGAAAGCACCTGCACTATTAATCTGAGCAGATCACCAGGTAATGGCTATTCAACAAGCTGAATACAGTCAAGAAGGATAAATCATAGACAGCAAGCTGAGTGAAATAACTGAGATCATAGAAATGGCAGAACAAGTGATTAAAAAAAAACACTGCTTTTACTTACATGGCACCAGATGCATTAAATACTAACAGGAAAGCAGAGTTCCTAAACCAGAAGCATACAGCCTAAACAGAGTTTTTATGCATATAACAAGAGTTAGTCAAAGAAAGCCAGCACAACTGGATGTAAAATTTATTAATGTATTTGGCATAATGGGGCATAAAATATTTTCTTGGGACTGCTTATGAGCAATACAAACACTTTTCTATACAATGTTTATGTTTCTCCAAGGTATGTTCAATGGGCCTGATGCAGCAAAAAATACAGACATATTTTTACATCTCATAACTTTATGCACAAGAAGTTTTAGATAAACTCTTATTTGTATATGCTTCCAGTGGGACAAACAAATGCTTCCTTTTTTTGTGAGCACAGAAATTATTTCACTTTCTGCTAAAATAACAGACATGTGACAAATAAAATACCAAGCCCCTTCTGCTTGGGACACTGGGCAGAAATCCGAAGTAAAAGGGTCTAAAGCATATGAGAAACTCAGGTGAGCTTTTCTTTGGATTCTGCAAAATCTGTGTTTTTAGGTTGGGTTTGTAGCTAGCAGGTCCTGCAGGAGTTTTGCAAAAGCAGAGCATTTAGGCCCTGAGGGAAGAGAGGAAGCTCTTCCCAATCTCTTTCAACAGTGGTTTCCCTTGTCAATTAAAAGGATGCCAGCTACTGTCAGCTAGGAGTCTGTCAAGCCCTTAGTGTAAGATGCCTGAAGGGAGGATGCAGATTAAAGCAGTGTAAGAAAAACAGATGTTAGAGCATGAACTAGAGATGTTCTGAAATTCAAAGAGGTTGTTCTGCCTTAATGTGCTTAATTACAGAATTCCTTGTTGCTGTCATTAAAATTGAACCCTGCTGTTAGCTCATTCATCTATGCTCCAATTTCCATTAAAAAATTTCAGTTCTCTTAGGGGTGGTAGGACCACCTAGATTTGCCAATCCCTGAGATGTTACATCAATAGGGGAAAAAATATTCTCTTTATAATTCTGAACTATTCAGTGATCAGTGTAAAAAGGAAGTCCAGTGCTTAAATTCCAGGACTAGGGATTAGATGATCTAGATTTTATTACATTAGATAGATCTGTGATGAAAAACCAGCTCCCTTGAAAACCTTGAAAGTCTGGCTATTAACTTCAAAAGACCCACGATTTCTCCCTTGCTGCTAAAGTTGGAGTTAGTAATTCAGGTCAGCCTTTTGAAAAGGCCTCAGAACTACAGTTCTTACAAGAACACAGAGCATCCCAAATATGAAGCATCCAGCACTGGTGAACTCCTTTATGCAAATTCTGTACCCATTTTTTTATACTCTCATCATAGGCAGAAATAAAGAGCAATTATTTTTTATTTTACTGAGAAGTTTTACTTACTGATATTGGATCATTAATCAATGAAAATAATAAGAATAATAAAAAAAAGAAAATTTATTAAAATTGCATGTGATTAATCTTCTTGTACTTCCTCTCTTCCTGAGTAAGGTCAAAACTCTATTTTCAGATTTCTACATAAACTTCCAGTTTTCAAGTTGCATTCAAGTATAGAATGAAAAAGGGGAGCATTTTATTGAAATCATTCTCTCTAAAATATACTTGAAAACTACACTGAAGAAATCCTTTCCATAACATTAAAATAAGTAAAATTTATTTTTAGGGAATTTAAAAAAGAAACCCACAATATTTTTTTCTGAATCTTGTTAAAACAATAGGTTTCCACACTTTTTCTGAAAATATTTTATATATATACATACAGTCATAGAATCCTTTAGGTTGGAAAATACCTCCAAGATCATCAAGTCACACTATTAAACTAACCCCACTAAATGCACACTAAACAATGTCCCTAAATGCCACGTCTACATGCCTTTTGAACACTTCCAGGGATGGTGACTTCACCACTTCCCTGGGTAGCCTGTTCCAAAGCTTGACAACCCTTTCCACAAAGAAATTTTTCCTAATGTAAAATCTAAACCTTCCCTGGTCTTCCCTGAGCGTCCTTTTCTTCAGACTGAGCAACCCCATCTCTCTCAGCTGTTCCTTATAAGACATGAGCTCCAGACCCTTCACCAGCTCCATTGCCCTTCTTTGTCTTTCTCAACCTGAGGGGCCCAGAACTGGACACAGGATTTGAGGTGTGGCCTCACCAGTGCAGAGTACAGGGGACAATCCCTGCCCTGGCCCTGCTGGCCACAGCAGTACTGGCACACAAGAGACCACTGGCCCTCTTGGGCCACCTGGGCACAGCTGGATCATGTTCAGCTGCTCTTGCAGCACCCCCAGGTCCTTTTCCCCTGGCAGCTTTCCAGCCACTCTGCCCCAGCCTGTGCCACTGCCTGGGGTTTTTGGGACACAAGGGCAAGTCCCAGAATTTTGTCTTGTTGAATCTCTCACAGCTGGCCTGAGCCCATTGATTCAGCCTGTCCAGATCCCTCTGCAGAGCCTTCCTGCTCTCCAGCAGATCAGCCCAGCCCAGTGTCATCTACAAACTGCATATGGGTGTCCTTGATCCCATCCTCCAGATCATTGATAAAGATGTTAAACAGGACTGGCCCCAAAAATGAGCCCTCAGAAACACCACTAGTGACTGGCTGACAAAGGGCCATTTACAGCTAAGCAGCATTTCCAGATAGAATAACCCCAGCTACTTTGAGTCATAAGGAAAAAAAGGGAAAATCGAGGACAATATAAACCTAATACTGCAAATTTCCAGAAAACAGAGTAAAAACACCCAAGATTTATTTTTGCTGCACAAATATTTAAATTAAATATAGACATTAAAATGTCAAAATTGTTCCTCCTGGAAGCCAAGCAACAATCTGAGTTTCCTTTTCAGGTTTTGAATAAAGTTATGTACAGATGTCTTCAAATGTGGTTAACGATGGGAGAGAGGAACACCCATTCCTGTGGAGTTACTCTATGGAAGAGGACTCGAGCTCCTGAAGGCACTTGGATGGACTTCTACATGCCAGAAGTTATGAGTCGTGTCTGAGACAGTGAACCTGAAGAGACTGGAGAAAAATGCTGCTAGAACCACAGAAGCACAAGTATTTGTGTTCATTTAATATAAATATCCTGATATAAAAAACTGTCATTATATCATTATCTAAGAACTGCATTATCGTAATGTTCTATTCATTTTTTCTTAGAACAAGCTCAATAATTTTATCTAGAATTTTATTTGACTTTCTAAACATTTTACTGTTCCTTCTAGAACTTTCACTCAAATATTATGAACAGTCTGTACTCTAATTGAATAGCGCTTTGCAGTTCTCCAAATTCATTCTGATTAAGTACAAGGTACATGGTGTTTTTATTAAGGAACCTAAATAACTGGCCTACTCTTAAAGAGAAGAGATTCATTTTTATATATGAAAAGAAAGTTATCTAGATTTCAAATGTTCTCTGTACTTAATATTGGAAGCAAGAACTAAATATTTCTGGAGATCATTTAGGAACTTCAGGGGAAGCAAAGCACTGCCATTCATTTGCGCCATGTGAGCCAATTAATTTTGAAAACCAGATTTTTTTTAGCACAATCTCCATATATCAGAGTGAGCAGAACCTGGGACTGGATATTGTAAATGATCTGACTTGGTTAGCATTCCTACCAGCAAACCCTGTGCTAGGGTACTGCTGAGGAGTGAGAACAGTAAGGTTAGTTAGCAAAGCAGTCAAAGCAGAATATCTTGAAAATTCTGATATTATTAGAAACATGAGGGACAGTTGCCACTGCTTGTTGTCACAAAAATTTAAAAATACTGTTTCAGAAAGTGTTTCTGCAGTTATAGGAACCAGGTTACTGAAGAAAATTTCAGACTGTTTATTTATTCTTTAGTTGAAGTATAACTTAAAATTATTTTGGCATGGACTATCTGAAGAAATATGACATATTTGGATGGTAGTGCCCCTTGCACAATGGCCAGAGTGTTTTGCTGGGAGAAAAATACACAGAACACAGTAGGAGTCAAACTGAGCACTGGTTAATGGCAGCTTGAGACAGATATTCAAAGAATTTATCAGGTAGCTAAAAGAGAACGGAGAGAAAATAAGGAATCTCCATCTTTATTTTAACTGATCACTGAGTATTATGGCTAAACTATGTATTCCAATCCAATACCTTCAAACAAAGTTCCAAATCAATGGTAAAAAGGGACAAAAAGGAAAGGTTGTATGCATAAAATCCACAGACACCCCCTTCAAAAACCCACCCCACCAAACCCAAAACCTTACAACTGTAGCTGACTCCCAGAATATTTGGTTGAAATCAGAAAAGAGCTGTACCCTGCCTGCAGAGCAGCTTCCAGATACACCCTTCCATCTGCATGTCTGAACAAATTATACCAGTTTTTCCACTCTGCATAAGAGATTTATTAGTAGGGCACCATAATGGATTTACAAATTTATGTTATCTAGGAAGAAATTATTGGGTTGTTTGGAGTTGTATTAGGGACTTCAAAACTGATATTTTGCATGTAATCTAAAGGTGCTTCCAGTAGTAAAATATCCCAGGACCAAGTTATTACTCCAGATGGGACATTGGGCCATCTTTGTATCATTTCTGTACACCTCTGCACATCTCAGAAAAATCTGTGAGTTGGTCTGCCTCAGTAGATAAAATGCTGAGTTTTTCAAGTGATCTCAGTGATCATTAGGTTGTTATGGTCCCTGAACAAAGCAATATATTTGCTTCTTTGGTGATTTAGAAGATTCTGCAAAGGTTAGTCAAAAGAAGGTGGGAGAAAGAGAGTCAGCCCATGTACTTCTAAAGATACCCCTAACAAAAGAAAAATCATCAAATGAAAAACAAGCTACTTTTAATTGTCCTTTCTCTGCTTAAGTGATATCTGTAACATTTTCATTAACAATGCTAGATTTACCTTGGAAAAAAAAAGGAACGGGAGAGCAAAATTTATAAAATTGTGTGTTATTCAAACAGGTCATTTAGCTACAAGAATGTATTCTACTAATCTGGAAATTCATTCAGAGATGCTATTAACATTGTTCAAACTTCTAAATATGGTGTAAATATTTTCAGCATTGACAAACCAAAAGAGAAATATTTTCTTCACTTTTTTTTTCCCATCACAGCTTTCATGAATCTGTCCAAGTACAATGTAGAATAGTAAAAGAGCTTACTCTACATCAAAATCTTTCACTTTATACCCCATTATTTCTTATAAGATGTGGCTTATTAGCTCAAAAATATATTCACCCTGATTTTTCTTTTATAATCTT
Source organism: Toxostoma redivivum (assembly GCA_013397375.1). Taxonomy (NCBI): domain Eukaryota; kingdom Metazoa; phylum Chordata; class Aves; order Passeriformes; family Mimidae; genus Toxostoma; species Toxostoma redivivum. The sequence continues at coordinate 694,193 of VXBI01011830.1, forward strand.
CCAATAGTTAGAAATAATTTTTCATCACCTTTCTTGCTAGAAGTAATTTTTTTCCTAAATGTATATTTAGGAAAAAAATTAAATAAAACAACAAACCACCCCCAAATTTTACATAGAATTTCATATTTTAAATGTACTTCTGTACTTTTAAACTCTCAACATCTTAAACCAGCAAAACTGCAGTACATTTGATCAATCCTGAAAAACTTGTTACAGAGATCCATTCCTCAATGAACAAATATAAACCATCTATCATTTTACATAAGCTATTTGAGAACTGATCTTAATGTAAAGTAGTAAATATTTCAACGTCTGAAGATTTTCTCTGAAAGACATGATCCTAAAACATTAAAACCTATGGAAATTATCTAGTTAGAGTGAGAACAAGGTATCTGCCCCAAGTTTCCCATCTTATCTTATGCTCTATTCTTCTGTTTTAAACCATGAGAAATTGACTGGGATAGGCACTGATAATTCCACTACTTGCATACAAACAAAGAGTTTCTCCAGAAAAAAAATAGGCTTTATAATACTTGTAGCTGCAAACAGCCAACTCCAACCTTCTTTACCCCTACTCCCAAAGGTTCCTCAGACTCTCTGTTGTGCCTCCACCTCTTCTCACATCCCTGCTTACCTCCTGGCAACATTTGGCTGGGCAGGTTGTGTGGTGTCAGCCCTGTTTTTGTTTCCCAGGGAGGCACCAACAGGGAAGAAATGTGTCTGCATCTCCCCTGGGGCAAGGCGGGAAAAAGCCCTAAAATCTTCTAATTTTCAGAAGAACTACATGAAATTAATGTTGCTGGTAATTCTGTCCTTTTATAAAATTGGCTGAAATTACTTGATTTATTCAGAAGCCCTCACAGAGATGACATATATCCACCGAGATTTGATTCAGAGATACAGTGCTCCTATAAATCCCATTCTCTTCCTCAGCATGCCTAATAGTACCACAGGCTTCATAATCCACATGTATGCTTCTAGGGAGGTCTGCTAAATAATGTCCTGCCTGAACAGGAGCTTCATGATGAGTTTATATAATGTTCTGAATAACATACAGGGAATGCCACTGTAATTGGGGAGTTCACTGCATATAGATGTAGATCTACAAACAATGATATGTAGGCAACTTTCTCCAAACCTAATTTTCTAACCAGGTCATCTGTCCTCTGGTTGCTCTTATCAAGGAGAATTCTGATCTCACCTATTCCAGCATATACAATGCAGTATTTCCATGTGATTTGATGAATATGTAATAATCAATGAGAACAGATTCAGACACTCTGTATTTTTAAGGAACAGTATTTGAAAGAGCACTGTTAAATTACTAAATGAAATGCTCAGGCTAGACCCTCTTTAACTCATAGGCAAAATACCCTTCAAACTCACTGTGTTTTTGGATTTTGTCCATAATCCATACTTAATTTCACCAAATGCTATTCAACCAGTAAATCATGTCAGAAAATGCGAAGTAATTGATTCTCTAGACAAGACTTAATGGAAAAACAGGTTGGAGTAGTTGAATTTTTTTTTCAAATATTTGAAATTTATTAAAGGTTGCACTATTAAAGTTTTCAATATAGTGAAATCCTGGATGTAATGCACCTTTCACTAAAGCCTCTACATTTAAACCTGCAGATACATCTCACTGCATATATACTGCAGCCTTGTAAAACTGAAGAGTCATAATTAATTTGCATCAGCCACAGTGAAGTATCTGAGAGGCATTTTAAGTTAAATGGGATATACATGAGTTGGGTCAAGAGTTTTCCCTTAATTTCTTCAGACATAACATTGGACTGTGGTATAGTGACCACAGAGAAATGCTGGGTTTTGTTGTAAGATGACAAGCTCAGGCTGGTTTCTCTGTGTGTATGAATAATTGGCCATGTGAAATAGAACATTTTGTGTTCTACTGATGGCTTCCCTATTGGTTTGTAGTTCCTTCTGCACTGCTGCACCTCTCCCGGTGAACTTTTCCATTATCTCTTCCAGCTGTGTTTTCCTCAATATGAAAACTCATCCTCATGTTCTGCATGAAGCCACCCCACTGGGTGGCCGAAGGTGGTGAGCACATCCTTTCCAACAGTGTTTCATGCAGCTTTTGGAGAAGATTTCTCGAAGATGAAGGTGATGGTGACGCTGGCCTCCTGGGGGCACAGCCAGCGCCTGGCGATCCACCCAGGGGTCCCAGTGCCGCCCGGCGAGCACCACTAGGTGTCAGCGCAGCCCCGCGCATTGCCAACCTGCACTTGGGGACACACGGACAGCAGTGTCATTGGCAACATTCGTCTAAAATGTGTTTCTCTTTCCTTCTAATTGCTTTTAAACCACTTTTGTGTTTTAACTCTTTTCCTTCCCCCTCCCGCCCTCCTTTTTAATTTTCAAAATTTGGTAGTCCAACAACCTGGCACCCATGACACTTTTTGTGTGCTAGCTATGATGTCGGAGCAGATGCCATGTTACCATAACTTGGTCTTTGCTTTCACTCCAACTGAAACTTATTCCATAAAACTTGCAGAATCAAGCACAAAGCAGAAGCATTAAGCACACACAGCAATCCTACTTGAACATATTTCCTTAAAAATATAAGTACACCTTATTCCTTTCTGATTTGGTGTAATAATCTGTTATCTTTTTTCATGCATGTTACACTGATTTCATGCATGAGTGGAAAGGATGGATGATTTATTAGGAGAGCCCTATTCATCCTGCCAAACAGACTTGTGTTTGAAATTGATATGTACTTAAAGAAATACAATATCTCAGGTCACAGTTATGAAAATACATTTCTGGTTGCAGCTTCATTAAAGGTTTTCTTTTAAAAAAAATATAAGCAATAGAGATATTAGCTGTTGCTCATCTTTGCATTCTACGTAAAAGATTATATTAATGAATGATTTGACCAGAATAATTTTCTACAGCTCCTGTTCCTGCCTTTGTATCGATTTCCATTATTCATCCATAATTATGGTACAGAGTGTTATAAAACGAGATTTTATTTTGAAACATTGCTTGTAACTGGTAACCCTTCAAAGTCTGAAAAACTGAGGCATCAGTTTAATTACATTAGTCTGTCACCAAATATTTTTTGGAAATATTTTTAGTAGGACTTGAAAACCCATTAAAATATGATTAAATTCTGAGGCTTGTAGTTCTGCTCTAATTAACATCTCCTTGCTGTAATGATAAATCACCATTCAATATAGTGGTGAGGATATTTCTAAATTGTAAGCCTTGAGTAATTTGAATGTTGCTGCCAAGATACAGACACCCAAATTAATAGAAAGCTGATTGATGACACTTTCTATGAATAGAGTGCTGAAAGTAGGAGCAAAACCTCTGTGAGATAATGAGATGGTCTCTCTTCCTTCAAGAAATTCTTGTGGTGCAAAAGTCAGAGATTTAGTTTAGAGACTGTTCAAGTCATGATGATATTTTACTTTCAAAGAGCAGGTCAGTGGTAGATGTTAGATGTTAAGACTTGATCTATTAAACTTCTGTTCTTCTACAGTTTTTTTTTTTTTTCATAATTTAGGCTTCACAATGAACAGCAAGCTGACATGGAAAAGCTGGATATGACCCACCCAAACCATAGACTTAGATTTTTCTGTGGGTGGTTGGAAATCATTGTGTCCTTGTGTCTACAAATACAGCCAATGAACTAAGAAACTGCATTTTCTACTCTTGGATAATTTCACTATTTTACTTTTACACCATGAAAGATTGTTGATGTTTTTAAAGGGGTTGGAAATCTTGATTGTTTCCACTAGATCAACACATTAGATATTTTCCCTTTAAAAATTAAATTTAAAAATTAATATCACCAGTCTGGCTGTTCTGAACATGTAAAGATATGGAATAAGAACTTTTGTTCACTGAAATAAAAAATTTATTCTATATGCTCTGCACTGATCATTACCATTTAGGAGAAACCTTGTGGTTATAACAGATATTTCTAAGAACACATCGGTTCAGTGCTCAGAACCTGTGAAGAAGTAAATCAAGTGTTCAAAATTATTAGAGAGGAAATAGAGAATAAGGCAGAGAATATTGCTGAAACGCTTTACAATTCCATGGGAAGATCACATCTTAAAGAACAGGTATAATTCCAGTCATCCCATTGCAAAAAAATATAGTAGAACTGGAACTGGTATGGGGAAAAAAAGAAAAAATTATGATCAAAATTATGTGAGTTTTTCATAAAAAGGATCAAAAAACATACTGCATCTCTCCATCCTGTAAACATATGAGGGAGAACTTATAAAATTCTGCAAAATCATGAATGGCATTAAAAGAGGGCAACAAAACACTGTCTTATACATTACAAAACCTAGGTACACTAAAAGAAACAATACAAGAAAAGCTCAAAATAAGTAAAAGGATAAGACTGCTTCAAATAACACTCCTTTAAGCTGTGGAACTCCTTGCCATAAGATATTTTATGGATGTTAAAAGTTGTAACCATTTGAAAAAAAAATTTGAAGAGTTTTATGAAGAAAAAAAACCACTGAGTGGTCTTAAACTTGTGGATCCTTATGATATCTGTGAGATTTCACACAGAGTTTTGCTTGTGGAGAATCTGACAATCTGAGGCCCATCATGTTCATTTCAGAGCAGTGCATTCAGTTCATTGCAAACCAAGCCACAGAAGTTTTAATAACTGTGGTCAGGTCAGATTCTGCCAGGAGAAAGTCCAATCTCATGGCTGGCCATAAATGAAAGAAGACTTTTATGGTGTTTCTTGTCATATGGTGTAATGAGAAATGCAGAACCACACTGAGGCTGCCTGCCACCTTAAGAAATGAGAGCAGCTGTCCCTCAAGCAAAAATTTTATTACTGTGTTGGTTACTTGTCCAAAATGTTTTCCTCTGCCTATCAATATTGCTTTTATTGTGCTCAAGTTTAGTTCAGCCAGCTGTTCCTAGTCATAGCACTAACCCCTCTTAGGTTCCAGGACAGCTGGAGAGGGGTAGTTTATGGCAATTTGTTTTAATGGTTGGCACTGAGTAGAAAGGTAACTTACTGAATGAGAAAGTGATGTACAGATGAATGTCACAATGTATCTTGAGCACTTGTGTCTACTGAGCATGACGATTCCCCAGAGAAGTTGTACAGGTATGTTAAAAGGAATGAGAGGAGAGAACGTTTGTAGCATTTCCAGTCCAACACTTAGGAATTCACTTAGGAACTATTCCTCTCTGTAAAACTGAAAGACATTAGTGATGTTCAGATTTTTAAGATTTCTGTCTTCAAAATAATCTTTTTCATGTCCTACAGAGTAGCCTTATTTAAATGTAGATCTTTTAGGTTTTACTGGTCCCTAAAAATCTAGAACATCTAATGTAATTAAAAAGGATACAATATTGTAAATAATTTTTAAAACTTTCATGATAAACCACCTAACAATAATCTTTAAGAGGCTTTTTTCCCTCCATCTACCTTTCAGATAAGCAGAAGGACAACTACAAATCCTTAAATTGCTATAAACTTATTTCTTTTGGTTACGCTTATCTCCCCTGGTGCACCAAAAGTGCTGAACTCAAGTGGGTTTTTAATTTTGCAGGGTTAATAACCATCAGTTCAGTGTGACTCTCATAATACCACTGGCTCTAAAGGTGTGTAAGTGACCTATTGATTTCCTTGGCATTTTGTGGCTTGTTCTGATATGAACACAGCGTTTTTTTGAAGTCATCTTGGCGCAATGACAAACAGTCAATATACTCTGCTAGTGTTCAGTTATTGAAACCTTTTACCCAGTGGTTAGATAGCATTGCCTAGAAAGGCACTGATTGAGCCATGTTGCTGGTTTGTACTGAAGGCTTTTCTAGGAGCTCCTCACTCAGCTGTGAATGTTTCAGTTCGTGGAGCATTCTTTATTTGCTTAGCCTTGTTCTTCCCCTTAAATTATGCATTAAATATAAATCTGCATCCTGATACATCACAAAGACAACGCTGTGCTTCTAGCAGACAGCAACCCAGAGAGGTGATGTAATGTTTTTGGACTGTCTCAGATCCTTGGAGCGAGACAGGCTGGAATTCCCCCCATGTCAAAGACCTGTCCTCCTGTGAGATATAAACACAGGTTAGCTTAGCCTAAATCTGGTGGCAAGCAGTGCTGCACATGCTGGCAGAACTCCTTTCTGTCCTTTAACGGGTAATGAGTAAATATCTACCCAAAATCTCAAAGGTAACCTGTGTGGTTATCTCATGATGTGAGAAAGGGTGCAATGCTGGTTCACCCTTTTGCAAAGCTCAGCTTTTCTGCCCCAACAGGACAACACTGTGTGAAGTGTGCCCTCTTTTGCCTGACACTTCCCTTGAGTCTGGGAAGCAGATTCTTTGCAACTTAATCCTAACCACTGGCAGATGGGTTTTGCCTCTGGTGCTGACTCAGCTTTGTCTCACTTCACCTCCTTCGCTGCCCATTCCCCTCAACCTGCATCAGTCAGGAACTGTGCACCCCCTCCATTCCCATTCTTTGATATAAGTGATAGGGAATGTCATTTTTATCTGACACAATACCCATACCAAAACTTGCTATCACTAAATTATTTTGTCCCTTCTGCGCAAAATGATCTAATTGTACAGGAGGTCTGTAAGCTGTCTGGAAGTGGAATGTCAAACACCAGGTGATACTGAGTCCCCCTTTCCATCTGTTATCCTCATCATATGAAATTTCCTGCAACACTCCTGCCCTTCAGCCACTGATCTCACACAAACAAAAGCTCTACTCAGAGTTCTTGTAGAGGGAAGAGCTGAGAGGAGAAAGGGAAGAGGATGGAAAAATAGAGCTTATCTTCAATCCCTTCTCCTCCCACATCACACATGTTGTGCCATCTCTCAGAATCAGGAAGTAGAGGTGCAGGGCAGGGGCATGCAGGGCCAAACCTCTTTGTGCACATGGCTTAAGGGGAACCATCAGCACTGGTATTACCAATCCTGCAATAGAAATGCAGACATTGTTTTTTCTTTTGTATCACAGCACTACAAAATCGTTTGTGAGGTTGTTTTAGTGCTGCTCCAAGGCAGAAATCCTGCAAGGTGGAGAAGCCTTCAGCTTATGCTTTATTTACTTTCCTTTTTGACTAAACACCATAAACAGTGTTGAAAGTAAGTGTACAAGTCCACCTCAGCTCACTATTCAAGCATAAAACCAGCCATATTTGTATTATTTCCTATGTTTTCTCATAAACTCTTAGGCACGAAGTACCAAAATTTTTTCCCATGAATTCAAGAAAAGAGTAGAACTTTCAGGTAGAAATCCAATCAAATGGTCTTTCAAAGAAGTATATAAGAATTGATTCCTCCTTCAGGACACTTTTCAACTGAAAGCTTACTGCAGGAGAACAGAAAATGGCAAAGGAAATTTAACAGACCCATTCACAGGTATGAGTCTGAGTTTCTTACCATTGAGGACAGTAAGGAAAACAAAGAAACAGTAAGAAAAATTAGCATAAATTGCTTGCCATTGTGATGTCAATTAAAGTGTATTAAAACTTCACAGATGCATACACTCAGGGGTAAACTGTCCTTTGACCATTCCAGCTTCTAGCTACTTCACACTTGAATTCATCCCCATGATATTTAAATTGTTTAAGCACATGCACATGGAAATAAAATCCTTAGCTGAATCATCTTAATTTTCTTGAAAGATCCCATGCACAGATGATCTTACAGTAAAATTGATTAGGATTTATTCAGAAAATGACACAGATATAAATTATGTTCTGCGCTGGCTTGCAAGGCTTCTGTTCTTTGAAATCCCTACCTAGCCTAAAAAACACCAGCTAAAATGAGGAGAGCCTGTCACTGAGGTGATAAAGCTGACAGACAACTTAATTATCTTGGCCAAGGCGAATTTGCTTGCTTGGACAATTGGAAGCGAGGAAGCCAGCTTGCTTTTAGTATCCCAGCAATAATTATGTCTATTATAATAGTCAGGACACAGTACTTTCCAGTCACTGTCTCTACAAAAATGGATGATGGGAATTGTGTTAGAAATAAATGTTATGAAATGTGTTCTCTGGAACAAGTAAACGTTTCATATTGTGGAGGTAAGCTGTACAGAAGTGTGTGAATCACTGAAACAAAGCGGCCCCTCTGCTTGCATGGAGAGCAAATGATGACCAGGTGCGTCTCAGCTGGAAAATCAGAGCATGAGCATAGCCTACTGGCCTCTGGTAAAATTGCATTAGCAGTAATTGCTTTTGAAAGGGGCTTTGCTGTTTAAGATTTTACATGAACTGCAAAAAAATTTCCCTCTTTTAAACTTTTGCATGTAGTCTTAATGGAAAATCAAAAAGAAATATTTGATCTCCTAATTAATGAGTTACTAAAACTACCGCTAACACTCCACACTACATCCTGAATAAAATCAAAATCAATTGGCTTATTTTATGCTTATTTCAAGAAATATCATGACCTATGTGTTTTGCTATGGCCCCATGAAGTTAAAGGCTTGCTTAGTTTTGCATCTTAATAAGTTAGATCAATATGGTTATCCACACACAGATATTCTGGGTAAGATAGAAGGAAGCTGCACAAATATTTATTAAATTAGTTCATTAAGGGAATTAAAACTGATAAAAGAAAAGCTCTAAGGCTTTAGCTGAAACTGCATTCACTATCTGCATGTAAGCACGAGCTATGAAATGGCAATAATAGCTCAGAAGTCAGGATTAATTTTTTGCTTTTGTGGCACCCTTTTATTCATTAAGTATGATTTCTAGCTCCAGCAGCTCAGGTCATTTCTAGAACAAAACTTGCATTGCTCCTAAGGAGAGCTTGTATCTTCACAGAGAATGGGTGCAGCACTGCACCATACACTTCTTAAACATGATGGCTGTCTCATCTTGGTACTGTGGCATGTATACCTCTCTAATACCTCAGAGGAACTCCTTGCTTCCCTTTAAACAGAGTTTGCAAAGCCCATCTGGTCGTTATTGTTTAGCCTTGCATGTCTGTGTATCTGTCTGTGTCATCTGTCAGCTACCACTGACTGAAAACAGCAGAAAGGGACAGTGCAGCACTCACACAGAGGCTGCACAGGGCTGGGTGGCTCAATGCATCACTCTTTAGCTGCAGGCATGTGAATAAAGTAAGGAGACTGCATGCCTGAAAGATCTGGGTGTTTGGTCAAATCTGGGTTTGGGGTGCTTCTGTGGACAGTCTATGAAACATGACACGTTATCAATTAATAATAATTTTGACTACCAAAACCAGCAGAAAATGTATTTTCTTTGCAGAATGTTTGCTTTAACCTTGAATTATCTAAACATACACAGCCCATAGATGTCAAGGAGCAGAGTTGCATACCTGCCAGAGGACCTTCAAAGTTGTTATCAAATCTCTCAGAGTAGATGGGAGGCTGATAACATGCTTGTTGTCTTTGGCTTGTTTCAGTTTCCTTACTTTCAATCTCATTGCTGATCTCCAGCAGCTTCTCTGCTTGCAATTCTTATTTGACCTTTTTGTTGCAAAGTTATTGTGGAGGCTTTAAATAGTTCTTTATGAGATCTCAGTGGGTATTTCAATCTGAAATTCAGGAATAGTTCTTGTTATAATCCTAAGAATCAGCATATACAAGCTGACCTGCAGCTTAGTGTTCATTTCAGTCCCAGATGTCTATTGTCTCTCACAGTAGGTACAGAAGAGCACAGTATAAGGAAGAAAACTGTTTATTAAAACTGCTGTGAAACAGGAATTACAGGGTTAGTGTGAAAATTTGAATTCTTCAACTGAAATGTCCTTAACATTATTTTGAACTTTTTTGGTTACTGTTAATGTTACAATAATAAGAATTCATTTCTTTTGCCCAACAGAAGTAATATTATGTATTTTACATCCAAATTGCTTTTAAATNGGGGGCACTGCAGTGATGACCATTAAAGTGAGAATTATGGGAGAATTTCTCTTTTAACAGAAAGATTCTCAAACCTTGTATTCCTGCACAGCAAGATAGATAAGCTCTGTTATACAAATAATTATTGCTGTTGCCACTCTCCACATGGTCCCACTTTTATTTTTATTTTTAAATTGACACCTTTCCTTCTACTATTCATTCCATTTCATCACCAGCTCATGTTTTTTTGCTTCCCATTTATCAGAGAAAAAGAAAAGTTATTCTCATAACCAGGAGTTAAGCTAGAGGGATTTTTATCTCTATTTTGCTCAGTGTCACTTAGACAAAAGCTCACAGCAATAAAACACAGTTTGTATTGGAACATATAGTAGTTTGTTGATTGTTTGTGATATAGAAAATGTGCTTTCTTGAAGAGTTTTCAGTTGCAACAGCAATGCGAATATTTCTTTGACCTTAAATGTTTCACCTCTGCACTTTCTACTTTCTCTGCACTTTTTCCTGTGCATGTGGAAAATAGGCATTCTTTAATCACATTTCTAAGGCAATGATTTGCAATGACACAGTGGCACTGAATCAGGTGCATTGTCCATCAGCTGTGAAATCTTGGATGATTTCAGGCAGAATCTCGTAATAGGCTGAATTAGCCATAGCCCATTTTGCTNAAATTTCCCTCTTTAAACTTTTGCATGTAGTCTTAATGGAAAATCAAAAAAGAAATATTTGATCTCCTAATTAATGAGTTACTAAAACTACCGCTAACACTCCACACTACATCCTGAATAAAATCAAAATCAATTGGCTTATTTTATGCTTATTTCAAGAAATATCATGACCTATGTGTTTTGCTATGGCCCCATGAAGTTAAAGGCTTGCTTAGTTTTGCATCTTAATAAGTTAGATCAATATGGTTATCCACACACAGATATTCTGGGTAAGATAGAAGGAAGCTGCACAAATATTTATTAAATTAGTTCATTGAGGGAATTAAAACTGATAAAAGAAAAGCTCTAAGGCTTTAGCTGAAACTGCATTCACTATCTGCATGTAAGCACGAGCTATGAAATGGCAATAATAGCTCAGAAGTCAGGATTAATTTTTTGCTTTTGTGGCACCCTTTTATTCATTAAGTATGATTTCTAGCTCCAGCAGCTCAGGTCATTTCTAGAACAAAACTTGCATTGCTCCTAAGGAGAGCTTGTATCTTCACAGAGAATGGGTGCAGCACTGCACCATACACTTCTTAAACATGATGGCTGTCTCATCTTGGTACTGTGGCATGTATACCTCTCTAATACCTCAGAGGAACTCCTTGCTTCCCTTTAAACAGAGTTTGCAAAGACCATCTGGTCGTTATTGTTTAGCCTTGCATGTCTGTGTATCTGTCTGTGTCATCTGTCAGCTACCACTGACTGAAAACAGCAGAAAGGGACAGTGCAGCACTCACACAGAGGCTGCACAGGGCTGGGTGGCTCAATGCATCACTCTTTAGCTGCAGGCATGTGAATAAAGTAAGGAGACTGCATGCCTGAAAGATCTGGGTGTTTGGTCAAATCTGGGTTTGGGGTGCTTCTGTGGACAGTCTATGAAACATGACACGTTATCAATTAATAATAATTTTGACTACCAAAACCAGCAGAAAATGTATTTTCTTTGCAGAATGTTTGCTTTAACCTTGAATTATCTAAACATACACAGCCCATAGATGTCAAGGAGCAGAGTTGCATACCTGCCAGAGGACCTTCAAAGTTGTTATCAAATCTCTCAGAGTAGATGGGAGGCTGATAACATGCTTGTTGTCTTTGGCTTGTTTCAGTTTCCTTACTTTCAATCTCATTGCTGATCTCCAGCAGCTTCTCTGCTTGCAATTCTTATTTGACCTTTTTGTTGCAAAGTTATTGTGGAGGCTTTAAATAGTTCTTTATGAGATCTCAGTGGGTATTTCAATCTGAAATTCAGGAATAGTTCTTGTTATAATCCTAAGAATCAGCATATACAAGCTGACCTGCAGCTTAGTGTTCATTTCAGTCCCAGATGTCTATTGTCTCTCACAGTAGGTACAGAAGAGCACAGTATAAGGAAGAAAACTGTTTATTAAAACTGCTGTGAAACAGGAATTACAGGGTTAGTGTGAAAATTTGAATTCTTCAACTGAAATGTCCTTAACATTATTTTGAACTTTTTTGGTTACTGTTAATGTTACAATAATAAGAATTCATTTCTTTTGCCCAACAGAAGTAATATTATGTATTTTACATCCAAATTGCTTTTAAATCAGTTCAGTTGTAAAAAGCTGCAGATTAAGAATAGGTCTAATTTTTCTCCTAGAAAATTATCTGCAGATTGAAAATGCATTTGTGCTATCAGAGCTTAGATGGACTAATCACACCCCCAAACTGCAAAGGAAAAATGGTTCAATTTTTTTGGCAAGAAAAAAGAGACAGACTGCAATTAGAGCTTGCACGAATGAAAACCTGAAGATTACATAGTATTCTGATTTTTTTCCTGATGTTGATTTGCAGTTTATTTTTGCAGATGAACTCAAGCAAGTATATTAGAATTACATTCACTGATTTCCATGGAACTTTTCTTTGAAGAACATTATTAATCATTATGAGGAAGGGAAAACAAATAATACATAAATTTGGGGGGAAAAATAGGAATATATGGACCAGAATGGGTTTTNAATTGACACCTTTCCTTCTACTATTCATTCCATTTCATCACCAGCTCATGTTTTTTTGCTTCCCATTTATCAGAGAAAAAGAAAAGTTATTCTCATAACCAGGAGTTAAGCTAGAGGGATTTTTATCTCTATTTTGCTCAGTGTCACTTAGACAAAAGCTCACAGCAATAAAACACAGTTTGTATTGGAACATATAGTAGTTTGTTGATTGTTTGTGATATAGAAAATGTGCTTTCTTGAAGAGTTTTCAGTTGCAACAGCAATGCGAATATTTCTTTGACCTTAAATGTTTCACCTCTGCACTTTCTACTTTCTCTGCACTTTTTCCTGTGCATGTGGAAAATAGGCATTCTTTAATCACATTTCTAAGGCAATGATTTGCAATGACACAGTGGCACTGAATCAGGTGCATTGTCCATCAGCTGTGAAATCTTGGATGATTTCAGGCAGAATCTCGTAATAGGCTGAATTAGCCATAGCCCATTTTGCTAGTTACTGCATATTACTCCACTTAAAATAGAATTGGGCTATTTTATGGGAGCCACACCCTTTATCTCCACTCTTTAGCTAGCCCAGGAAGTGTTGTATAACTAACATTTCCTTCTGCTCCCCAAGAAAATACAACTCCCATCTCCAGGCTAAGACATTCTGATAAGCATCTTAGTACTAAGGAACATGAAATTGAAATAGACCCAGTGCACTCTGCCCTTTTACCCAAATGAGACCCAGAGCATTGTTCTGAGTTTCTTATTTCCATCCCCAAACCTGAATGACAGTTTTAAACATTATCTGCTAGGGTAGGCCTCAAAGCCCTTAAAAGCACTGTACTTCACATCTCATTTCAATAGTTATTAGCAAAGGACTCAAAAAGTCTTTGTTGACCATAAATTAACATGAGCTGCCCAGGTTTTGGTGCAAAAATATATGACTAGTAGCTCTGTTTAAACTGAATGGCATAAATCCCTGGGGATGTGCTTATCAAAACAGGACCATGTGTTCTGCATTATTAACTAAGGGCTGTTTACTCAGATAAGTCAATATGTAGAAGAAATTCTGAAAGAACATTTTGTTCCACAAAAAGAGTTGAGCTGAAAATATATTCAAGCTTTAGCTTTCATATTGGTCAACCTTTTGTTTTCATCTTTCATACCAGCGGGGTAGTGGAAATCCCATTTCCCAGATAGCACAAGCTGGCTGAGAGCAATCATTTTCTTCATTTCATTTAATTTCTTGTGCAGAATGGGCTAAGGATATAGCCTGGAGGCACCCCAGGGTTCGATGCACTAAGATGCCAAAGCACTAAATTGAACAGGAAATTCAGAATAAAAACAAATAGCAACAAAATCTATGTGAAATGCTCAGATGGTGATTCTAGTACCTCAGAGTACTCAGCATTATCTTTCTCCTGACTGACAATAACATACATAAAAAATATATAGCAGCAGCAGGGTCATGGGGCTGTTTCTATAGTCAACCAGAGGACAGTTAGAGATGATTCTGATACTCATTTCTTTATGTAAGGTGCTCTCTTTCTACATATTCCCCCACATGGCACATAATATTTCCCTCTCTTGGAGGATTTCTATAATGAGAATAAATTGGCTCAGGGCAGAGAGTGAGTGCCACCTTTCCTTTGCTTTTTTGTGCTTGCCCAAAGGGAGCATAAAATGCAAATGAATCAGAATAGAAATGTTTTGCCCACTTTTGGCTTATACAATTTGCAACCCATTTTTCACATGTGAAAAGGAATAAACAAAATCTATGGCATTTAAGAAGTCACTCATTAATTTACTTTGCTTACAGATTTGCAAACAATACTCTTATGTGCAACTCTAGGCAGAGCAATGTCTCTTAGAAAGTTTCATCATGCATTTATAGTGTCGGGAGATAAAATTTAAACAACTGGAAATTGAATATAATACTTTGGTATTATTGTTAATTTTTTTTTTTTTTTGTTGGTAATACAAGGTTTTAGGATGGTAAGATCAGTTTTAAGGCCAAATCAAAAAGTGATCATCAAGAGGCCATAAAAATGGGTTCAGTAAAAAGAAAACAGTGTGCAGTAAGTTTACATTAAGTCAGCTGGGCAGCTGAGAATAGCCTGGTCACTTCTAGAAATTATATAAAAAAACAAGTACTTCAAGTCTGAAAGCCTCTGTAATGGGTGATGTTTAGCTGTTAAGTAGCATCTGCATATGGCAGTGCACTGAGATAGTTAACACTGATATGGAAGTCTACAGTCTTGTTAGCAAGTCTAGCAAATTCATGTCTGGGTTTTGGTTTTCCATACTACGGAGCCTTAGCTTCCTCTTCATGACAATTGCTGAAAGAAACTTAAAATCAGTTGAATTTATTCATAGACTTTACTGGAATTACATTTTTTAACAGTTTTGTTAAAGAATTTAGATGCTTAGACTGCTAAATCATAGAAGTGATGAAAGCAAAACCTAATTTTGTTTGTTTTCATCTGTATTTTTCAATTAAAAAAAGCATTTTCCTGTTCATCTATCCTTAGACAAAGAACTACACTTTAAGTACCTGGAAAGTGTCACTAACTGCTTCGCTAAAACAAACCTTTGACATGGAGTGAGGTTGCAGTCTCATGGCTATCCTACATTTTGTCATTCAGCGAAGAAGAATTATTCATAATTTCTCAATAAAAGTTACACACAGACATCTGTAAAGTATTTAAAACTGATTGGTATGGCAGACAGTATAGATGTGCTATAATATGTCCACAAGTGATGCTAACAGCTTTGTAAAGATTTGTTCTTGCAGTAAATCATACCATGAGCTCTCCCCTGGAACTGTCCCAATGCAGGTGTGCCCCTGTGTCCCCTCCTCTGCCGCAGCACCGAGCAGGGTTTGAGTGCTTGGGAGCAACAAGCCATGCTGAATATGCAGGAGATTGCTTTAGCAGTTCTTCTGTCAGGGCTCCACTTAACCCTTCAGTATTAAACACATAAATACTTCAGTGAGAGCACAGTGAGAACGTGGAAGAAACCAGTTTTATTTCTGAATTTCCTTCCATAATACCCTCGACTTTTTCGCATGGTTTTCTCTTAAGCCTACTTCTGTTACTGTGTAACTTTTCATGAGGTCGACTCTGAGTTTTTGCCGTGGAAGGATGCCCTCATTTCAGAGAAAGTGTAGAAGACAAACCACTAAAACACTTGTATTACTCATACCTAGAAGAGCAAACCTAAAAATAAAATGAAATCATGAGCTTTTCATCATTGCTTATGCTTATTTTCTATAAATAAGTTTGTTAGTGATATCGTAGCTCTAAATATTGTTTGTTTTCTTTTTTCCCATGTGGAATATATATTTCAACTAACACTGGAAATTAATATTTCTATGTTTCTCCCAAGATAGTTTTTTTAATTATCCAGTGAATTATAGCTCACTGCCTTCATTACCACCATAGAAAACACATAAATCAGCTAGGAGAACCCCATCTATTTTTACCAGAGCACAGAAACTGTTTCAAAGACAATAATTCTAATTCCAGGAAGAATTTTAGAAAAAAATAAGAAATAGCCAATGTATCTCAAATAAAGAGCTATTCCGTGAAGGAAGAAAAAGAGAGGAAAATGTAACAGCAAACATTTGTCATGAGATTTTACTGGAAAGACTGGTAAACTACTTTGCTTTGAAAGGGAATTCAAGAGAACCAGACTCTACCCTACAGACCAGCTGCCTGTGTTTTTATAGCACCGTACCTGCTCCCTCTTGTGGCTGCTTCCAAGGGATTTTTCCTGTCAACGTCATAAGGTCATAATTATGAGAAGGTGAACTCTGAACAGAGATCCTGCACCTTACTTGTACTGCCTATGCACTCCACAGGTTTTCTTTGGGACCATTTTTCCCTTAACATCATAGAACAATAGAATCATAGAATGGTTTGGATTGGAAGGAGATCTTGAAGGTTATCTAGTTCCAACCTCCCTGCCATGGGAAGGAACACCTACAAACAGATCAGGTAGCTCAGAGCCCCATCCAGCCTGGCCTTGAACACCTCCAGGGATGGGGCATCCATAACTTCACTGGGCAGTCTATTCCAGTGCCTCACCACCCCACAGAATTTTCTCCTGATATTTGACCTAAACCTAACTTCTTTCAGATTAAAGCCATTACCTCCAGTCCTATCACTACATGGTCTTATAACAAGTCTCACCCTCTTTTTTATAAGTCCCCTTTAAGTACTGAAAAGTTGCAATTAGGTCACCCCAAAGCCTTCTCTTTTCCAAACTGAGCAAACCCAATTCTCTCAGCCTTTCCTCAGCTCATCTCAGTCAGGTGCAAAAACTTGTTTATTCAGGAGTAGATTTATTGAAAGCACTCAGTTTTCCATCCACATGAACCATATAGGGAGAAGAATGAAATCCTGAACAGAAGCGTTTGCTGCTTTGAAAATGAAATTAAACTAAAAAAAAGACAGCTTTTAAATCTTCTTGAGCTATTTAATTTCTCTTTCTTTTTTTTCTTCTTTCTTTTCCTTTTTTTTTCTTTGTAGAATACTGCTGTTCACAGCAAATAAGTTTCCTCTCACCACATAGCTCCTGTATCCATTAGATCCAATAGATACTGCATCCATTCTGGCTTGTTTTGTGTATTAAGTGACAAGTAAGCGATTTTCGAAACTCTTCTAAAATTTTAAAATTTAAATCTCATTAGACCCCACTTAAGTTTTGAAAGAACACAGTTTTGACTAACCAGTGCAATGCAGAAATGTGTGTTCATCTAGAGGTCACCTTAGGAGCAGTCATGAAAAGTATTCACTGTTCAAAGGAAAAAACACATATCTGTGTGGAATTCTAAAAGCAACCAAAGATAACAATAATAGCACCAAAAACCTTTCCCCTGTGCTTTTGGAATTTTGGGCAAAGACAGAAGTTTGAGGTTGCCTTAGAAATTCCATTGAGGAAGGCGTATGACATTTAGTACACATAAACTGGCATAATTTCTTTTGCTATGCTAAGCTCCAGGGTTTGTTGTTGTTGTTGTTTTGGTTTTGTTTGTTTGGTTTTTTTTTTGGGGTTTCTTGGGGGGAAGGCGATGGGGAGGGGTTTTCTTCAGTTTGGTTGTTTTGTTTTGTGGTTTGGGGGTTTTTGGGGGGGTTTTGATGGTGGTGGCTGTGGTGGTTTGGTTTGAGATGGGTTGGATTCTTTTTCTTTTGTGGGGGTGTATGTGCTTTTTCTATGGTGGTTTAGGTTTTTTTCTTTTGTTTGGCTTTTTTTGGGTTTTGATTTCTGGTTGGTTGGTTGGTTTTCTTTTTCTGAGTTAGCCCTATAGCTTTACACAGCAGAAGCTACTGATCTAGTAAAACTCAGTTCTGTGGTGCTGGGATGGAACAAGTACATATTGTTTACTGAAGCAAAACATTCTATACATGGGAGAAAGCAAAATAAGAGGACCAGAAGAGCCTCTTACATGCAAAAGTATCACACTGCGTCTCCCGGGAGATTGAACAGCAATGACAAAGAACAGACCCTGCAGCAAGTGGTTTCCAAATAAGTAATTTAGCAGAAAACTATGAGTTTACCAGCAGTCTCCGTGCAAGTGGACTAAACCCCTTGTAGTGCAGGTTTGCTGCTTACTCAAGAAACTGCACCTCTGGAGCACAATAGCCTACATCCCAAGACTTTGCAAAAGAAAAATTTTCTTCACTCCTGAGCTGTGTCATTACATTGTAGGTAGATTTATCCCCATGCTTTTTCTGAACAACTGACATATTGAATACCCTTTAAAATTACTATGCCGGTTTTGCCACAAACAGAACAATTGTGTTAAAATATCAGACTTGACCAAAGAACAATATTTTGTGAAAACCTTCTGTGGAACTTGAATGTATTTTGTACTACACTGGCATGCAAAAAAAAGCTTTACAATTTATTTTCTATCACTGGAATGGTATTGAATTATCAATTTTTAAACTGACACATAAATTCCTACTTCATTATTACAATGGGAGGTGATGGCTGGGACGCTGTCCAAAGATTCCAGTTCAAATCCCCCTTATGCCTGGTTTCCCAGCACTTACAATACTGGAGAATTTATCACTTCATTTTTCCCCTCACAATATGATTACTTTCAAGAGTCATGAACTTTACTGAAATATTTCTAACTTTGACATAATAGTATGTTTCAGAAAATTAGAGTTTCACTGAATAAGTTTCAACCAGCTCTAAGAAATATAGACATACTGATCACCATTTGAGGTGTCTTGATGGTTAATTTTAGGATAGAGTTGAAAAACAACAGATTTTGTCTAAAAGTTAGAAATATGTTTTCTATTTTGTATACATAAATCTTTGTTCTGGAACAAGTAGCTCTTCAATTGCCACCATGCTCTGTGTGTAGTGATTAAGGAGTGGCTTTGTTACTATGATTGAGTTAAACAATATGATAAATCCTGTCAAAAGGATTGAAGTGAACATTAAATTACTTTGAAATATTCCATTGGCATATGCAAAAATAAAATCTTTGTGCTGCTATTCAGTCTGAATTGCTCAGCTTTGTATTTATACCTCATATGTCTGACTGTTGTATGGATGACCAACCAACAGGTAGTATAATAAATGCCACCTTTTGGATTTTTACTAAGTAGAGTTTTCGAGGTAATGGGGGTTAAGAGTGGACAATGAGAGGTTTAATAGTCTTTAAGACTCCTTTCTCTTCTTTCAGTGGACCCTGCCATAAAACTAGGAACTGGTATTCAGAGCTATCCAAAGTCAATTCTGGATACTCTTTTTGCATTTCAATCATGCCTACAACCTTTAAGAGATCTGAAGAAAACAGCACTCTAAATGTCATGCCAAAGAGGGGCGATATAGAGGTTGGCTTCTCGTGGGGTAAGGATTAAATCTTTCTGGATTAGATCTTCCACTTGATCTAGGAGTCCATCTTGTCTTATGACCCCCATGGTAAATCTTGTCAGGTCCAGTCCAATCCAGATGTGTTATTCTTGGTTATATAGTAGTTTATAAGTCCTGTGGACTCGGAAAATGAGAAAGAATTAAATCAGGTCAAAATCATGGAATGAAACCACCCAATTTCCAATCAAATGAGTGGTGATAGGGTGAAATTCCACAGCCAGACTTGGAAAGCAAAATCTGTGTCGCTTACACAAAGTAATGTAAAAATTTAACCAGCAAATTCCAATACTTTCCAATGGTATATTCAAGATTGATATTCATGATGTAGTATCTTGATATGCAAACTCAAATATCAAATTTCAAAGCTTGTTCCAATATTTCTTGATTTGTGTACTGTTTCTTTGTTTCTGTGGGCCTGAACCTACAAACTTGTACCCTAACCAAATCATGAACCTTAACAAATTAACATCCCATTAACAAATTATACTCATTTCTGCAATCACAACTCAAAGCAATATTGAAAATATCAGAGAACAATCAGCTCTGTTGGGTAAATCAAAATGCCTTCTAGAAGGTAGACTGGGCAGGAGCATCTCTAGATCCATTTCCAGCAGAACTGATTTACTGCAGCTAACCCTTGCCAAACAGCATTTTGGTTTGCATTGAAATGGGTCAGGAGCAGCCCTGGGACCTCCTCAGTGGCAGTTAAGTTTCAGCTGAAATATTGAGGAGGAGCCCAGTGCCAGCCAGTACTTCTACAACTGCAATAACCTACACGTGCCTTGCAAATCAGCGAAAGCATCCTTGTGTGATGAGGAGGATAAAGGATCATGGAATATGATAGGCTGAAAAAGACCTTCAAGATTATCACATGTAACCATTTACCCAGCACTGCCAAATTCACCACTGAACCATGTCCCTAAGTGCCACATCTACCTGTCTTTAAATACCTCCAGGAATGGTGACTCACCTGCTTCCCTGGGCAGACTGATCCACTGCATGAAACCTGTAGCAATCTAAGAACTCCGTAACCAGGGGCTGTTTCATAAGCTGTGAACATGGAAGTAGCAAGCCTCTAGTGTTTGGGCAAAGAAACATAAGGCTCAGACATTTTTCAAGATAAGGTCATGGACTTGAGTCTTGGCCAAATGTACAATATAGTCATGACCCACAGGCTTCCCAAAAGTGCAAATGGAAGAAGGAAGTTATCCTACTTTACCTTATTGAATAGTGGAAGGCAACACATTGCACTGGACTCATGAGACCAAAAAACATATTGGAAGGATTATTTTTTCCCATTAGAAGCATGAACAATCTTCTCAGACTATTAATGTCACTTACTGCTAATTAGGTTAGGATGAAAAATGGTTTTGCACCAACTTTAGACTGAAATAGCATAAGAACATGTTTCCTGAGTCCTCAGCAATAATTTAGAAATAGAAACAGTGATGTCACATGGATCAAGCCCTAGGTATGTTGTTTTCTGGCCAAACCAACAAAAGCCCTGTGTTTACTTGACAGATTAGCACACATGCTCACATCAAAAAACATAAAACATGCTGAATCTAATTTGTGTTTACAAAGCAATAAAGTTTTCAGGGAAACTGCCCAAAATTTGCCCAAACACTACTATTAATCCAAGATGCAAGTTTCTTTCAGGTGAAATTGAATAAATTCAGAAGGGAAATGTAAGGTTCCCTTTTGTTTAACTTCTTGCAGTGAATGAAGACTGAGAAAAATCTCTCTCAAAGCCTGTAAATATGTATTAACTTTATTAGCCCTAATTAGTGGCCATAAATCTTTTTTTTTCTGTGGTGACAGCCCAGGTGATTTTCAATAGTTTAGTTTTTTCAGTTGCTGAAAGTAAAATTTCTAGTGCTCCTTTCTACAAGATTTATGTGATACAGATTCTATAGCAAGTGCTGTGTCCCAAGGTGTGCTATGTCCCAAGATATACTGATGCAATGTCAATAGATACATTTTAAAAATTGCAATTGCATTGCAGGAACTTTGTAAAGAATTGAGTTATATATCAGAGTATTGAAATATCCAATTTCAATTAGAATGTATTATAGTCAGGTAAAATTTACATAAACTTGTAGTTTAATGAGGCGAAGTTATTGATGTGGGGTTTTTTTTTTAATTACATGTTAACAGTATAGTTTAGAGAAGTTTGGTCAGCAACTGCATGGTAACACAAATTCAATCTTAAAAATGAAATTGGATCAAGAAAAATTCTATTTGGTTTGGAATATTTTCTATAGTTTTAATAAAATTCAGATCTATGCCATTATAACACCCAGATCTTGCCATAAAAGCCCTTCTATTAAATATCTGTAGCTGCCATGCTCAGTGAAAACTGAACACAGGACTGGGTTTTGGAATGCAGAGAGAAATGCATTACATGAACAAAATTCATGCTAACGGAAGCTAAGTGGTCTATGGGAGACTATTTCCTTTAGAAAAGTACAGTTCAGTGGTTTAAATGACCTCTACACATACAGTCATTGGGTCTATGTCACTTGGGTGTGAAAAAGTGGGATGGGTCCCTTCTCTGCCAGTTCAGAGATTATGTGAGCTGTTCCCAATCCAAGCTTTAAGATCTCATCTGTTTAATGCAGGTGCAACAGTTTGTGCACAGATCTACAGATCCCTGTTTCAGTCTGTGGTACGTCAATGAACATGCTCGTTGTCATTTTTCCTTTTACTGTCTTTTACCCAACGTTGTTAGATCAGTTCAAGGCTGGTCTGAATATCATGGAATCATTGGATTGGTTTGAGTTGGCAGGGACCTTAAAGATCCTTTAGTTGCAAGTCCCCTGGCATGGGCAGAGACACATTCTACTAGACCAAGTTGCTCAGAGCTCCATCCAAACCAGCCTTGAAAAGGCCAAGATGTATGTTAGGGTATCTTCAGCTCTCAGTTAATCAGTAATAAAATATTCATCATATTTTAAAAATTTGATTGCTTCACTTTTGCCCTACTTTATAGCTTTTAAAATACTTAATCCTCTTAAAATTCCTTTCTTATCAGTGATATTTTTCTCATCTCCCAACCTGAACAATACTAGATAGCAAACAGAGACATGCTACTGTGCTATGTCTTTTTCTAAAACTTAGGTACAGATCGTGTTTTTCTCATATTGTCATAATTTTTTTTTTTTTGGTAACGAATGAAAGAGATAACAAATTTGCACAAAAATAAATGCAACAAAGGCATTCCAGGAAAATTGTTTGCTTTCCTGCAAGACTATTTCTTTGAAAGTTAACTTAGATCAAAAAAATGCAATGCTTGTCACTAGAGCTTTGGGTCTGACATTTTTCCCATGCTTATATCTCTAACACATTTTCATCTCACACCTGCCCCTGGCATCAGATTACTTCCCGCTCCAGAGACCGCTGAGTGATATCTTCCATGTTCTTGTTATGTGATCAGGTGTCAGCTTGCTCATAACAGCCAGAAAGACAGTGCTGGTGTTACTATATGAACAATAATTTTTACTTATGAGCACTGTCTTGTGTGAAGAAGAGCATGTTTCTACACTTCTAACAAAGCCAGTTACTATCAAAGAGCATAAAAAGTAACAGTAAGAATAACAAGAACTGGATTTATTTCACAGAGATTTACAGATAATTTTGAATTCTCCTTCTTGCATTTTAAATTCTCCTTTGTCTTAACTGCTACTTCCACAGGTCAGTCCCATGCCTGCTGAATCCAGTCCAAAGTAATATACCACTCTTATTTAAACATTTTTTTATATTTCCTTTCCTTTCCCTCTAGAGGCAACTCTCCTTCATTTTACACCAGAAGTCCTTTTGAGTGCCAACCACAGGTTCACTGACTTGGTTGAAAAATTGGAAGTGCTATGCTACCTTGATTGTCTTCCCTTTCTGCATCATGGTTTCTTATAGGACAATAGATACAACATAGGATTTGAATTTAACCAATATTCCAAGTTGAAATAAAGGAGAACTTTAGAGAGGAATAACTGCAGATGACACTGCCAGTGTCAGACCACTCCAGCCTGTACCTCTTCCGTTTAGTATTAGATTGCAAATACAGTAGGATACAGTGAAAAGTTTTATTTTAAGGAAGAGTTGGAAAAAAATTTTAAACACATTTACTTATATCTGGAGGTTGGTTTTCTGTTGATGATATACAGTTTGTCTCTTAGGTAGAAGCAGGCTCTCTGAACAATGCTCAGAAATGTAATGAGAGACAGCCTACTCTCACTCTCACAAAGAAATTTTCTCAGTATAACCTGCTCTCAGTCCCTCATTTAATTGCTAGTCTCTTATTTCATCAAGTCTATTATTGGACTGTCTTCTCAGTCCATGTGTAGAAATAAGCTTTACAGAGTTATAGTCATATACAGAAGACTTCTGCAGAAAGTTAATGACCCTGACACTCTACAGGCAGATGGCACCACACTGATCACTAATTCACTTCTGGCAAAGCCAGCTGCAAAAGGTCACTTGAGTTCACCTGGCCAACTTTGGCAGAAGTGTGTTGAAGAGAAAAGTCCCTGCCTGCTGGCAGAGAAATGAGGACAGTAACCTACAGGTGGTAGACAGTGACAGGGAACCAGAACTCTTAAAGTCTTCAGCTGGCAAGGCTAGTGCATGTAAAACTTCTGCATGTGGCTCTGTGCAACCCCAAGTCATGTCAGTGGAGTTACTTGGCTCTCATCCGTACATCTCCAGTTTGACCTGTAGTCCTTTTAGTTGCATTGTAAAGTAAATAAACTACCTGCGATTTCTGTAACTGTAGCACTGAATAACAGTGATAACAATCAGATTAGTCGTAAGAATTATTCATACCATAGTGAGAGGATATCAGTGGGCAAATTTTAAAAAATGCTAAAGTTTGTTTTGGCTGAAGCTTTTATAAGAACAGACTTTGTTCTGAGATTTCTGGTGTTTTCAGTTTCCACTTGACCTATTTTTCTTAGCTTGCTCTCTGAAAAAAAATTACTGAGATTGAGACCTACTAACAGAATAACAGTCTAAACAACATAGCTTTACTGTTCAGCAGCTGCTGCCATACAATGATAGCTTATAATCAATAGGAAGATCTTTGAATAAATTTGTTCCATAATATATCTAGAAATTGCTAACAAGGCTTTGGTTATTTAACATATGCATTATTTTTAAACACTCCTTCAGATGAAATCGGAGAGGGCTTATATCTGTAGTACAGAGTGTTTTCAAATTGTTAGGCTTCTACATTGAGTAAGATTTACAGAAAAGCTATTATTTGCTTCTCCAAGTCTGGAAATGCAGAAAACAAAGATATTTCCTACACTCAACCAGGTCTTGGTTAATTTAATTGACTAGTTTGGCCAGCTTAATTAGTTACTATGAAACATATGCATTATACCCTGTCACCTGTCTTCTGTCCTTGTTGCAGAGTATGAATAAAATTAGGAATTCTTTTTCTGTAAACTTTGTTGCATGTTTTCATAAATATGAACACTTACTTTCTTATTTATGTCAGTTGCCCAACTCATATGCTAGGCAGCCACTTTTTTTAGGAACAGTGATTTAAATTAACTGTATGAAAAGGACATATGTTCTTGAGCCAAATACATAACAGTGCTAATACACCAAAAAGAAATTATCAACTTGGTGGGGAAATCATGGGGATGTGGTTCCATGGCCTGTATTAGGCAGACTAGGTTTATGTAGGAGTCTTTTCTGACTGAAACAAAAATACAACTCCACATTATCTTAGAATGAAGACAGTGAAGATCTATCACCAACACAAGATTTTGAAGTTGTCTTCACTCTCCAACCTTGCTCCAGCAATCAGCCCAATAGAAGGTGGTCAGAGGAGCTCCAATAAAGTCAGTTTAAAGCCAGTACTTACTTACGACAGATTAGGAACAGAAAAAAAAGGGAAGCATTTTTCCTGATCTAAGGTTTTTGTATTTCCCTTTGTATCAAACCAAAACCAGGGCCCCAATTCAACAGAGTACCCTTCAAGAAAAGTCTTAGAGCCTCTAACCATTAACATTCTTTCTTTCTCTCCTCCCACACCCTTGGCTTACTCTGCAGCCAGCAGGGTTTGAATGACCTGGAAGGCCATGGACATTTTCTGCTGGAGTGGGCCCCAAATTTTGAAATATATTTATGCAAGAGTATCAATCATGTAATCCAATAGAGGTCAAATACCTCGCAAGTTTTTTTAATTTTTTTTTTTGCATTTCAATATAATTGAAAGAGTATGTTTGCTAACTTTACTAAATCATTCATTCTAGCATACATTACTATGTTACAGTATTAAGGCCATCTGTGTTTGTATGTATTCCATACCAAGGAATGTCAAATTCACAGTGTTAAACTCTAATGTATATGCCAGAGTTTAGATCCTATGAATAATCCAGCGTGTCTAGGCAACACGTTTCTCCTGAATTATCTCACCACACAGTATCCTTCAAACAATACTATAGTGTGTTGTACAATATAGTATATTGTTCTACATCTTTATATGAAAATATTATTGAAAATTTTATTGCTTTACTTCTTTCCAAATTACACTTACTTAATAGCTCATAATACACTTACCACAACCTGTCTATTGGCTAAGGCAAATATTTACAAAACCAGATTGCTAAAATGACCCTGTTATGTAGACAGGGCCTTATTTTCAAAGCTCTAAAGTTCTGCAGCCACCATATCAAGAATTTTTCTTAGTGCAATAGGTACTCAAGGTATGTGTTAGACATCAGTCTTGCAATGAATTACCATATGAGGACTCATGCTACATGCCGTTACACCCAATGTCCTTAATTTTTTTCAACATTTAAAATCTTTGGGTATGTTGCCCATACAAAAACTTTTCAGAACTACTTTAACTTAACACTCTATCTGTAACTCTACTTGGGAAAGAATTTCTGTAGCAGATCTTATATCAAAGCTGGAAAATTTAAGGATTGCCCTTAAAGAAATGAAAGTACTGCCTTTTCCATGGGGAGAAATTCAAATGCAAACACAGCTTTGGAGTCTTTTTAAAGAAGCTGAAGCATGATATTAAACCCACCTTTTATGCCAATCCCCCATTTAATTCCCATGGATAGAAGTCTATTTTGTACAGCTACTTTAGTGAATTTTTATTTCAACCTTTTAAGTGATATATGTGTACCCCACAGGCATTGCTTTATGGCAGGTTCCCAAATCACAGTGGGAAAAAAGCCAGGGCTTAAACAATACTCATCTACATTTAGGGAGGAAATAAAAAAGGGATCTGTGCAGTAGCATAATCAGATAATATGACTGAAGAACAAGCGTCACACTCATTGATGGTATCATTTTTTAGCTTCCTCTTACCTAACTAAATCAGCACCTCACCATAAGAAAGAAAAATATAGAGCACAGCTCATTAGTTTTCTATCTTAGTCACCTGGATCTGAAGGCAGCTGAAATGTTTAGACACACAGAGTTAAAATAAAGGAAGCCTTGTGTGTAGAGCTTAGACACTGACAAAAGCCAGCAAATTCACAGTATATTTGAAGCAAATTAATTCTACCTTTTGTTCAGTGAAAATTTTGATATTCTGCTTCTGGTTATTGCATACTTGAATTGTAGGGTCATTTGTTGTTTCAATAGAGGTTCAGATGCCTAGATCAAGACAAACATAGAATGAAAATATGACCTTTGGCCCAAGATTTTTATGATCTAAATATGAAAAAAGTAAGCTATTACGAACAAAGAAGATGAACAATGAAACAGGGAAAGATATTAGTCATGCTTGTAGACAATGCTCTCAGTACTTGAGCTTTTGCAGGTATTAGGATAAAACAGGAGGGATTTGAGGCAATGAAGCTGTATTTTTACACTGTAAATCTCATTTAATGCTGGCTTAATCAGCAAGGAAAACTTTTTGGAACCTTATAGAAAAAAAGAAAACAATTATGACTTCCTATTAACACTTACATTTGCCTCATTTAAGTGCATAATATTTTACTTCTCTGACTGGAAAACTCTGTGTTATATATCTTAGATGGAACTGTTCTGCTTACTGATACATATGAAGGGACAATAAGACACACAAGGAGAATTGTTTCTGTCTAAGCTATTGTAAGGTTTTCCAGCAGTCGTCAGCAGCTCTTGAAAGGTCAGTCAGGCTAAAAGTCATATAGCTCCTTTCAGTGTTCAAAGGAAGGCAAATCCCTATGCCAGGGCAGAAATTACTTGCTCAGATGTACAATTGACTTATCTCCACCCAAATATTTCAATGCCTGGAGGCTTTCTACAGATGTTCTCTTTTTGTTCATGGAACATTTTGCAGCCAAGGCACTCATTTGGCTGCAGGAAGAAATCATCAGTCCGTGAAAACGACATGGAGAAAAATCAGACTATAGTAAAGAAAAAAATCCTAAACTGACTCATGAGTGTAGCTTGCAGAAGCCAAATAAATTTTAGTCTGGTGAAGGGATCTTAACTGTGTACTGGAATCCCATTATGGGATTGACTGGACTACTGATAGATTAACGTGGGATTCTATTCTGCTCTTGCCCATTTTTCTGACTTGTAAGAGACTTCTATAGAAACTAAACAGGTAAAAAGATGCTAATAAATTTTCTAAGTGTTTAGTCTGGTCATGCCAAATTAAATAAGAATGACAATTTTTTAGAATGTGTGCCAGTTTTAAAGATTCTTTAAGTAATTTATTCACTTACATTGGAAGTAGGCAGTGGGATGAACTTACATGTAAAGCCAGACAGGAAACATGTACTGATTCTTTCAATTTCAGATGTGCTCTACTGATTGCTGAAAAGAAAGAAGCCTTTAAAAATATTGTGAGTCCATTCTTTTTATTGCATTAATCCTTGTGGCTCATATAAAGCAATCTCCTGGGTCTCCTAGGATCAAAGATTATCAAAGATTTGTCTTTCTGTTAATAGCTGCCAGAGCTACCAGGATAAACAGGAGAGCAGAAGCAGCATTGTCAGCTTCTCACATGAAAATGAAGAAAATTAAGCCATCCTAGTTGTAAAGGATTTTGGAAGATTGGATACATTTTCTATCGTAGCTTTTGGGGGAGGGGGAGTTTGTTTTGTTTTGGTTTGGTTATTTTATTTTGTTTTGTTTTGCTTTTTTTTGTTTGTTTTGTTTTGTTTTCATGGGAATGAAACAACACTTTGGATACATCTTTACTTGGATACTTCCACATTTGGGTACTTCCTTATGAGGAGAAGGGGAGAGGCAGGATCCTCTGGTGCCCAGTAACAGGACCTGTGGAAGGGCCTGAAGCTGTGTCAGCAGCGGTTTGGGTTGGATATTGGATAGAAGTTCTTCTCCCAAAAGGTGATTTGGCACTGGAGCAGGCTCCCCAGGGAAGTGGTCACAGCACCAAGCCTGATAGAGTTCAAGAAGTGTTTGGACAATGCTCTCAGATACATGGTGTGACTCCTGGGGATGGTTTTGTGCAGGGCCAGGAGTTGCACTCGATGATCCTTGTGAGTCCCTTTCAACACAGCATATTCCATGATTCTACATATCAGGTTGACACATTGTACTATGCAATCTTATGTTTTTTTTATAACTGATGTTTGTATTGGCTAATGTTTTTTCCTCTCTGTGTTACAATTTTTGACATCATGTTGCAGTCTTGGGCAGAAGGGCCAAAATGTTCCAGCAGCCAGCTTGACGTTGTGTGTTACTGAGATACAGTGAGGGTTTGGCCAGGAATTGCAATTCCTAGATTCTCTTCTAATTCTTTCAGTGTAAATTATCAGGGAAGACTAGAAAACAGGGCAGACCTAACCAGCCAATAACTACATAAAAAATTAATTTAAAGAAAAACTTCTTTTTCATACATGAAAATCAGTGAAACTTCTGAAAGATATTTCATTAATTTGATTTAGGACTAAGCACTCAGTGCTGTAGTATTCCTATCTTACATGCCTGAATCCTTCAGTCTATTGCTAGATATATGTGTTGCACACCTCTTGACAGTAAAGAACTGCTTTCATTGCAAACATACTTAATATTTTCCAAGGTTCTGGGAGAGGATCTAAACTCCTCTTTCAAATTGTTTTCATAGGTATAACACTGTTTTAGAAAGTGGCATCTCCTTAAATTTTATTAGTTTAAACTTAGGATATAGAATTTACCACTTCTAACAAAATCTCCTTTATCAACAGAAAAAAAGTATTAAATGAAAAAAATTTTGCATTTAACTATAGCCTCCATCTTAACCTGGGAAGCCTGCAAGTTTACAGTTCCAGTCTTGCATTTTCTTTTAGAAGTGTGAAAACTTTTGTGTGAGTAGTTTTTTCAGGTTCCTGTTCTTGTCCCAAAGCAGGCAGCTGGTGCTGGTCCTGCTGCTGCATTTAAAAAGGCCATTACACCTCCATGACCTCATACTAACTTCTTGCTGTTTCTTCCTCTGTGCCTCACTGCTAGGCTAATGTCAAGAACTACAGCCAAGAGCCTATTAATATTCAGTTGCAACATCCATCCTCTCAGCTTATAGATTTCCTCGCGGTCCCAAAAGTTCTCCCAAATACACCATTGTTCCAAATTCCATAAGCTCCCTTAATTTTGAGCATATGAGTAAAGTCATTGGGTCCAATTTCAATTTCTTATGTCAGTTATGAAGGGTGGTTTAAAGAAAACCAGCACTGTGGATTCTTTGTAACCTTTTTTGCCCAGTTCCAGCCATTCTGGGATCCCAAGGATCAAGTTTTTCCTCATTCAACATTTTCCAGAAAATAAGGAGAAAATTAATGTTTTCATAATTTTATGTGTTTGTGCATTCATCCTCAGCACAAAAGTCAGTTTCTTGTAGTACTATGCTATTTTTTATATCAATTAAACTATAAAGCAAAAAGGTTTTGGTTACTTGATGGAGCTCAAAAGCATTTGGGGACAAAGTGAATCTCTTTGCAGTGAAGAAAAAATAGTAATTTATGCTGCAGTAGCTTTTTTCCAGTAAAAACTTAGGGTAGATGCAGTAACTTGTATTCTGTTTTCCTTTACTTTGTGTTAATTTTCTATTTTAAAAAAATTATTTGGAAACAAGTTAAATAAACACATTGATCAGCCAGGAGGGTTTCAGTGTTTCTGCTGACACTGGCACAGAGACGAAAAATGGAAAAACTAAATAAGGCTTGACTCTTACCAAAGCAGCACAAAGTAATAAAAGTTTTCTCCAGTGCAGTGTTTGACCTACACACAAATCACAGAATCACAGAATAGTCTCAGTCAGAAGGGACCCAGAAGGCTCCTAAGTGAATGGCCCATACAGGGATTGAACCCAGGGCTGTGGTGCTATCAGCACCCTGGTCTGACCAACTGAGCTGAGAAGGGCAATGATGTCATCTGTACATGCTGTGGAGAACCATAATTTCAGACACACTGATTTTACATAGAACGAGGGCAGCTAAGAGTTAGTGGCAATAAAAAATTTATTCTCTAATGTTTTTCTTCTTTTCATTTGTCTCCACTTGCTTTGAGATCACTAAGATGAAAATATGAAGTGGGAACAGAATTTGGTCTATGTATTGTACTACAAAACAAGTTAGTACAATACCAGTTCAGTGTCCTACCCACTAGACCACACTCAGAAGAGAAAGCTAAAATCATGGCTGTTTCTTTTGTGATAAAGTAAATGGCTTCACTGATGAACAGATTGACATAAGCAATCTTATTCCACTGTAGAGAAAAATGAATCACATCAGCAATGTCTACAGCTGCTCTTGCCTCCCTAAGGACTATGGGCTCTGCACATTCATTTCAACTCAGCCTTCACACCTTTCTATCTTCTGGTTTCATGTCTTTCCATTGCAAAATAGTTAGGTCTTGAGCCTGACATAGCTGTTAGTGAAAACATATCCTGATTCAAAGTTGTTTACAGTAAGCTGTCAGAAAATATTTAATGTCATGGTTAGTCTATAAGCTGTTTGGAACAGTGATTACTCCTATTTCAACATGCCAGAAGTTCATAATAGGATATTGTTTCTCTGAGAACTGTGTTTCTGACTTTTTGAATTAGAGGGAAGCCACACAACTCCCAAAAAGAGCTTTTTTTCTTTTTCTTAGTCATTAATAGGCTATATGAAAGTTTCATGTCTATCAGAAATATATTCACATATTAGGGCATGTCCATAATCTCTTTTTGACCCAGGTTCCTGTACTTTGACACAGACCCTAACAGATCTTTCTAGAACAACTCTCCACCATTGTAGGGTTTTCAGGTTGCATGTCATGGCAGTGTTATATGACAGAAATATATAAATATATATAAATATAGTAGCACTTCTTCTGTACACTCTGCAAAACAACCAGAAACTAATAAACAGATATTACTATTGACTTTTGCAATCAAACTTTCCCCCATGCTTTTTCCCCTTACCATCATCAGATTACAGGGGTGGACTGGTGTGTTTTGCTGGAAACTACTTTGAAAGGATCTGTCCTTAAAAGTTATTGTGCAGCAGATACACATGAACTGAAAAGACTGCTAACAACTTTGTTCTTGATGAATTGTTTTAAAATTTCAAGAAACTCATTCTTCCATCAGCTATGCATTCATTTCTCAGTATGCTCCCCTGGGGAATTCACTGCCTATAATTGTATGAGTTCTTGATTATCTTGTTAGCCAACATGTATTTTAAATCTGTAGCAAGTCAGACCAAATTTGTCAGAGTTGTAGAGATTTCCATGGTATCAAGGGTTTGAGCGAGTTGTCAGTGCATAGACATCTAGTAACACTTATCCCAAAGTATTTGAATTTTCTACATGACTTTGACAGATATGCATCAAGACCTAAAAAAGTCTTGCAGCCTTTTTGTTTACCAATGCAGCTGGTGTCCATTTGATACAGAAAATACCATTCAATACCTGTGTATGGGCAATTTATTCAAGTCCTGCATGCCCACAAATAAATGTGGAAGCTTGGACATAGTGCACATACACAGATATTTTTCTGTAAGCATCTGAGGCTTCTTAACCTTGAAGTGAAACCCCCACAAAATTTTTATAAATTTTACAAAAGTATTTTACTTTCTAGAGGTCAGCTTAAAGTTTCACCTCCACCTGGACTGGAGCACAGAGAACAAATATAGCAAGTCATCCAGCCTCCTGTGTGGATTATCTGCTGTCATGTTAAGGTTAGATCATATAATCATAAAATCATGGAATCATAGAGTCACTTGGGCTGAAAAGGACCTTAAGGATCATCAAGTTCCAACCCCTCTGCTGTGGGCAGGAACACTTTCCACTAGACCAGGTTGCTCTCTGATGTCTGTCAGGACACTGAGCCGTTGATCATTAACCTCTGGATGCAACCATCCAACCAAATCCTTACCCACTTAACAGAACACCCATTGAATCCATCTCTCTCCAGTTCAGAGAGGGGGATGTTACAGCAGATGAGGAGTTACAGAAGCCCAGATAAATTACATTTGTAGCCTCTTCATTATTCATTAATGTTGTCTCTCTGTTATAGAAAGCCACTAGGTTGATCAGGCAGAACTTGCCCTTGGTGAAACCATACAGACTGTCCCAAATCACCTCCCTTTGTTGCCTATGCCTTAGCACAGCTCCTAAGAGGATCTGCTCCATGATCTGTCCAGGCACAGAGGTGAGGTTGACAGGTCAGTTGTTCCCAGGATCCTCCTTCCTACTCTTTTTAAAGACAGGCACAATATTTCCCCTTTCCCAGTGACCTGGGACTTGACCTGACTGCCATGATATTTCAAATATCACGGAGAGTGGCAACTACATCAGCCAATTCCCTCAGGTTTCTGGGATGCATTTCCTTAGGTCTCATAAACTTACATATGTTCATATGTTCAAGTGGATTCATATGTTCGAGTGGGAAGCATTTTGCCCACACAATCCCCATCCTGTTTTTCACCCAGGTGTGAGAGAGGTGTGGGAAGAGAGTTTTCTTATATAACCTTAACTGCAAAATGAACTATATAGTACTTAAGTAGGGATACTTAAGTTACTGATACAGCCTTAATATGACACAGTTAACAAATCAATTAATCACAACTTCTCTAAATCTCTGTCCTCCTTAGCCTATTTTTCATAGCACTAGTAGCAAGTCATTGATCCCAAATAAGAAAATCGAAAATGCATTCACAAATATATTTATGTCAATTCAGAACCCAACTTCTTATTTCAGTCTGAGTATTTTCTTAATTTCTAGGCTTAACTGCTTGAAGGAAATATAGAATTAGTGACCTCATAAAGTCTTTTGCAGGTTGTGGTTCTTCACTTTGGCTGTTATGATCATCAAAGGACCACTTTTATTCAACTCTTCATGAATTGAGCATATTCCAAGAAAATACTTTGAGGGTGTTTTCCTTTGCTGTCCTATCTTTATTTCCTTCCTTTTCCCTCTTCAGAACTGCTTTCAGACTATTGGAACAATTACAGTTTATCACCCAGCCCCCCTTCACAAAGATGTCTTATCTTTAGTTTATGTCGCAATTTGAAAAATCTGCATCTTGGCTATGAATATGTTTGCCTACATGAAATTATTTCACTTCTTGTGACTTAGATGTGGGGGAAAGACTAAGAATATGTATAATGACAGTTCTGCATGTGTTATTTGCTTTAGTCTTTCAAGACAATTTAAATTATTTTAGCATGCACACAGGTAGTGCATTTTCTGAAAAATGTAAGACTTGTAAAATCCATTTACATTTTTTGCTATAATTCCAAAACTCTATCCAGGTTAAGCTTTGGCTCTCAAAGTGTTCTAAGTAGCCAAAGGGTCACTGTGGAACCATACTACAAAATTTGAAATTTGATATTGTGATCCAAGGGAGCAAAATCACATTGAAGAGGTAGTTGAGATAATCTAACAAAACAGGACACTATTTTACCAGCTTCCTGTTTCAATGACTTGAAGATAATTGTTTCATTATTATAATGAAAAGTTGCCATTCAGAGCAAAAAGAGATTTCCAATTTCTCCATCTCTGCCATGTTTTTTATTGGGCAGTGAATCAAATGTATAATTTAATCCTTACCCACAAAGCGTTACTGAGAAGAAGCTTGGGGATTTTTTTTGGAAGGTTCAGGTAACAGTCAAAAAATTTATGAATCTTCTTAACTATTTCCCCAACTATGTTCCTGAGTTTGTACTTCCCTCACTGAGGAGCTGTAGGTAATGCAAATGTACTGTTTGTTCTTTAAATGCTTATTAGTAGTTTGTTACTCAAGGCTGATTTTACTCTATTTTTATCTTTTTGTTGCAGGTTTTAATAATGATCCCTTTTAACTGTTTTCAATAATTTCTTCTCATTATTCCCCATACAAAAGGGGTGACTTCACATTTTCTTTCTTCTTTTACACTTTCAGAAATGCTCCTTGCATATTCAGGAGCTTAATGCACAAATTTTGCCTGGATAAAATACTGGGACTTTGCATGGCCCTTATCAAGCAGCAGGGAAGGAAAGGAAAGGGGAGGGTGGGGCAGAACAGTTTTTCTCTTGTATTGATAGGTTCATCCTTCATGATTTGCTGTTCATGGTGTCTTTCAAGTAGAGATGATTCCCAAATCTAAACTTCAATTTTTTCACTTCTTACCCTTTGGCACGGTGTTATGAAAAAAATGTGCTTCTATTGGTTAAACAACTGATTAAATTTTTTAATTAACTTAATTAAACAAATGTATATATTACAGAATAATTATCCTTTCCCACAATAACTACCAGAACATGCATTTAAAGCGACACAATGTGTGCCTGACAGCTCAGCCAAGGCAATATCAAGTATACCAGGTCCACACTGCAGAAAATAATGCTTCTTTCTTTCAAGTTTTTCTCTAGAAAATGGATTTAAAAATGTTTTTGAAGCCCTGTGTTAAGGCTGGGGACAGATGAATAGGTCACTGACCAGACCCTGCCCTAAAGCTAAACGAGCTGAGTCAGATGTGAGAAATTATTGGGCATGACATGAGAAAACTGCTGTGTGTAAAAATCAACAGTTGTGAGGCAATAAAAAAGATACTTATAATAAAGAATAGATGGATTGTGCAGGTTGTTAAGGGAAGTTATGTGAGGTATAGACAAACTTTATAGAGATTTTAAGTGGAATATCAGGGACTTTTCAGGGAGGAGATATGGGGGAAATATAAGAAATGCCAAATAGCTGTCCCATAACAAGAACTAATAAAGAAAAAAATCAGTTTGGATGGATGCTTCTTTAGGAAAGAATGAGTGTGTTAAAAAGGAAATCTCTGAGAGAGGGTAATAAGAAAATATAAGGGGTCACAAATCAAATCATGGGGCTGTTTGGGGGTCTGTGTTTGACAGTCTTGAATTTTGGAACAGAGAAATAAACCTGCTGTTTCCACTCATGTATGTCTTGCTTTTGCAAACAGAAGGGAACTGGTGTCCTTCCCACATTGACAAAGAGCCACAGCAGCTTCCATCCTCCTGCTATTGGGGAAAAACTGGAGGTGCTATCCGACATCTTCACCCTTACACAGCCTCCTTTATCATCACAAACTTCCTCCTAACACTTATGGTTTCTGGAAATTTCCTAAATCATAGCTTTTGAATTATTACACTTTTCAGTAGATTCTTTCTTCCTTCAATCCAGAGATTGTTTCTGTCCCTTCATTAGCTTTGAAGCAAAAAGAGGGAAAGGTGAGCCAGTGGCTGTGACTGTGTAAGGCAAAACTTGAGCATTAAGCTCAGTCGCTGTTTTGCTCAGGGTATTCCAAGGTCTATGTTGATTTTGAAATCAAACTGGAAGTCTCTCACTTGGGAGGAATGATATTACCATTTTTCATTGTGTGAAAATAAAACTATTTTTGATAGGAAATTTCATTATGCAACAAATAGCCACAAATGAGGTCAGAATAAGGAGATATACTTAAACCATTTATTTGCCTAGGAAATAACTAATTTTGCCTGTTTGTTTTGCTTGAGGACATTATTGGATACAAGCTACCTACAGCTGTGGAGAGTTGTGCTCACAAAGGGAAGCAAGTTGATGGCTGTCCAGAGTAGAGCCATTTGACATACTGAGGAACCATTTCCTACAAGCTTATTTTAAGCATAGCAGTTTTAATGTAGGAAATTTCTGAAAGAACTACAGATGTTGAAGCTAAATTTAAACCTGTTAGAAAACAGCATGAAGTTTTTCCTCCATTCTGTTTCTTCTTGTAGACTAATGATTTAGAGGAAGGCTATGAGGGCTAATGAACACATGGGTTTCAAAGCTGGTGGGACTTCCACACATTTACCTCTACCCCTGTAACTCAGATCATAAAAAAAATATTTGATACTATCTGGTTCAATTGCCATGACCTTAAAACTTGGAAGTGTCAGTGAAAGTCAGTTTATAAATGAAAGTCACAATTCTACTGTCTGAAAGAAGTTGTCTTTTAGAACAGCACCCAGAAATGTCAGACTTTCAATGGGAAATTCACATCCCACTAGTCAGTGGAAATATGGAATATCGCCTGGTTCTTTGCACCATTAGATTGTGACAGCCCTTCCCACAGCAGGCAGTAGTAGGCATGGTGGAAGACTGAAGTGTTGTGAGTAATAAAGCTGAAGTGGATTTGCAGATTTTCAGCAGTCAGTGGGGTAGCTTGTCATCCAGTATTAGTGGCAGTGTTCTTCTCTCATATAAGGAAGGTTGGTCCTTATCACATTTGCAGTGTTTTCTAAACTAACAGGTTTGTACCTGCAGGATTAGAACAAGTTTGACAGTTGCATGGGCCAAAGAAATGACATATTGAGGGATTATTCTTGGATGTCACGGGGGTCTGGCTGAAGCTCTTGCTTGTGAGATCAGCAGGTTAGTGTTATTCGGGGCTGTTACTGGTTCATCCAAAGTAAGGTATGTATCTCTACACAACCTTTCACAAAGCAATCATTTTAGTCACTTTGCCTGAATGGGAGTCAAAGAAACCTGAAAAGAATTGAGAAATAGGTCTCAGTTTCTTTCAGGTGCCCCTCCACAAAGAAACACAGAACGGATCAGGTTGGAAGGGACCACAGTGGTCATCTGATCCAACCTCCCTGCTCAAGCAGGATCATCGCAGAGCACCTGGCACAGGATTATGTCAAGATGGTTCTTGAATATCTTCAGTGAGGGAGACTCTACAACTTCTCTGGGCAACCTGAGAGCAGTGCCTGATCACCTGCACAGTAAAGAAGCTCTTCCTCACATTCAGGGGAACTTCCTGTGCATCTGTTTCTGCCCATTGCCTCTTGTCCTATTGCCTGGGCACAACATGGATCCAGCTTCTTGGCACCTTCCCTTCAGATACTCATGGACATTGATGAGATCACTTCTCAATCATCTCTTCTAGAGGATGAACAGGCCCACATCTCACAGCCTGTGGTCATCAGAGAGATGCTGCAGCCCCTTAATCATATTTGCTGCCCTCCACTGGACCCACTCCATGAACTCCATGTCTCTCTTGAGTTCAGAAGCCTAGAACTGGATTAAATACTCCAGATGTGTCACTAGGATAGCATTGTTTCTTCTCTGAAACCTAGTGTTCTTTCAAGAGATGTTTCCTCTTTCTACCAAACATATTGCTATATAATCTCTCATACATCATTTATTCTGATATTTTGACCCAAAGATGTGACTCTGGGATGGCTTCTTTGAGAAGGCTACAGGATTGAATCCTTGAAACTTGCAATTTTTCTTTCTTTCACTTATTTTTTTAATACAATGGATTGCTTATTAGTTTAGACATTTTTCTGTGATGTGTTGTCATGGCCTCATATATAAACTTCCTTTTGCCGAAATACCAGTCTTCATTTAAAAACCATTATGTGGTCTCAGTAATTGCCAAAATACATCTCTGTTTTGCTGAGATCTGAGTATCTCCAATCCATGGTACTCTGAAAGTTATTAAATTCATTATCTGAATCAGTTAAAATTCATGTTGTGTGCAAGAACGAAAAATACTCTGCAAGTATTGGTGACATATTGTGAAATTGGGTTCCTATCTAGTTCTGGATGGAAATTTGGGTTGGACTCAATGATCTTGAAGATCTCTTCCAACCTAATGATTCTGTAATACAATGTGACTCAGACAAAGAAGCTTCATCAAGGTACAGGAGCTTTCATAAGAAGCTACTGCATCTGCATGATGTACAGCTGCACAATTCCAATTTGGAGACTACAAAATTGCCAGTGTTGGAGCTGTTACCAGGAAAATGTTGTTAACTGGACTTGCAGTTGACTTCTAGCTCCCAGGTGTGATGACCTCTTAACACTGTTTTTCAGTAGATCATGGTCCTGCCTTGTATGTTGCCTTACGTATGGTTGCAAGAAACCCTTCAGTGTTTATGCCACAGGACTGGATTCAGAAATACAGAAAATTCCTGCCTTCACTGTAGGAACTTGGAATAACGCTGGACAGGTTACATTAGTTAGAGTGAGAATAGCATTTTCTTACCTCTCTGGGGTCTTGGCAGAGCAATAAGAACGATTGTGAAATACCAAGAACAGATGGGTACAGATGAAGAGGACACTGCTAAAGCAAGTTTCATAATTGACACCACTCTTGGTTTTAATCACAAGCTTATTGTCTCCTCTATGATTTCAGCCTAACTTAGGAACTACTTTCCATCCACACTGAGGATTCAGTTGCACATTTTAGGTTTTGACAATTCACCATGAAGCAATACTTGCACCTTGAACAGCTCATTGTCAGATCCTGAGTTTGATGTATTATTTGATTGGAATCTATTTACAAAAAACAAATATAATTATTTTTATATTCATGTGGTGAAATTGCTACAGTTCTGTATGCTGCTTTGCATAAGCTTTGGAGAATTTAATAATGATTCTCACAGCAGCTTAAATTCTGGTTTTTACATCTATCCCCATACAGTGTTAACGTCTATCCCTCAGTTTAAGGTGCACACATAATGCTAAAACTGTATGGAAATTAATACTATTAAGTTTTCTGTCTTTTGTTTTGTCTTAAAACCCTGAGTCTTGATTTTCCTTCAGCTGTGCTCCAGATTTCATTTTCTTAGCAATAAGACAAAGGAAAAATGCTTGATAGCTGTGCAAACTTCTGCCCAGAGCACAGAAGTTGGTAAGTTATTAGTATTTTAAGACAAAACACTCATTCTGGCATGAAGAGCAACAGTCCTTGGTTAATTTTGCTGAGGTATAATCTAGGGTATTCTGCTAAATACAAGTATTTTGTAGAATGCTTGTGGTATATATTAAAATTCCCATGTCATGTAAACAAACACTTATTTCTAGCATGGGCACTGTACATTAGGAAAGTGTGCTTTACACTGGGCACCGTCACGTTTCTGACTCCAGCACTAATGTTACCAAACAGTAACATGAGCTGCAAGCAGCAAGCCCAGCTGAAGAGTATCCTGAAACTGGCTGCTTTGCACAGATGAGGAAGGAACTAGATTTATGAGTCAAGATAAAAGGACCTTTTTCCCCTCCATTAACATCACTTAATTCAACTGTTCAGCTTCTTTCCCAATCTGTCAGATCAGGTCTGCACATTGTATGTACTCAGATTCCTGCTGATAGCAAGAGAAAGAGCATCTGCTTGCTCAGGAGAAACTTTCAGAGCCAAAGGCTGAAATATTAGCCTCTTCCTGCCCCCACCTCATACTCATTCTCTTCTTCCCACACAAACATACACATAATTTCCTGTCATTTATCTTTACTGATTGCTGTTTTCACTCTTCTACACTCTCCTACATTCCTTTTACATGCTCATACACAAATATATATATATATATACACACACACTTGAATTTATTTGAACATATATAAAATCTGCAGTGGATTGGCCCCTCTCCATATAGCTGACAGGACACTTTCAAAAAGTGCCATTTCCTAACAGATATATTTTCTTTCAGTGGTAATTGGGCTCAAGAGAAAAGAGAAAGCCTAGAATTGAATGTATAACAATATAAGTGATATAAATGTGAATTCCTAAGGTGATGGTTGAATGGAAGCATGTATACCAAAATTAAATATCAATTTATAATAGAGAAACCTCTATGGAGCAAAGTACTTACAAAGAGCAATATGAAGCCAAAAGCATAAAAGGAAATAAAGAAAATAACTCAGTTTTTAACAAGTTATTTAAAACTCTTCAAGGGAAAATCTTAATCTTTTTCTCTTGAATAAATAATGCAATATGGCAAGGACACCTGAAAGCTGAAATAGAACTCTAGGTAAGCAGAAAACATATCCTTTACCACGAAAGGTATCCACCCACAGACGGTAGCAGTAACAACCAATAAAATAGAGCTGGGGCTTATAAAACACATAATTTCAGTCACAATTATTTATAAAAGTTGAAATAGAAGAGTTGCTTGTAACCTGGTGAGGAGAATTTTCATTCCTTCTCAAACATATTTGCCATAAAGAGTTCCCACACACTAATTAAATGCAGTATTTTTGTGGTTATTTTCCACACAGGAGTTAATTTTTCTGTAGTCTTGGAAAGAAGCTTTGCTTTTAGTTCAGCAATAAAAAGAATAAAGCACTGCACTAGTTATATCTTCTCTTCCACAGTACTCTGTAACTTTGACGTAATTTTGTATTTTGGTGTCAGCTGGCTGTGATAACAACCAAAATAGTGTATCAGAGCATCAAACATCTGCTTCAGCTTCCAGAAAAGAAGGGTACAAGAAATCTGGAGGTTTCTATTTTGTGTGAGAGAAGCAAGGTTTAACAGCAGAGGAAGTCAGGGAGCTCAACTCTAGGAAAGCAGACTGGGGGAAAAAAATAGAGTTTGTGACTATAGTGGTGATAACCAAATCCAAATGACAGTGCAAGTCTCTCAAAAGATTAATGGTAGATTATTATAAAAACACAGGTAAATCCAAATCCAGTGTTGGTGAATAGGGCAGAATCTAGCAGCCAGCTGAGTCAAGTCTGCTGCAGCTCCATGGTCTCAGTTCCAATAAGCAACTAGACCACACAAAGACAGCACACGTATATGTCCCCTATATAAACATACACAGCAAGGTACACAGAGACAGAACTTGAGCTCTCATATTGAAACAAAGAACATTTATGGCCTCATTCTCCTCCCCTCTCTGCCTGAGGGGGACCAAGGTCTACTAATTTGTCTATGTGTTTGTACATAAATCCCTCCATCACCTGGGCCTAGATACAACCTACTCAGTCACTCCCACTACTCCTCTCTCCCTGACTCCTCTTGCTGGGTTTCACCCCTGTATGCTGGGGCTGAGCCTCTTCCAGGACACATCTGGGAGGGTCTCAGGCAGGATATTACTTCATCTGAGGTCTTAATTTGGGTTCCCTGTCTGCTACAACAGTGTTCCTGTTCTCATTTGGATTTGTCGAGATGGGCCTGTGATGAAATGTTGGCTCATGTGACTTTGCCATCCAGGGCAGGGTATTGTTTGAGCTCGCAGATGTTATTGTGTCTCTGTGCTCCTCTGTGGGCATGCAGATCAGTTTTTATCACATAACTCAAAAATCGAGAATTGTTAAATACTATGTGGTTTGGAAAAAAACAACAACAAAAACAAAAACAAAACAAAAACAAAAAACCCAACAAGATGCTGGGGTTAGGAGTCCATTTCCAGGAACAAGAAGTGTAAAGGAAAGGACCTGACAAAGCAAGTGTTGTGTAATATGATGTTTGTCAGTAAACAAAGGCTATCCCTTTGTAACAACTGATTTCTGGAGCCAAACCCCAAAATGTAATTAAGCACTATACTCCTGGGAATGTGCAACAGTACTGTAGTCCTAAGGAAGTCAGTCCAGTCAGCAGTTACAATGTATGGACAAAGAGTCTGCTTAAGCAGGTCTGGATTTTTGCAGACTCGTCTTTTGAAGGTGTGTAAACACTCAGAGATTATTTTTTATTGAATCTTACTTGAAGAATTCCAGACCACCATAAAGATTAATTATGTGCTCAGTCTTAATCAGTATAGTCCATCCTGTTCAGTGTCTTGCAGACTTTATCATCCTTCTATTTAATTCTTGGCCTTAGCCTTTAATGTCTAGAGTTGCTATATTGTAAACTTTTACTTCCAGGATTTTTTTTGAGTGCTTTTGATGGATGAAAGCCTATTAATAACTTAATATATGCATCCTACCATAAGTTTTTCCATGGGAATTAAAATATATTAAAATGCAGCTCATTATTATTTTAACCATTGGAAAAAAACATAACCAAATTAACATTGGTTTTCAGAAACATGATCTATGCCTATCTGACTATTTTAAGTCTCATTAGGATCAAAGGTAACAAAACATATAACAAACAAGGATTTTGTTATATTTATTTTAGATACTGTATTTCTTCTTTGGTATTCCATTTCTCATTCATATAAAATCTAGATTGTCATGGTATTTAAATGTTAGAATTTTCTTGCCTCTTCTAGAGCTAGCAGGATGAAGTGATAAAAACCCAGAAATTTGAGTCAGTTATTATAATCTAAATACTTGTACCAGAATAAAAAACTGTGTTAAATTTGTTTTTAATTCAGTCTAAATGTTTGATTAAAATTTTGATATCAGGAGTACTTTCTGAAGCTGATGCTGGTTCTCCAAATGTCAACCGATTTTGAGTTTTCTCATCAGTGAACAAGTAGTCACAATACATATTGTCAAGTAATGGTGATATTTATTCAAAATGGACTAAAATATTTATTCAAAACTGCAGGAGTATTCATGTGAAAACCTTCCTTTTTCAATGCATGGTGCACAGCAGTTTAAGAAATGCCTAATTCTGCAGTTTGTCTCTGAACAACATCTTGAGACAGATGATCAAGAGGAGAACACAAAGAAAACCTTCAGCGCAAAATTACAGAATGATTTGCTTGTAGGAGGAATGTTTATTACGCCCCATTAGATCTTGTCTTATGTACTTTACCATAGAGATTTATATTTTATTTGATCAGACAGGGATTATCTGGAAGGACTGAGAAAGAGCGAGGTTGTGACCTCCTTATGCTCCTGACTAATACTGCAAAGCACAGACTTTGCATTTGTATACAGGTAAAAGGTCACAACAGATGACATGTTTCAGCAAAAAGAAGGAATAAGTTGGTTCTGAAATTTAAAAGTTTAGTGTAAAACTTGTGGTGCTTCACAGTCATAATTTTATTTGAAGAATTTCCCACTGCAAAAAAATTATGCTTACAGTGCATGTAGTATTATAACACACATGTATGCCTTCATTAAATACTACATGGAATTGCAAACAAGAAATGCACAACCAGCCCACTGATGTTCCAAAATAGTTTTTTCAGAATGATATTTTGTCCTGTTCTGATAGTCCTTATGTTAAAGACATGCAACAG
Organism: Toxostoma redivivum; assembly: GCA_013397375.1. NCBI lineage: Eukaryota > Metazoa > Chordata > Aves > Passeriformes > Mimidae > Toxostoma > Toxostoma redivivum. The sequence continues at coordinate 737,891 of VXBI01011830.1, forward strand.
AAACCTAAATTTCTCTAAAAGGAAGACCCTTCACTGAAGAAGTTCAACATCAGTTTGGCTGCAAAGAACATGATCTTCTGAAAGAAATTGCAGTGGCAACTCTGAAGATATTTTTGCTAAAAAGTATGCTTTCATAACATGCAAATGCTGCTCAAGCTGCTTGAAAAATTCAGCCAAATCAAACAGATCAAAATAATTAAAAAAACCAGTTGGTTTCATAGATTAAAGAGAGTTTATTTCAAGATCATTTGCTATGTAAAGTCATCTATCTTAAAAAAGTTATAGAAGTGGATCTTCTGTAATTTATAACTCTCAGGTGAACAATGTAAGGAGAACAAAACAAACAAGATTACCAGTATTCTTAAATTATAAAATGTTATTTTGAAGCATTCAGGACTCCTAACTAAAGTGCCTTTAATTTGAGAAGATAGATGCTGTGTGAAGGGACATATGGCAGACTTTACTCAAGACTGTGTAATTCTTTCTTTTTGTTATGTATTTGTAAGGATCTAAACAATCCTTGTATCTGTGATTCCTTTTTTTTTTTTGCTTATATTTGATAAGAAAATGACATTAATTTTTTTCTCCATGCTGAAGGTTAAGTAAAGAAAAGAAATTTTAAAAGATAAGACATTGGACTTCAATTTGCCCAAATATCACTTTTGTTATTGTGTACAAAAATAACCCATTTTTTTCAAAGTACTGGAAAACTCATGGGTTTCTAAATGGACTTTATTTACCCAGTGTGTCAAACATTTTTATTCTGGATTAATGACTAAGAGTTGTTACAATTTGACAGATGTTAAAACAATGAAATTAATAAGCTTGTTTCATACCAGTATTGTATTTACATTCTGCAGATGGCACAAATTTGAAGTTTCGGAATTCAGTTCAAAAAGATGTTTGGACCGAATCATCTCCTTAATTCTCCAATAAATATCTTCTTCTTACTTGATCTTTTCCTTAATATGCCCTGAACCATATATTCCTTTGAGAGAAGAAAGCCAAATAATTCCTTTGTGAGAAGGAAGCCAAATTTCTAGCAGCCTAACAGTGCAAAATGCCTATGTCTTTCTGTGTAGCCAATGCACATGTTTTGGTCTAAAGAATCCAATCTCATAAAAATTTGAGAAGCAAATGAGAGATGAATGAAATATTACTCCACTTGAACTGCTTTCCAGGTGATATCTAATGTCTGTTAAGTGATTGTTTGTTTTTTCGTTAAAGTTTCTATTTACAGATGTGTTTCTGAACATGGCCTAAACAATTTTATCCCTTGACAGGGCTGAGCAGCTACATTAAATATTCCACTGAGATACAGTAATTAAAGGCTTGATTAATTTGCTTACATGTCTTTCTAGTGCCATGTGAGATGTTGCAGGATGCCATGGTTTCTAGTTACTGCTTCAGAATAGTATAGATACCCTGCAAACGCTGTACCATATCTGGCAGACAAGGTGGGGTTGCCAAGATTGGAGTAAAAAGTTTTTTATATGTGAATGGTTTTTAACTTCTGAGCCATTTACATGGAAAGAAAATACTCACTATGCTGTAAAGGAAAACAAAGAATCTTCAGAGCAATTTCACATAAGGAAAAGACTTAGAAAAGGAAAACTTTAATGCTCAATTATTTTAGAATTTCTTGCAGATTCAAAAGATCTCAAAAAAAAGGTGGACCACTTTCCATTATTGAACTTCTTACCTTTGGTCTTAGCCTATCAACCCAGCCTGTCCAGATTCCTCTGTAGAGCCTTCCCACCCTCTAGCAGATCAACACTCCTGTCCAACTTTGAGCCATCTGCAAAGCTTGCTAAGGGTGCACTCGATCCTCTGGTCCAGACCATTGAGAAAGATTCTAAGCAGGACTGGCTTAATAGTAGACCAGCACTCCCTGGACCCAGTCATCCAGCCAGTCTGGAATCCTGTGAAAACTGCACCTGTCCAAGCCATGGGCTGTCAGTTTTGGAGAATGCTGTGGGAACAGTATCAAAGTCTTTACTGAAGTCCACAGACAGCATCCACAGCCTTTCCCTAGGCAGGTCTCCTGGTCATAAAAGGAGATCAGGCTGGCCAGGCAGGACCTGCCTTTCCTAAACCCACTCTGGCTAGGCCTGGTTCCCTGGTTTTACTGTTTGTGATGTATGATTGCATTCAAGATAATCTGTTACATATCCTTCCCTGTATCAAGATCAGGCTGAGAAGTCTGCAATTCTCTGGATCATGCTTTTGACCCTGGGTGTCACATTGGCCAACCTCCAGCCATCTGTGATCTCCATGATTAATCAGGACTGGTGATAAATGATGGAGAGTGGCTTGACAAGTTCTTCTGCCAGCTCCCTCAGGATGTTTTGGGACATACATCAATTGGAATTGATGAAATTAATTCAGGAAGTCTAAAGTTTTATAAGGGCTAGGTGAATCCAATGAATGTTCTGTGTATGTGAGTCTGCATCTTGCCCTTCCTAGCATAGAATGCTGAGTTTGCAATACTTTGTAAATCAGGAAATAAAAACACCTGGTTACAATTTAGCACCATTTTCTTTGGCTGGACTAAAGGGCTAGTCTTGTGATCTTTTATTGCTCTTGAATTCCCTCATTAACTCTTTCAAGCATACTTTTTATTGCATTTTTTTAAATCCATGACAATATAAGATACTATCACTGATACTATCACTGATTTATAAGAGCAGTCTTCACTGTAAAGGACCAGACACCTCAGCTTTCCCATGACGCTATTTTAACTTGTAGCAATATTCCCAGTAAATTAGGCCCAAGCTGTGCAGTGTTCAGCACTGCATCTTAAGGATACCAAGAGGTCACATACAATGAGGCTGTATACTTATCTTTGCTCCTGCATGCATTGCTGGGCTTGCAAATTCTTGATTGAAGAGGAAAATCTCCCCTACTATTGCTGTCCTGCTTAGCTGACCAGAAAGCCTAGTCATTGCAGTATCACTTACCGGCATACTATTTCAAACTTAACCTTCCAAACCTAACACCTGCGGTATTCTCATAAAAATGAATGGATATTCACTTCATTTAATTCCCACAGTGCAATATTTTAGCTCTGATTCAGAGTAACACTATGAGAGCTTTGCACTATGTGGGCTGTTCGTTTGAATGGAGCTTGGGCCATCTTGGAAGCTCTGATATTGTTAAAATTCTACATCAGAACATAGGCAGGGTCTGGTCCTCTTTATTATACAGAGTGTGAAGGTAGTCCAATGTAATTTTTTTCTCACTTAGATTTTAATTGCTTTATATAAATAAAGTCTCTAAGCTTACATTCTTAGTATGATAATTCGATTTCCTAAACCAGTAAAGTACAAGGCTAGTGCTGTGTGTGGTGACAGAAAAAGGTGGAGATTCTTAGACTGGCAAAGACTAGGTATGTTCTCATGTTTACAACAGGGTCTTTAATGGGGTTGAGAAATATTGATATGATGTGGTCACAAACTGTTGTGGGGAAATTATTTTATGTGTTTTGTATGTTTATACACGTGTAGTTAGAAATGAAGTTGCAGTCTGTCTTTCAAATACACTTTTAGGAACATTTTTTACTGATGTGCCTGACTTGATGGTAGGTACATTAGTGTCATATTTTCTCCTCTCTCATGTAATCCCTGAATAAATTAAGTACCATTTTATTCAACAATTCCATTTACTATACTCTGTTTCCCTTCATGATTCTACTTTTTTTTTAAGTATCAATATCAGAAATGAAAACAAATTTATGTGAAACCTTTGACATGGCTTCATCTGTTGCTCTATGCCTTAGATTTACGAATTTTACACCAGGATTATATGTAAAGACACAGAGGAGTAAACTATTAAAACATAGGTTATTACTGTGAATTATTCTACTGATCTAAAAGCATTCTAAATTACAGAAGGTATGCTTACGTGCCTCTTCGCTCAGATTCTTAAATTGCAATAAACAGATGAAATGCATTCTTTTTATTATCTTGCTGTCAAATGCAAGCCTTTTCACTTCTACACATGTATTTGTACTCGTTCATAATTTTTTCTCATGGGTGACAAAAGAATGTGCTTTCCAATGAAAAAACTGGCAACGGTTTATCAACATATACTTACAATTAAATATTCAGCAAGATTTGAAAGCACATTAAGACCATCTTACATTTGTTCACTCTCTGGGGAACTCTTCTATTCCATGTTAGTTTGGTGTACGTCTCCATGGAAGTTTTCACTTCCAATTTTGAGTCAAACTTATAATTACTTCAGTATCATTTCAAGCCTGTGAACTCCTCATTAAAGAGATGGAGAGTTCTCCTAGCAGTAATGATCCTCTGAGTGAGTTATCAGCAACATTATTAATGGAAAAAAATGGCTTTATTTTACAGAAATAATTGGAAATATTGGCCACATGTGATAAAGTTGCATTTCATAATTATTTTGCCACATATGATGTATGTCCTTTGTTTCCTATTATCCTTGTGGAGACATACTTTCTTATATTTTATGGTTGTTTCAGAGAGCCCCTAATTTATATTTAACAAATGTTTTTTTCTGAGCCTAATTCATTTTTGTCAATAGGTCACCTATTTAATATTGCTTAACTCTCTGTAATGCTCACTTGATTTTAACAAGTGGAATTTATTCTGGATATATAAAAAGGTTATAATTCACAGCTATAATTCCCTTGACAGAACTTCAGAAAAATCACTCCTAATTGTAGAAGTCAGGTCTGTCCACTGTTTTTTTCTCCATTGTTTGCCCAAGACACTGCAATCCCAAATTGTTGAGTTTTGTTTCCTCCTCCATCCACTAAGAAAATTAGTTCCTTTGTTTTAAAATGCAGTCACTTGCACATGAGAAAGCCTTGCCCTTTCTGGCATAAATGCCCATTAAAAAATTACATCCATGTTAAAAGGAGAGTGATTTTCTTTTTCTGTATGTACCTGAAATCAGGAATGAAAACAGAATATGTGTATTCTCTTTTATGTTGCTTAACTTTTATTGTTTTGTTGTTGAATGGAGGTATAATAATATTTTAAAAAAATTAGCACAGAGGATGAACAAATAGGCAGCAATGTTTACCAGTATTCAAGAAATTTAACAAGAGGCACAAACCAAGATTTTCTGCTGAACTTCAGTAAGAAGGATCCTTCAGTAAGAAAATAATCCTGTGATCCCAAAAACATAAAGACAACACAGCTGAAGGAATAGGGTAATCGGCTTGGTGCTTATGGTTTTGTGTGGATAGAACATATCCTTGTAAATAAACCTCTGCTTTGATAGACAATGTTTTTTCTGCAAGTCCAAAAGGGTTATTCTCCAAAATTCTAAAATCTAGCTTAGGTTAAATATGCACCATAAATTACTGCTTACATGATTCTGCTTCCCACAGCAAACACATACAGAACCTACATAAAATACTAATGCAAGCAGTCAAGTCCCATGGTTTCTTTCAGCTGGTAGAGACAAGCATTCACCAGTGCAGGCACACACACAGCACTCTCTAGGTTCACAAGCACACACATATTTGCAAGTCTCCTGAGTTCTGGCAGACACCCTCTATTTCCTGGTACCCCCATCTGGATATCAAGTCCCCTTACGTGCTCCATGTGTCCCCAGACCCTCTTGCCACTCCAGCTTGATGCTCACAAACAAACACACAGTGCTTGCATATTTGTCTCACAGGCACCCAACACCTACAAGTCCTCCTAGGTATGTGCATGGACCCACCAGACAGCTGATACCCCAGCTTGGGCCCAGGGCTGCCTGGGATCTGACTGATCAAGCCTGAGATTTCCTAGTGAATAACACACACACACACCCCTGAACTGGGGAATATACAGAAACTCAGCTCCCCTCTACCGCTTCAGAGGTGGTACCAGGTACACAGACTGTGTCTGTGGTCCTGCTGCTGCTACCAGTGCCAAGACCCTCACTCCCTTCACTCATTCTGACCCCTCCCAGAAGCTGGTTTTAGGGACACATGCCATTCCCTCCCCAATGAGTAGAGTTTTAAGACCCCACTCATTTCAGTCTCTGATACTGAGATGCCCCCATTCTCACTCCAGCAGCTGGCACCACAGAGCAGGGGTACCTACACCCCAGGGTGACTCCATCTGTCATTCACACACACATATACATCTCACACAGTTTCACAGAACATATACCTACAGGAGAGAAAGTAACCCTATGCAGAGGGGAAGTTAGGAAAGAATTTAATAGAAAGATAGGTTAGACTGTGGCCATCACACAAAGACCCCCCCCTTATACATGCAATCAGCCCCTTTTATAACCCTCTCTCTTCTCCATCTGTGTCTCTCCATCCTTTTGCCCTGCACATTTTCTCATCAGTTTCCGTATTTCTCAACCCTACTCCAACATCCTGAATGCTCCGGCTTGCATCCTTATCAGTAGCAAAATCCTGGTTTGCCTGTAGTTCTTGATAATCCATCAATTAGTGACTGATAACATTTAGTTCTTGACTGTGTCTCCCTTATTTTTTTCACTTTTGTGTCTGTTTTCTCTGTGGCTTCCTGCTTTTCCTTATCACACCGTTTGATAAAGTCCTTACACTCTGTTTGATAAGGTTCTTATCATATAACCTTAATGAAATAAACATTCCCACACTCCAACACTCATCAATTAAGAGTGACTGACCAGTTTTGTTCTCATAATTGCCTCCTATATCTGTTGACCAGGTTTGAGAGCCTTCTCTTCTCCGGGCTGAGCCATCCCAGCTGTCTCAGCCTTTCTACACAGGAGAGATATTTTGTCCCTTGATGATACTAGGGGCCCTTCACAGAATTCTTTCTAGTATGTCTACATCTCTCTGGTACTGGGGAGCAGAGTGCCAGACCCAGAATTGCAGGTGTGTCCTCATCAGGGCTGAGTGAAGGTGAGAATCAGCCCCCTTGACCTGCTGGTAACACACCTCCTGATGCAGCCCAGGACACCATTTGTGTTCAGCATGGTCCACCAGGACCCTCAGGCTCCCTTTTTCAGAGCTGTGTTACAGCTGAGCAGCACCCAGCATGTTCTGCCCACTGTTGATTACATCAAAGCAAAATAAATACAATTAGTATAAATGGTGAGAAAATGTTTGGATGAAAATGTTTTGAAGAAAATTATACAGTAAATTCAGGAAAATTAAACAATTGTCTATGCTGAACTAAGGCAGTTTATTAGATTTCAATCTAATCCAAATAAGGATTGATATAATCCAATGATGGCTGGTCATACTGATCATTCTGTTAGCATTGGAAATCAAACGCCTGAGAAGTGTTTTTTTTTGAAACAGAATTTTTTTTTAATCTTAGTAGCATGGAGAAATTAAGTGGAAGTAGCCTCTCTATGTAAAAAACCCTTTGCAAAAAGAGAGTGACACCTTTTTCTACCAGAATGTGCGGGTCTATTGTTTTATGCTAGACAGACAAGCAGATTTACTGTCGCAAAAAATGGATCCAAGCCATTTTCTCTGCAATGCCAGCAATTTGGTTTGTGTAGGATTGTGATTTCATGTTAGTTCTGGGAAAACTAACTTATTTAATCAGTGAATGTATTTTCCAGCAATCACTTTCATGATCTGATTATAAGTATCCAGAGAAAGGTAAAAGGGTGATCAAATCTAGCTAGTTAAACTCCCATTAAAGTATACAGAGGAGGTTATGAGTCTGGCAGTGGCTATTTTAAGTGCATATGTTGCAATGAGAGTTAAAACATTTTTAAGGCTAAAATAGATTTCCGCTTAGTAAAAAGCGTGATTGTATTTACCACTCACTCTGCAACTACTTTGCAAACAAATGAGCTGCAACAGCTGTGAGTACAAGAGGAGCACATATAGCCCATATTCTCATGATGCACACCTTAACTTCTACCAGCTGAGTTGAAAGGAATGCTTCTGCAGCTCTTTGTTTCTCCTGTTTCCTCCTTCTCCACATTCTGGTTTCCGAGAGAAGGTCATCCAGGTGACTGTGTTGGAAGTGAGACTGAATAAACTCCAACCCTGCTCCAAGCTGGGTTGCTCTGGTACTAGGACTATGACTAATGCCTTGACTTTTACTCCATCAGGTAAACTTGGATGCACCAGTGAGCTTATTAGGACAATATCCCTGGAGATACTGACATCCAGGAATCTTAGATTTTATCTGGTTCTGAAATGTGCTTCTCAAGGCCTATCCATTTGGATGTCCATAGCTAAGAGCTGTCCTCAGGGGGGCTGCAAGGATAGCCTCTCTAGCCCAGGTTGGGGCTGCCCTGTGCTGCACACAGGGGTTTTCAGCAGACCCACTGCAGGATGTAGCTGAGCCCATTGGTCAGGCAAAAATGTAATTAAGACAGGAAAAAATACCACATAGCCATATGAAGAGCAAGAAGAAAAACATGAGAGAAGCAAGCCTGTCTACACCAAGGTCAGAGGATGGGGAGGAAAGGCTTCAGGCATTAATGCTGGTATTTCCCCAAAGCCTGTGGAAGACACTATCGTAGAGCAGAGGTTCTCCTCCAGCCTGTAAAGAAGACCAGGGTGGAGCAAATTTCTACACTACAGGCATTGGGGGGCCCAACACTGGAGGAGGTGAATGTTCTTTGAAGGAACTGAAGCCTCTGGAGCATCCCACAATGGAGCAGGTTTATCTTGAAGGACAGAAGCCCATGGAGAGGGCTTATGGAATGGACTCATGAGCAGGAGATAAACATGAGGAGAAATGAGTGCCAAAAAGGGACTCATGGATAGACCACTACCCCCAATTCCTCATACACACTGCTGTGGAGAGGGGCAGGGAGGAGGTAGAGGAGACATGAATGAAACAATGAAGTTAAGCTTGGGTAGAAAAGGTGAGGGAAAGGCGTTGTTTTAATTTTTATTTTCTTCTGATTATGTAGCTGTATTTCAATTTGCAATAAATTAAATTATTATTCCCTAGTTCCAGTCTGTTTTGCCTATTATATTAATTGGTTAGTCATTCCCTGCCGCTATCTTGACCCACAAGCTTTTTCATCCTATTTTCTCCCCGAATCCTGTTGATGGGAGTGCATGAGAGAGCAGCTGTGTGGGCATATGGAAGCCATCCAAGGTCAATCCACCACAGAATACTTCTACCAGTACCCTTCTGAAAGTATTTCTTTAGTACTTTTGTACTTCAGTACTGCTTTTAAATAAATATTTCTTTAGTATGGTTGAGTGAAAGGTGATCCTGTCCATAGAATTGGGATTGGAATCAGTTGATCTTTAATATCCCTTCCAACCCAAGCCATTCTATGATTCTAAGATGACATTGTAAGCAAAAATCTTCTCCTGTCCCAAGTATGGTCTCCTTGACCAGCCAGCCATTCTATTTCTACTGTCTACTTTGTTTTTCTTCCAGAAGTCTTAGTTAGTCCTGGTTTAATTATTTTTTTCCTTCCATGTGACACCAATAATTCTCCCTTTCTTCCCTCAGAACCTCTGAATCCCAATCCTTAGCTTCTTCTCCAGACTTTACAACAAATCTCTGTCCATTGAATCTTGCTCTTTTCTATACTGCATTTATTCAAATATCTCTTACCATTGCTGCACTGGTCTCTGCAGACTTCCCAGTCAGCTACTCCCAGTCTGCTGGGAGTTTTCCCCAGTTTATATTTAATCTGTCTGTGTACTTCCCTAACTTGAAGTCTCAGTTTTTGAGGTCTTCTCCACACTTGTGTTGACTCAGTGCAATCATGGTTGTAACCCTTGTGCTTTTGGGGTTTGAATTCTGCAGTGTCTTCTTCCTCCACGTGACAATTGCAGTCTCAGAAGACTTATCCAAAATCACTCTTGGCAGAACTTTGCAGAACTTCCATTTTAAGCAGAGCTTTGTTTAATCCTTAGTGAGCAGAATCTAGCAGGATTTGAACTGCTTAAATGAACTATAAAACAAGGCTGCGTGGATTGCAGTTTTGCAAATGCTCATAACATGTCACCATGTAACTAGATTTTCATGCTGATGGCTAATAGATATAAACATTCCTCTCATTGCCAGAATTATACAGGGTAAAGCACAGAATCATGATTAGCAATTCCAGACCTGATATTTAAGTCTGGCAAAACTGTAAACAACTGAAAACAGAGTTGTGCAATGTAATCAATAGGGAAACCATATAGTAGGTGGATTTATGAGCCCTGCTTTTATGAGAACACTTTAAGGGCCAAATTATCAGCTGCTAGAAATCAAAAAAAAAGCAATGAGTGACTAACAGTACCTCTGATTCATAGCAGGTGTAGATTTAGCTTGTAAAATAAAAATTAAATTCTATGTTTAGATCCTATGTGAGAAAGCATCCTTTATTGTTGCATTTTAAGTATATCCACTCCCAAGAAGGGCTTATGATCTTTGCTGTTCCCTCTAAAAATCTGTATGCTCAACAGAGATAAGATCAATATGTCTAAAATGTGAAAATAAAAGATTCACTGGTTAGGGCAAAGTCCTAAGTAAGGAGAACATCCATACTTATGCATTCTGTATTATTCACATTTCAAAGACATTTCTCAAAAATTCTACATGAATTCCATAAAAGTGCCAAGGGGAAAAAAACATTTAGATTAGAGGTCAAAACCGGAACTTGATATTTAATATCACATAAAGACCTCTGTAGCTGAGAATTTTCTTCCTTGAAATTAGTTTATCTTTGCTTTTCTTTTGTTTTGTCTTTTTAAACACTGATTGCTTCCCTGTGAAATCCCCTGCTCATTGATTTTACCTTCCAAATTGTGAGCAGACATTCTGATAATCCCATATTGTAAACCTTTCATTAGCAAATTTTCTTTTATTTGTATTTTTGTTGGCTACTGAGAACTCTATTCTTTTGTGTTAGGTATTAAAGTGCACCAAAAATGTCATGGTCACTGTTCAGAATTGTGTTTCTAGAGGACACTTAATACAGATTTGTACACAGAGAAAAAGATAAAATGAAATTATTCATTCTCATCTCACAGAAAATAGGCATATTTTTATTGAAAAAAAAATATTTTTACTACTTCATTTTTGAAAAATTGAAGTGCAAAACATTTTCTCACAAGTTCTTTGTTCTAACAGCAACATATCAATGTGTTTGAACTTTTTTTTTTCTTTAAATTTAAGTGCAGCCATGGCTACCCATATTTCCTGGCATAGACAGGCTCCTGGAGTGCTTGAAAAGAATGCCAGACAAAGTCTCACTCCAGTTCAAGGAAAATTAGGCATGAGAACTTATGGAAGGGGGAGGAGAAAATTGTTTACGAGATTTACAAGATTTTTACTGACTCAAATCACCAAGGTTTTTCCCACTTGCAGTCCTTTTTCTATATTATTCATGGCTTCTCATACATATACATGCTCACCAGGACCAGGGTGCCACAAACCCAGTGATCTGGCCAGCATCATTTGTACAAAGAAGTGCCAAAGGACATTGACTATCAAAGCTTCACCACATCTCTGGGGTCTTTTTGATGAACAGCAGCAAACCAATTTTGGCCTTAATGGGGAAGTTCTCAAAAGGTTGCAAATTTCAGCCTTTAAAAATCTTGATTAATTTTGATGCTTTGTTTTTCTTTGGAATATGTTTGATGTATATGTCACAGTCTTTTCTCTGGTGAGCTAACAGGAAAAGAATTGCGGTGTGTGATATGTTGCAGTCTTGTTGCTGTGCTCCTGGTGTATGGATGCAGAACTTCCACTGATCAGTCATCAATGCCTTATCAGAATGCAAGCCTTTTGGTCTTCAGGTGAGCAGCACATTCCTCAATTTTACTGCTGGGAAGATCATCCTGGAAGCAATGACCTGGGGATAGTGTTTTCTGTGACAAATGGAAGCCATTTCTTTTAACCCTTTTCTCCTGCTCTAGAGTTTAAACACAGGCATTTCTGTTCATATTTCATTCAGACCAATCTTAGTATACCCCCTTAAAAATTTCTGCAAGAGAACAGATTTTCTCTTCCTCAGGGAAAAGATCCATTAGGTGATAAGATATAAATCTAGTGGTCTATATAGCATTCCCTGATATATTACTCTGAATGTCTCAACTTGACATCCCTTAGTGCCCTTCCTTTTAATATAGTCAAGAATGGACTTGACAAAATTCAGCCCATCTTTCTTTTTTGTGTGTCATGCCAATTGTCATCATATTCCAATCAACGCATTTACTTATTGGAAACGTTCATCTGACTCTTTCTATGGATTGTTCAAATTGTCAGATTGGCACTGGAGTAGCAGTTTTCTGCCTTTCTGCTGCTACTGCTCTTCATATGAATTATGAACACAGAAAAAAATTAATGAATTGACATCTTAGGTGCAATTTTCTTTTAAAATATATATAATAGGAATTTGCAAAGAAGCATCTAGTTTTAATGCTAGCTTCTCTTTATTTCCTCTTTTAATTACAATTACCTATCTGCTTTCTATGACTTTTATGCAAATAATGTTATTATGATATAAAACTAAAACTTTTCTTTTAAGAGTATCTCCATCAATAACCCAATCAGAAGAGCAATGATCATCTAATCAGGAAACAAATATCCATACCTATCACATATCTATTACCTAACCATAAGGCAATTTTTATTCATTTTGTTGGTACTTTTGCTGGTGTTAAGACATTTCGTGATCAGTGTCTACAGACTTTTGAGACAGATTCCTTCTAATAATTTGTGAGCACAATTGCATTTACTTAATTGACTGAAATGAGCTTGGGACACTCAAAACCTTTTCTCACAGTAGTTTTTTTTGTTTGGCTGGTTGCACCCCAATAAGAAAAGTGATGCAATCTAAGTCAAAACTACAGGAAATGGAGGCTTTTTTCCCAAACATTTTTAAGTAAAAATTGAAATTTTTTTACAGAAGACACTGTTGCCATGGAAAGTATGTCTACGTAAAAGAAAACTGCATCAGAAAACTTCTAGGGATTCATTTATCTTTAGTGAGATTTTATCCCATGCCTTTCCCAGAACAGTTTCTGCTGATAACTGATTCATTGTAAGGTAATGTACTCAGGCATTGATTCCCCATGAGCTCCACCTAATGCTTAGAAAGAAAAATCCTCATCTTCAAACTGCTGTCTGGACTGTTTTCCTGATTCATCATTGCCCCTCCGAGGTGTAAACTTCATCTGCAAAGGTGAAAGAAGAGTGATTAAGTTTCTTTCACAGTTGTCACAAAATAATACAACTTGAATTTTAAAATCCAAAGATATAATGTAATGCCTTAATGGAAAACAGCCTGTGCACCTTGAGAAAGACAACCTGGTTTTAAACGTTATGATTTATGCTCATGGGTATTATGCAGAAGGTCAAAGGTGAAAATGTAAAAAATGAATAGAATAGAATAGAATAGAATAGAATAGAATAGAATAGAATAGAATAGAATAGAATAGAATAGAATAGAATAGAATAGAATAGAATAGAAAAATATATGTGTTCATTGGCTCTAGAACATATAAGATCTGATGTCCCATTTACCACAAAATACATTTTCAGCAGCTCCTGCCCAAAAACTTTGGTTTTTAAGAACATCATTTTTTTATTCACTCTTGGTGAACTTATCCTTATCTCTGATGCTTTTCTGTAAAATATGTGCAGCTAACTTCTTGGGTCTTTAGTGCTCTTCTATAAGCTAAAACTTCCTGACCTTAAATATGCTTTTAACTGTCTTGAATTTCTTGTCAGTTTCTCTCCATTGTTCCCAAAGGTCTGAATGTCAGACCAAAATGTTGTTTCCATACAACAAAACTGAGATAACTTAAATAGTGTACAATGGCTTCTATTTCCTGATACTCAGAATTTCACTGTTTACAGACTAGTAAACTTCCAAGTTTACAGCTGGAAGCTCACATTAAAACAATTTACCAAATGTACTTTCACTACTTTTCAAAACTAAAATACATTATATTCCCTACATGCCTTTACAAGGGACGTGCTTTCTTCTTGCAAGTTTCGTCTTATTTTTACAAATATGAATGTTGTCAGTACCAGTTTAGTCTCTCTCTTTGTATGTAACTAGGAGCAAACCAGGTACCCTGGTGTATAAATCATTTCAGGACAGGACCCTGGGCACTGGTAACTATGCACTGAAAGTATGTTTATATAAAGCTTCTGTTTTTCTAGCATATGAACAACCAGAGGCAGGAAATGCCTTTGCCCCAAACTTTATGCAGCATACAGAGCAGAAATACAAGAAATGCAAGTAAATATATCACACAAATATGCACTGGAAGCACCATAGTGTTACATACTTCCCAGCAATTGTATTTTATCATACTTATTGTGTTCTTGAATTTTTTTCAAATTTTGCATATATATGTCTTTATTGATTAATCTCTCACCTAGTTAAATAATGCATGTTTCTCTAAGTCACTTGTAAGAGCATGTGATATAGCAAAAACCAGGATCAGATACATGTGGAAGTCCATTAGCAACTGTCCTCATATGATGGTGATTTATTATTGAAAATTATTTTTGAAATTGAGCAGCTAATCATATTTTAACTTATTTAATTTTTACTTCATTGATTTTGTATTACATATTTTATATTAATGTCTTCTACAAGTGCAAATATATTATTAGTTACACTTACCAATAATATTAATTGTCTTTCAAATCCCATGTCCTTTGCAATGTACTTTTCCTTTAGAGAATTCTGTCCAGAGTTCCACTGTAACCATTACAATTCTGTATAAACTTCAGGAATACATTTGAGTTGTTTGAATTGAGATTTTATGACTATGTGAGGCTTGATCACTTTGAATTTCTGAATTCCAAGTTAATTCATCAGCAAGGATAAATCTCTGTCAACACAGACTGATAGAGCTCTGATTTTAATTGATTTGTCAGAATGGTGAGTGAGGCTTTTTTCAGATGTTTTTTACAGAATGACACTCAAAGAGGAGATGTAGGATCTTCTTCAGTCAATCAATCTTCCTGCTTACAAAATTTAATTAAGTTAGATCTTAGGAGATGTTGGAAGGACTGGGAATCTAGACAGTTCCTGCAGAGCCTATAGAGTGTATATTGACAGTGAAGAACTGCACTGAGATATCCAACGTTTTGTTCTGAAAGCAGTATGGTACTGGTAGATTTTAATAGATTTTCATAGATTTTCACTTGAGTTAATTTCCTAATAAAAGGAGATTCTTTACTCTCTTTTGCACTGTGAAAGACAGACACGTAATCTTTTTTCACCTCTCTCATTGTTTGAAGAAAATTCTCTTAGTGCGTTGTCAACTGAGAAAGGATAGAGGTCACTTTATTTTTTACAAGCTAGTAAAATAGGCTCAGCTTAGCTTAAATAATAGTTTAATTTAAATAATTTTTCTTGGTCATTTATTTAACATTGTCAACATATTCATTTCCAAATGATAATGTTTAACAAAATAAGCTGCTCAAGGATGAGACAAATGTAAATAAAAAATTCAATAATGGTGCTACACATACAATAGGACATGATTTCATTATTTTTCTTTAAATATAAAGCATAAAATAATCTTCTTCAAAGACCAAATATAACAACTAAATCTGTATTTCCAGAAAGCATAGTTTGCTATTAAGTCTTATGCACTAGGAGACTTCTCTTTTCTAAATGCTGTACTTTCTAAACAATATAGTACACTGCCTTATGAATTCTGAACATTTCTAACTCTTCCTCTGATAAAAATCTTCTCTGCTTGAGATCCTTGAAACAGTAGAGTTGTTGGCACCTTTTAGAACTTCATAATGGAATTTACATAATTAAATAAAAAATAAATTTGCTCAACCAAGTTCTCAGTTGTACCAGTTCAAACCATTTGGAGAGTATATTTTAAGAAGATGAACACAAGGAAATAATTGGTCATGGTATTTATCTACTCATTCCTAGAAGACTCTTTTAATACTTATTTATAATTAATGGCACAGATTGGAATGAGAAGTGTTTCCAGTGTGAAAATAAAACTTTTTCCAAAAGAAGTAAAGTGAAGTTTTAAATCTTCTCTAACATTTGAAAAGTTTCTCCAATTTTATTCATAAGTTAATGCAAAACATGAAAGATATGGGAAAATTGCTCATTCTTGTCATATTGCAATGTCCTTACTAGAAAAAGTCCCTGTTTATAAAGTCAATTCACTCTATTTAGAATTTTTAGAGCTATCAAAACCTTTCACTGAGTGAACACTAGTTCTCTATTTTTTTTCTGAAAACTTGTTCCTTGCTTAATCAAACATTTAACCCTAGTTCCAGAAACTCTACTTCAGAGACGTCATTAAGAGATTGTTGTGAAAATATTTTAGTTACTCTACAAACTATCAGAAAATTTTTAAAAAGTAAAATGTCACAGAATACACCAAATATACTACTACAGTACTTGTTAAAAGACCAGAAAATATAATTTCTTGTTTATGAAAAATCTTCCAAACTAAATCCAGTTGAAAAGATAACACTATATTTGTTTATTAAAGCTTTGTTTATTATTATTTTAGAATTTTTTTACTGTGTACAATATTGTGTTATATCAATGTCAGCGATATCCTGAAGACTTGAATGTAGACACATAGAAGTTTGTGTTCTGAAGTAGGAGTAGCTTGACAGTTGCAATTAAAGAAAAAAATAAAACAAACACCCAAAAAATATGCCCAAAACAACAACCCCTAAATAAACAAACAGAAAAGAAACTCAATTAAAAAAAAACAACCTATGGGTATTTTTAAGTCTGTCTTTGAGATTTCACCTTGGGGAAAGTTTGGCAATAATGTGTTTTTCATTCTTCTAGCACTGTACTAGCTGGAGCTCATTTACATGAACTGAAATCAATTTTTGAAAGCCAAAATTGGGCAAAACATTAATTTAATTTCATGCTGTTTTAACGTGTGCCTTGCAAAAATGATGAAGTCAGGAAAAAAGCCTCAAATCCATGAGAGAGGCCCCTTAAATTACATTTGTTTGCATATTTTGGCTTTATGAGAGTAAGTTCTAAAACAAGATTTACAGAACAAAAGCAACCTGAGCTGCAGTTAAACAAGATACATGGGGCTGCAGATGATGTTTTCTTGTGCAAAGCATTTAATTCTCACATAGTAGATGTTGTTGATGGATATGTCATAGATCAGCACTTCTTGGATATTTGAGTGGTCAGAGGAGTTTAGAAGTATTGAAATTGGAACATTCCTGTGTTTCTCATGCCAAATCTGGTGTTATATTTAGAGATGGCATCATGTGCAAGAAAAAAATTGCAAAAGGCTCTGGAATTAATGATCTTGCCTGTTAACCCCCTGCAATGTTATAGCTATCTGGAATAAATATAGGAGACTTCTTAGAATAAACACTGATCATTTACTTCACATCAGATTTCTGCTTGTGAGGGCTGACTACAAGCCAAACAACATACAAGCAGTGGATTCTGGCACTCAGAAGCAGGAAGTATAACTGACATTAGGATTGGCAGGTCACACTGAAAGAATTAGAAAAGGTTATTTTCAAAAAGCACAAAAAAGTATTTCTATATAGTGATATGTAAGATTTTCAATATAAATTTTATGAGTACACCAGTTTATGCTTTGTTGCTGAATATAAATGCTGAAAACCTCCAATCTTCCAGTGTTACCTTTGGGCAGGGATTAGAAACAGCCCTGTGGATTTAGGCAATCACCTTCAGTGCCAGCTAGAATACAGAGAATGCACAGAGTTCAGATTTATGGGAGTAAATTTACCTCTTCAGCATTTGGTGGAATCAAGTTCTAAGTATAGTTAAGGCAGAGATTCTTCAACATACCAATAATTCTTCAGAGAACTGGGAAAGAGGACACTAAGCACTAAGGTAACTACCAAACATGTTCTTGAATGCACTGAGTCTGTACTACACAATCTGTGCATTACAAAACCTGTCCCACCAAGAAGTGGAACTTCATTATGTTTGGATGAGTTGCTTGGAAGGAAAAAAGTCTCTTTCTTCAACCTTCCAAAATTTTTGTGCTGCTTAACACCTTGTATAGCCCTCAATGCTCAGCTGAATGTTCCAAAGTCTTTGTGGGTAGATAATCTGTGTCTACTTTTCCAATTCAAAACGTTCTACTTTCTCAAGGTAATGCCAAAATACACTGAAAATTACACTTCTCAAATAAAGCATGCATATCTTACACATGATAAACATCTTAATTAAGGTTCTTATGTACCCTGAGAGAAAAAAAATTATGTCCCTTAACATGTAAAATTCAGTACCAGAAGGTTTAGAATTTGTTTCAAGACTTTAGATCCCTCTAATGTTTATATGTCACATTGCAGTTCCGAGGAGTCTGGTGGTAAGGGAACAGGATATAGACAGCAGCAAAGCACTGCTTTTTCATTACTAGTAACTAGTGTTGGAATATGAGAAGTGGAGTCGTCATTGCATATTGCTTCTTAGGCCTTAAGTGTACTTACATAGGGCCCAAATGTTCCAAGCAGTTCTCTTCTTTTATAAAGAAGAAAATTGAAGGAACTTCAATAAATCAACTGTTTTTTCAAGACAGAGACCAGAATGAAAGAACTCTTATAACCTGGGCATGTGCTAGGTCATATATTCTCTCCTAAAGAACAGCAGTTGATGATAAGTTGCTGACAGTGTCTGAGACTTAGCTTGTATAAACCAGTTTCTAGCTATGAAGTTTTATACAATTTCAAAGTTTGGACTCCTCAGGGCTATAGTTTCTCACCTGTCCTTTTCTTATGCATTCTTTTAATAGATTTGAAATTCAGCTATTGCATATCTGTTAGGGTGTCCTTGCACCCTAACACTGAAAAAGTAGAAAGGTACACAGGGAAATTTTTATTTTGAGACTTTACCACTCCTTTATTCATTCTGAATTGTTATTTAACCTCTAATTAGTTTTGCAAGAAAAGAATGTGTTGATAAAAGGAATATGTAGTGATTACATGACTTTAAATAAAGTGTCTGTCAGGTGGGGAGGTATCTGAGACAACAAATATTTTCATGAGTTATGTGTCTTGGCAATCTTGACTGTCTAACTGATCTTTTCCATACTGGTAAACAACATTGCCCACTATGAATATATAAAACACTCTGAAACCAAACTGTTTCCATAGTAATGTGCTTCTTACGAACAAAATCAGTCAAGAACAGATGCCTTACTTTATAGACAGTACTACAACATCATAAGTTATATATAATACAGTTCTCCCCTAAAAAAGGCTGATTTTGCTTCTCTGCAGACTATACATCATAAGACAAAGCCAAAGGTTCATATACACCTATAAAATATTTTAAAAGACAATGTATTTATTATAAAAACATATGTAACATATAGACACATCTATGCTTCCTGTATTAATATTTGCTATCCCTTTAGTGTCTTTATAAGACAATAAATCCGATAATTCAAGATTTTAGGCACCCACTATCCTATTAGAAAATAACACACTGTGCAAAACAGAACCTAAATTTCTCCTGAGGCAAAAAGAAAGATTCAAGTTCTCCAGATTTAAAGTGACCTTAGAGCTTAAATGAAATGGGGTTTGTTTCCTCTTGAGGAATTATCAGTATCCTAAAACAATTTTACAAGTAAACACAATATAGCCTAGCTGGTGATCTCAGCTTTTTCTTTCTCTTTCTGCATCTCCTTTCTTCTGCATTTTCCTTACTATAAATCCAGAGCATAGGAATAAAATGTGATGAATGTGTTTCCAGAGAGAGAGGACACAGCAGGATGAAAACAGCCACAAGCTTTTTTTTCCCCACAGTCAATGGCCTACCTTCCTTGGTGACAGGAGGAAGTATATGTTCAGTGTATATGACTGCACTGTGCATTAGAGCTGTGTGGGCTTTTTTACTCTTCCTGAGATCTGATGTGTTTTTTCATGAAAAACCCTGCAGGCATCTTTCCTGTAACCTTAATCACCTCCTCTCCCCTTCTAATTCTAAGATTTCTTGCACCTATGAATTTTCTCATAAGATGATTTATTGTGCATAAAATTCCACTTTACTCCTAATGTAAGTTGTGCTGCCAACTATCTAAATGCCAATATCTTCCAAAACTCAGTCTTTTGGAGGCAGTCAGCTGTATGGTCTGAATGCCTAAGTGCTTTCTAAAGCATAATGAGTTTTGCTAAAGCATCTTCAGGCAATTGTTTATTTGCATTATTTTATTGTATAATTAATACTGCCTTTTGAAAATAAATTCAGTATCTATTAATGCATTTTTAGAAGATCTACTGGCTTGCAGTTTTAATCTTTTATGTCTTCTGGATGACATTGCGAATTTTGCTAAACATTACAGCTAGCAGCAACAGTTGGAATATCATTAATACAAAGCAGAAGACAACTGCTCTTAGGAAAAGATTCCTACTGGATATATATGCACTGTAGCTCAGCTTGAGATCCATCTATAGAGGCAAATAAATAAAAAGTACCAGAAAGTATTCAAATTAAACAAACTGACTAAGAACTCAGTGCTGAACCAATACTATTATAAATATAGACATCTATCACACTTTTGAAAGAAAGCTAATAGCATATCTGTAATTACAAAAGACAGGACAGATATTGCAAGTGAACTATCCAGTACTGCTGACAATTACTAGCCCTGCTGCTGCAAATAGAGCAGAGAGGTCTTAGTGAGGGTCTCAAATAAAAAGTATTCTTCTTCTTTTGAATAAACAACTGTTTCTCAAATTAACTCTTTTTATGTGAAATATGACAAAAAAAGGGAAGATGTACAACACATATAGCCTCTGTAGCCTGCAGCATACAAATATTAAGAATTCCTTCAAGCCAAACTATGATGACGCACTCCTCAGCTGGTGAAGGCTCGCTCTCATGCCATTTGACACCAATTTATGTGTCATTTCTGGGATCTGAGAAGGTATGTGAAAAAAAATCTTCAAGTGCTTCTCAGTCATGAGTTCTGGTCTGTGTTAAGTGCCAATGACTGGCTGGAAGTCTGCAAACTGTCGTCTATAGTCATTTTTGATGGCTAGAATGTTGAGCTGATAGATGACATTACATGACAGGTTATCAATTTCTAGTCAATGTCTTCTGATGAGTCCTTCCTCAGCTCCTTAGACAATTTTCCCACTTAATACTGAAGTTCATATTTTAAAAGCCACATTCTGCTTATTTTAGTAATTTCACTGGATTTATTTGTCCTGTAATACATAATAAAGTGGATAGTTAAAAAAAATCAGTCAAAATACTCTATGAGAATTATTTATGGTGCTAAGTCCATGCTCCTGGCCCCAGTTTCCTATTGAGAATGGTGAACCTTGCTATGTTCTAGTTACAGTGATTATACTATCTACATAAATAATAGGATATACTTCACATAAGGCTTCCAAACTTAAACTCAGGAGCAATACTAACTAATAATATTTTGGAAGGAGAAAAGCAATAAGTACCTTGGTAGTAAATATTCTGGCATTTTAAAATTGTGCTACCATTGAATAATTAGTGAATATACCATATTATGGTTTAAAATTAAAAAATACATTTAGAGTTAAATATTTTACTGTATCAATCACTGAAGAATCTTTGCTTGACAGAAGTGTGCCTGATAGAAGCCCTTGGGCCCAGCAAGTTCTTGCTTTAAGGACCAGGACTGAGTACCATACCCACTACATCCAAAGGTGTGAGGTAAAATCTGTGTTACAAGAGTTTCTCTTACTGTTTTTCAGAGGTCTTTTCTGATAATGCCTCCAGGCATCATGTTGTTTTACTTTAAAATAAACTGATGCCCACAGATAACAAAGCTAATGTGCAGAACCTGGGAAGTTTCTTCTTTTTTTTTTTTACAAGTTTATTCACAGCTCCCATACTGGTAGATAACATTTAGTGGTTCATTGCATAAGGATCTTCAATAGATAAGAAACATTTTGAATGATAGATTAAGCATTCTGTTTAATAGCTTAATAATAATATGTCTCCCTGCAATAATCAGCATAAATGTCTACTTTTCAGCTTCAGGACAGTGATGGTAATAATTCAATGACAGATATAGTTTAGTCTCACTGGAGCTAACAACTATTAGGAACAGAAAGCCTATTTATCTTTATTCCTTCAACTTGAGCCATACAAACTTGATGTATGATTCTGTCATGGGAAGCTCAGTGTCACCTACCAATGCCACCAAATACTTCAGCTAAGGAGATAGTCTTGTTCCACAGTCTGATGTATAGTGTGTTTCTTTCAGTTATGGATCAGTAACCCAACAAGAGCAGGACAAAGTTTGTTGCAATGGTCCAGGAATGTACTCATGCTGCCATTTCCCTCAAAAATGAAATCTTTTTAAGTGGTTGTCCACATACTCTCTTTGCATTTACAACACTTGAATGGGCATAAGTTACTTTCTGTAATGTTTTTTGTCTACTTCTTTGTCTGCTTCTTTCCTATTTCAGCCAAGGCATCACAAAATCCTGATTATGGATTTCTTCTCTGCACCTATTTAAACCCAGGCTCATCTTTCTGAATGTCAGTGATCAGAATTCTAGATCTGACTCTTATGCTTTGCCTACTGATATATTGTCCCACTCTGTCGAAAATAGCTTGAAAATATTTTAGTATAATGACTGAACTTTTTCAACTGTATGTTATTGATGATTCCAAGCAATTTTTGCAGTTTTCGTACTAATCCCTGATATCTCTAGTTTAATCAATTCCCTTTGAATATTCCACATGAAGTCCAGAGAACTTAAGTTGTCTGCATTGTTTTTTCACAAAAAGTGAAATTTTATCAGAAAGCCATACAGCTGACTTAGTATGACATCCTTTGGGTGTGTTGTACGTATTTCCATTTCACTTGCACTGCCATTTTTTCTGATTAGAAAATAATTATTAGAATTAGATTATTAGAAAATAATAATTAAAAATACCTGATATAAGAACTAAATTTTATGTGCAAATTTCTTTGTGTCACAGAAAAGGCTATCTGGTCTCTCATGCCTCTATATGTTGAGGTCCTTTTGTTTCGATGCCATTGAGGAGGAAACAATTACACCTTCTTTAATCAGGCAATTAGGGCTTTGCAATTGGTGTGCTTTGCCCTTAATCTGAGAAGGAAATCTGGGCAATCGAAATTATTGGAACCACAGCTACTTTACAACATAACTGCCACAGGAAACAAAGAGGCTCTGATAGGAACAGAAATTTTAGTAAAGATTCCAGACCTCATATTTTGTAGAGGTAAGAGACAAGACTATATCAAGAAAGGTCTTTCCAAAGCAAAGAAAGGAAAACTGGCCAGGAAGAGGGATTTCCAACAAACTTTTAAGGGAAGCAAAATGTGTTTTTATTTTGATATTAAAATCTCCTTCCAGAAACTCACTTTGTAAATCCATCAGCTGGGAACACCAATTTTCAAGTAACTGAAAGTATTTTTTTCCATTATGCTGGGCAGCAGGGTTAGATACCATATAGCCACTCTCTTATTTTCCTTTAAAATAAGATGCAACTGAAACCGGTGATATTTGTACTTCTTGAGAATGGACAAATATCTTTCAAGCCAATTAATGGTTTCATTCAGAATAACTGTGTTGGTTTTGGCTGTGCTAATTTTCTTCACACTAGCTAGATGCAGATGTGCTTGATGTAGTTGAAAAGAGGAGGCACCAACCTATCATTTTGTTTTTGGGTTTCCAGAGTATGAAGCAGCTCTCTGTGCAAATCAGATAAATTCTGAGTTTGTTTGTTGAAACTTACACCAAATATTTGTAGTTAAGAACATATATCCCAGTTTTCATGGCATTTCTCCATCTGTAGCGCTGTTGGATCTGTTTAAAATACCCACATTTTCATAAGACTAAATCTAAAAAATCTAAAAAAA
This sequence comes from Toxostoma redivivum, assembly GCA_013397375.1. Lineage (NCBI taxonomy): Eukaryota > Metazoa > Chordata > Aves > Passeriformes > Mimidae > Toxostoma > Toxostoma redivivum. The sequence goes on from VXBI01011830.1 coordinate 761,634, forward strand.
AAAAAAAATTCTTCCTGTCTGCAGCATAAGATCATTGTATTAGATGTTGTCAAGACAAGAGCATAAAAATATATCATAGGAAAGAATAATTTCCTTATTTCTCCATATGGGAAATATGACAGATGTAATCTAGTTTTTAATTCAACTCTACCCCAGTGCTACAGGCAAATTCATTGCATTCACAGAACTCTCCCTGCAGCCTCAGTCTTTCTACCCTTGGAGTGTTGCCATGCTCTAACATCACCTCATGTCTTAAAAGGAGCTCCACCTTGAACAGAAACATTGCTACTGAAATTATAATAACAGCAATCACCATAATTTCTAATTTTCAGTCATAATCTGAAAAATATTTGATTCTTTCTACATTGTCTTTACCTATATGGTCCAGTTTCCACTCCCTCATTACTTTCTATAAAATTCTGGGTTTTGTATTTCTGTCTGTTCATTATTAAAGTTCCAGGTCTTAACAAAAGAATGATAGCATCTTATTGGCTCACCCAGATATCAGTGACACTTCAATGCTTTTTCTCAACATTAGGAACAAAAACCACCATACTATTTCCCTTTAACAAATTTACCTTTTAGTGAGATAACTTTTGTTTTTACAGTGCATTTTAAACCAATAATCTCTGATGCAACACTTTATCCGGTGATTTTTTTAATATTTAAATATTTCCTGTATGTCAATGCTGTTTTCCTTACTTATTGCAAAAACAGATTTCAATGTTATAATACTGCTTTCACTATTTATTACCTCCTAAATATTTTGACTTTAATGATTCCTCTGGTGTGCTTGTCTATTTGATACTATGAAATGTTTTAAAGATTTTGCTCCTCAATTAAGCAGTCTGTATTTTTTCCTCTATCCTCAGGCTCTTTCTCAACTAATGACTCCATATAAGTCAGAGTACAGTCCCTCAGGATCTCTCAAGATGCAAAAGACAATCACAGTCAGCATGAAAATTTCTGTAATTTAAATTTTCAATTAATGTATAATTCCTTCTTGTTGATTTTGAATTCTCAAATATTAAAGCCTGTTAGGTATATTGAACTTTGGATAGTTAGGGTACATTAATGCTTGAGTTTTGATTCACCATTCAAAACTGAAATAAATTTTTCTTTTTATTTTCTTATTCATTACTGTATTACCTTTTTGTATATCTTTTTGGAAGAATAGATTAAATACATCGCTCAAAATTCATTAGAAAACTAGTGTGAAACTAAAAAAATGAATGCAGTCTGAGATATAAGTTCTACAGTGTGGGTTATTGTTTTAATTGTAATTTATTTTTTATTCTAATCTGATACCTATGAAATATATTTTATTGTCTCACAAAGGTTAATGTTTACAAATATAAACAAATCACAATCTATTATAGAATGAATGTCCTATTATTTTTGCACCAATTTCTCAATCATTCACAGTCTAAAATCAAGAACATGCTGTGCCATTTTTTGAGTCTTTCGCAACCTTGTAGATCACTCCTCTAAAAACTTATGTGTGCACACACAGCTTAAAACAAAGCTGTGAATTAAGGGCTATGCATCCTATATTCCACACAGGTGGATGTTCTCCATTTCTTTAATTGTTTTTTACCTGAGTGTACAGGAAACTTAAAACAAATTGATGCCTGTGCAGGAAAGTGAAAAAATGACAAAGCAAGCTCCCAGGGACCAGAGCCACAGTTGTCATGACTCTGTGCTCAGTGGTTCCAGCTCCTGAGCCTTCACTGCTGTGCAGTGGTAATAGATAAAACAGTTCACATGGAACTGCTCTGGGTGGAGTACATAGAGTGTTACACCCACCAGGGAACAGGTAACTGCAAGACTTACAGTTATTGCAGACCATTCCCAGCAAGGCAATACTCTGAAGGTTCATTTTAGGTGAATGTATTTTTCAAGTAATCTTTATGTAGTCTCTCAAAAACAATTTTGCAGAGGGTATTCAGAAACAAACATTAAGGTTCCCAAAACTGTCCCTCAAAACCTTTTCTTGATAAATGCTCTTAACTCTTTGTTTGAAAGAATAACATTCTAAACATGAATGACTACCACAAGCTGCTTCAAAATCAAGCTTGTTTTCTATAAGGTAAGACAATCTGTTAATGAAAACTTGTGTTAGTGTTTTTAGCTCTTCAATCACACCACCAATGAGATAACTAAAACTCCCAGAGTTTTAACACATTTAACAGATTAATGCCATTTATTTGATGTCATTCCTCAGTAGATAGCAGGTTTTTGAAAGAGGGAGACCTTTCATGTTGGATAAGAATTGCATAATCATGGAAGGGCAGTTTTTATTACCCACAACTTCCTAAACTCTGGTTCCAGTAAGCCAGTAGCTATACTAGAAAAATACCATGTTGTCACCTTGGCCATTTTCTGTAAAAGAAGTTTTCTTTCAAAAAATTTAATTTATTAAAATTTCTTTTTCAAATCAGTAATAGAAGTAGTCTTCACTGTAACAGAAAGTATTAGTCTCCTCCTGTTAATAGTTTTGCCAGAGAAAAGAGAAACCTTCTCAGGACAGGTCCCATCCACATAAGTTAAATGTCTAGACACAGCCTGTCTGTGCTTGCATATTTCTCAGGACAGTTTTCTAGGAATATAGTAGAGTAATGATTTGAATTCTCAAAGAACTTGGGAAATGTTATGCTGGATGAAAGAAGAAAATCTGGTTGTGTGTTTAAACAAAACACAATATGCACAGCAAAGGTCAAGGCTTCTCAGAATATTCTTGATTTCTTCAGACAGCAGGGGATGCCAGTATTACTAAAACTTAAAGAAAAACTTTGTCAAAATCTCAGTTTCCTCACCGTTTCCAGCAGGATTAACTTAGGTATCAGTTTTCCCATACTCTTCAATGACAATATTTATTGCGAAGCCTTGCATCCTGTAAACTTAGTCCAAAATAACTGCCCTGAATTACCATCTCTGTAGTTCATAACTCAGGTTTAGTTGATGTGATCTGATGTAAACTCAGAATAGAATGTTAAATCTAATGAGGAAATATCCCCTTGTATCTGCAGAGGACTTTTCAAGACAGTGGAACATTAAGTAGTTTTGTGCCCTGGTGTGGCTGGTGAACAACAACCACTCCTAGATGCTTGGGATTCTCCAGATATTTTCTTCTGCAACTTACAAAGAAAGAAGGAACATAAAAACACACATTCTTTTTTTGTGCCTCAGCTGCACATATATTCCACAAGCAGCCCAGTAAACAAGGAATGCAGCACCCACAGAGACTGAAACAACTGCAAAAACAGCTGAAACAAAATCAAAATAAAATTTTGGTCCTGGTAGCTAATGCTTAAAATGTCACTGTAAGATGACATAAAGAAGGAAATTTGTCTGTACAGCCATTGGAAGGGAAGTTGTTTGGGTTTTGTTTTCTGTCAAATGACTATGTCTAACCTGGAAAAAGAAACTGCTCAGACCTTATCTTAGAAAGCATGGATCCAATTCCTGCCTGATTAAACTTAGGGTAACTGCTTATTTCAGTTACTGCAACATCAGAACACATGAATCACTGAAAGCTTGATTAATCAAGTAGTTTAATGCATGTTGTTGACATGTTTGAGAGAAAAATGAGATTTCCAAAAGCAACTTATGTGGCAAAATGGCTTGTTTACACCTAGACAATGCTGCACTGTTTTTCTTCCTTCCATTTTTTTTCTGCTATAAAGGATAAATAATTGACACAAATGTATAGAAAAAACACTTATACATATTTATGTTGGCAAATTAGTTTAGATCACAAAGCATCACACAGGAATTTGTTGGAAACAAATTAACACAGGAATCTGTTGGAAGATATGGCTTTCCGTTTGGAACAAAAGTATCTTAAGTGAAATTAATTATAGTACTAGAATGGATAATTTAAGAAACAGATTTTATCCATTCTGAATTTCACTTGATATGCAATTTTGTATTCAATACCTAGAACAGGAAATATCAGAATGCATTCACACATAGAGATTTCAAATGCAACACTTATAGCAATGCCCAATGTGCAGTTTTAGATTCAACTGCGGTTTCCTCCAGGTTAAGCTAATTCAAATGCTAAACTCTCTGGGTTGCTATGAAAAAGCTTGTGAAAACTAAACTTTAAACTTAAAAAAATGCCAAAAATACGGTGGCTGCAGCATAGACCTCTTAAATACAATGGTGTCCATCTTCAGTTTTACTTCATGTGAACCAAATTTAAAGCTTAAATTCCCTGCTTTAAGTGTCATATGCAGTCCACCTATTTCTCACATTTGCTGAGCATTTGACCCATTCCCCTTTTTACGCTTTGATGAACCTCTTGTGAATTTAGGAGGATAAAAAATGTATAATGAAGAAAAATAAGTTGCCAGTACCATAGAAGTTAATTTTGAGTTAATTCTGGGCAGGAACAATACCTGGAGATGTCTTGCAACCTATCAAATCTGTGTGACAAGTCTCAAACTACAGTCACAGATCTCAGTAGCCTTGTGTTCTTCTGAGGTGGCCCATAGGAATAGCAGAGTATTTTGTTTGTGATGGCTTCATTATGGTTCATAAATATAGGCCATTCTTCCCTGTCTTCACCTCGATGAGAATAGGAATGAACTTTCCTCTCTAGGATGGGAGTAAGGCAAGTATGCTTTCCCATCAGGTCTTACTTAGAGTTCTGTGTCACTGTACATCTTACAACAGATGAAGAAGGCTGACTGTGGATTGCTTTTCAGAAAATGTAGGAATCCCTGATTTAGATTTGCTGATAAATATTGGATTATATAAATCTTTTGGTCATTCAAGAGTAACTATTTTTCTACTCTATGCATTTTTCTGTGATCATCTTTGGGTCTCTAGTGTGTACCTGAAGTGCCTTTATAAACCATACTGGGTCTGCCTTCAGAAAACTGAGGGGGAATTATGCACTGTTATTTCAGAGCTATTTAGCTTTGATTTAGTATCTGCATCTCAGTCTACATTTTATATCCTTGAGAGATTTTATGTGTTTGAGTTATTCCCAGATTTTCTGCCTTCCTATGACAACTATTGAATCTTTATATGAAAAAGGAAAGCTTGCGTGATGTAAAAGCAGCAACAGTGTTGGTACTTTCCACTAAAAGAGTATTTTTTTTTTTTATCCTGAGACAGTTCTGATTCAGTGAAGACATTAAGGTGACACCAAACACTAGTGAAGACAGTGAAGAAATTATTTACAGAACATTAAACCAAACTTGATTATATCTGCAGGCATGGATCTCCTATTTATATTCTTCTCTAAGTGTCTTGGTTCCAAAGAGCTCTAGATATTCAACAAGCAATACATGGACTTCATCTGGCATAGATCTTCACAAAGATAGGAACTTTATTTAATATTTTTATTTGCTTAATGTTTAAATTGACTTTGAGGACTTGAAATTATTAATCAAAATATTCACTAAATAACTGTCTCCTGTTGGTTTGCAGTGCCCTTTATCCCAGATGCCTGTGTTGTGAAATGTGATTACAACAGTTGTAGCCCTTGGATCCCCTTTTGATCTCAGCCAACAGATACTCTCCTAAGTAATTTGCAATAAAGGTAAGGGTCTGTATGGGTCAAGACCATTAGTAATGGATAATTTGAATGAGGCTGACCTCCTAGAGATATTGAGATTTTTATAGAATAGAAAAATAGTATCCTGTACTTGTCAAATATTGTGGCAAGGAGTGCTGTGTGAAGCATTCAGTTTACTCTTATACATATATCCAGTTGATTCCAGTTCCTGAATGCACAGAACCATGTTCAGGCACGGTTTGGATATCTCCAAGGTTGCAGATTCCACAAGCTCTCTGGAAACTTTTGATAGTTTTCAACCACTACAAGGTAAAATGTATTTTTCTACATTTAAGCAAGATTTTCTGTTTCAGTGTGTACCTATTACCTCTTGTCCTGGTCTACCGGGCACCACTGATAATTGTCTTCACCTTCTTTTCTCCCTCCCTTCAGGTATTTATATGAGCTTATAAGATCCCTTCTGAGCCTTCAGTTCTCCAGGCCCAGTACCCTCAGCCTCTCCTTAGACAAAAGAAGCTCCAGCACACTGATCACATTTGTGGTTTGTCTCTGAACTTTCTCCAGTATGTCCAGGTCTCTCGTGCACTGGAGAGGAGACACAGTACTCTGGGTGTGGCCTTAACAGGTCAGAGAAGGGCAGAATCATTTTCCATCACTTGCTTTCACTAGATTTCCTAATGCAGGAAGACTGTAGACAAAATAAACACTATTCAACTGTATAATTTTAAGACATCCATTATTTGATTTGTTGTTACAGTTTATCAAATCACTGTTACTTATAGGCTTTTCCAGTCATGAGTACAAATTATAGCTATGCATACTGGAAAGGGATATTCCTTCCCAAGGGCTGCCTAACCAGCTACTGTCCTGCTCCTGCATATGTAATTCAATGTGACTGTGACGAGTTTAGAGTCACTCTCTTGCTCCAGTATTTTCCAAAGTTAAAACAGCAGCAAGGTGTGACTTTCATGCCTATCACAGACAATAAAAAGCAGGTCTTTGCAGATCCATGTCCCTTGTGAGGGACCCTTTAGCAACTGAATCTTTTAGACAGTTCAAGCAGTCTTACCATAAGAATTAGATTTGAGAAAATTCTACTGTGTCCTTGATGGGATGGATGTGATGTTTGCTTTTACAGGCACTCCTGAGAAAATAGTTCCACCAATTTGACAGAAGTAGAATCCATGACTAGAAGTAGAATCTATGATTTAGTTAGCATAACCCAGCTGTTTGCACGAAGACCTTGCAGATCCTGCAAGCCTTAAGATGCTGTCTTTTTTGAAGGCATTTTGTTTTGCTAAAAACTAAACAGAAAACTAGAGAAATTCCATTCTGTATTAGATGATAGTGGAAACAAAAAATTAATTCAAAACCAATTGTTTTGAAAAAAAACAGGCTCCGTGTGTTTTCAAGTCATGGTGATCACTCTATAACTAATGTCCCAGCCAGTTCTGCAGGAGTTGGTTTGTTTTCATTTTTGAGTCAGCTATGTAAACAGTAATTCTCTATAATAATATTTACTTGCTAGTGAGAAATACAGCCAGGTTAAACATTACACGTCTATCTTTCTTCTTTTTTTTTTTTTTTTTAATGCTTTCTCTTTGTTTTAGAATCTAGTTTTGCTGGGCACAGCTAATTTGAAAATACAAGCCAGATGCCAGAGAAGAAAACATCTCAAAGGTTCTGTAGAAAATGTATATTTCTTTATTGTTTGCTCCCATTAAATTATCAGGCTGTGTTTTAAGGCTTGACTTCTCAGAAAAACAAGTGCTTTTGATGGCTAAAAAATTAAGCTAAAATAGGTATATGGGAAAGAAAATAAATGGGAATATTGTTGATTTCTGCAACAGTGTTTTTACGAAACCCAAAGAGCTTGATTAAGGAGTTAAATATTCAGAACCAGTGATGGAATCACATAGGTTTTGAGCAGGTTCTTATTTTGTATGATAAGTTGTGAGTCTGGAAAGTCAAACTGGAATATGGTTATTTGGGAGGTATTTAACTACTACTTCCAAAAATGAAAGGGAAAGCAAATTGTCTTAAATATCCATTTAAATAGGAAATCAAGTTATAAACATTCCTTTCCTGATTACCATTCTTAACTTTATACCGCAGCTAAAAAGTATTGCTTGAATGGGTTAAAAAAAATAATAATTGGTATTTGTGTAGGCAGATTGCAGTTTTGTTCCTTGAGATAGTTTCCAGGTCAACTTTCTTCAAAGACCATTTGCATTCCAAAGTCAATATTTTTGCTTGTACATTTCTTTAACAGTTTGCAAAAATGTCTAGACTTATATTTCAAATACCCTTCTTATGTTCCAGCTACATGAATAAGCACATTTTTTTGCTTAAATCTAGCATTTTCTAGCATATTAGGCATTTAGGAATGTTAAATCTTCCACATTGTCAGTAAATCTCTCATTCATAAGTTTGTGAAACTGTAACAAAACCAATAGGTACAGCAATAATATTGCTTTAATTATACAGAAAGTTATTACAAGCAGGCAGAAGAGAAGGCCAGGCTAGGTCTGACTATTTCACACAGGAGCAGGGTGGACATTGGGCACCAGTTAACATATTTGTTCTGGTTTAGGGCAAATTTGGGAGGAAACTTTCAAATGGGGTCTCTCTAGGAAATATATTTCGGTGTTTTTTTCTCCCCAACTGGTTTGGAAATTTTTTTTTTTTTAGAGAAGTGGAAAAAAATAATTTATTTAATAGGCAAAGCACTTCCTAGCACAAGAGAATAATATTAAACAACAAAATTTCTTGCTGCTCTGAGGAGATGATAAATTTGGAAGAGTTTTTTCATGGGTTGTAGCCTGGCTTATTTAGTTTGTTATCATGTTATCAGTCCCTCCAGAACCGGGAAATGTTGCAGGCCAGGTCTGGTGGGCTACAAGTGCAAACTCCCAGTACTTTTTTTGGATTTTCACTCTAGAGTTGGTTTAAAGAGTTTTAAGAAAAAGGAAAAAATCCACACTCCACAGAACTTTTCTGTTTCAGCTAGATAAAAACTAAGAGCAAAGGAGAGCTTTCTCCTATTGTTTACTGTAGGCAACACAGTTTGTGTGAAGGATGTGGGGGAGCAAGTGCAGTCTTTGATAACAAACTTTGTACTTTTTTTTCCTCCTTCACTTTTGGAACGAGTTTTTAAGTTGCAGAATTCAATATCTAACACAAACAGAACAGAAGATTTGGGATATAAACATCATAAAGTCATGTCAGGACATTCTGCCAGCAGGCTATCTGCTTTTCAGCTACGTGTCCAAATCACAGAGCCTGTCCTGCAGCCGTAGTTCATGCAAGGAGCTGTGCTCTGACTCTCAGCTCCTGAGAAGGTGCCAGCAGTGCTCTGAGGACTCTGTAAGGGCTTGCCTTTATCCACCTGGTGTGATGTGCAGGGTAATGCTGGGGCAGCAATGCCAGCAGCAATGCCAGCAGCAATGCCAGCAGAGCCCAGCGTGCCCAGAGCACTGCTGCGTGGTGGGATCACACAGAGCAGTCACAGCTGGGTGCTCCACATGGACACAGCTCACACAGCTTCTCCAGGGCCTCCAGAATGAGCACAAGGCATTTCTGGAGTAGATGTCGCCAGAAATGAGGCAAAGTGTGCCACTTGAAAAAGTAACTTATTCTTGGGATATTTCATCCTCCAGGCTCGTTGTTATTCTGGACCCAAACAGGACCCAAACAGTCAGAGGGTGACTGACAGGAGCAAAGCTTAGAAGAGCTGCTAGCATGTATCTTTGGATTGAAGGGGGAAAGCCTGCACCCTGATTTTCTGGCTTCAGCCTTCTTGAAGAGGAGTTTCAGCGAGGGTTTTAAAGGTAGAGCCAGCAATGATGGGAGGAAAACACACATTTGTAATTAGAATGGTGACTCAATTGAGTCACACTGATTGAAATAAAGCAGAACTGACATTGTAAGGAACACTTTCACCTGAGTTTCTATTGTCAAGATTGAAAAGTCTTGTGACACTAGCCTAGCTAATATTCAGAATAAAACACCCCAAAACCCCTATGTGTTGTTATCATGGATGCAATGCAACATAAAATTACCCTGACCAAACCCAAGGTCCACAATTCTCACTCACTGTCTGTGTTCTTTCCAGCCTTTTTAATTTAAACTCCAGTCTCTTTCTCCTCTTTCCACTTTTATTTTCCTTTTTACTCAGATAAAGGTGTCACTGCTCAGATTGTGCACTCCAAATTCTTATCACCATCTCCATCTTCCATAATATCTGGCCTTCCACAAAGAGCAGTTATTTTAAGAAATTTCCCTTAGTATCTACCTCATTCGTCACATCACACTCTGTCTAAATTGGTTTCCTCAGTCTGGTCTCCATTTATCTTTTTCCTATCTTAGAGACTATAAGCACTTCAGGGCAAGGAATGTATCATATCACATTTGTAAAATGATATTTACATTTACAGTGGCCTCTAAATGACTTTAGTAACAGAAGCAAAATCATTCAACCCCTAAAGAGGCAAAATCTTTCCTCCCCACATGAATTTTACTTGGGTTAAGTCAGACGAAGGCAATGGCCACTAATGTAGTAGTAGTAGTACTAGTAGTAGTAGTAGCAGTAGTAGTAGAAGTTATAGTAGTAGCAGTAGTAATGGCTTAGTGAATTGATAGTTTATTAACACAGAAATTCTAAAATCAGTTCTGTAAAGTTAAAAAAAACTGCCTAATTTATGCAAAATATAGCAAAAGAAGGAAAATATTCTCAGCACACTGCTCTAGTAGGTCAAAGTATTCTTCATCTGGATTTTAAAGTTCTTGAATAAGATCAAGATCTCAGGGGACTGACTCTGTAAGGGAAATATCAGTTTTCATGAAGATTGTCTTCCAATTAAAATTTTATGGACATACCTTCATCTTAAGGGACATATGGTCTAGTAAAAAATCTGTCTTTTAAGATCAAAGTATCTTTCCGACATGACTATACACACACACAAACACACACACACATATCTCCACAGTTCAGCGTTTTTTTCCCCAAAGTTTATTCATAGAAATTTTAGACTTGCCATTTATTTTCTGAGGTTTCTGTGGTTATTGTTCTCAGAGGTACCAATACAGCAGTGAAGTGAAGGAACACATATTTCATGTTTTCTATGTGTGGGTTTAAAAAATCCAGACTTCTGTAGATTTTTCAAGCATTGGTTACTTTACAATTTCCTTCCTCTTCTTCCATTTTCAGCCTTTGTCTAGATTGTATGCATGCCAGACATAATTTTCAACAAAGAAATATTGAAATAGGAAATATTTCACAGTATTCTCTTGATGTTGAGTCTGCAAATTCTGTCATGCAAATCTTACATTTAAAAGATATTCTCAAAGAGTAGGAGCCATGAGGGGGGACAGAAAAACTGCAGACTGGAAGTTGAACCTACACCATTCACTTCTTGTATGAGGACCATGACAATGTTACATGCAAAAGAAGTCAGCCTTGAGGAGCTACAAGATGCAAGAAATCAACTCAAATGAGAACAATTGCGTGATGTGTGAAAATGGAGCAGAGACACAGAAAAAAAAATCAGTTGTTCACTGCCAGAAGGAATTATCAAAACCTGGCTATGAGAAAAGACTAATGTCTGAATCAAAAGAAAGACTAAGGGTCTAATTCCTTCTGATATGAAACTGTGTGCTGTCCTAGACAATTTTTCAGTATTCCTGGGCTATGAGATTTAGCCTTACTTTCATGGAAAGGAGAATGAGGGTTTCATAATCCATGTAAAATCAGAGAGAAAAATGTGAAGAGAAACACTCTAATGTCCCTATTATTATAAAAAGTCATGTTTATAGCCACATCGATTTACTGAGGATTACTCTTTTTCATTTGCTAATTTTACCTTTTCTTAAAGTATTTGTAGATAGGGTTCTACTGACATTCATTTTAAAACACAATTATTGTGAGGAATATAAAAACTTATTTTCATAACTTGTCATTGGCTCAGATTCTCCAGCGACCTTCCTTGCATTGGTGCAGAATGGGCTGCTCAATCTGAGCGCAGGAGAATTCTGGAGACTGAAAGGCTGCTTGTGGAGGACATGTACAAGAGCAGACCTGACCAACACTCACAGCTGTTTCTTCTGTAATAACGCAATGAATGAAAAACAGGACACTTCTTCCATTTTTTAAAATGCCAATTCTACTATATAAATTATAAAGATTGCAAGGGAAGTGTATGTTTGTGTTTCATATCAGAAGTTTATATTAAAATGTAAAGGCAAAGGATTAAGTTATTTGTAGTTTGGGGGACTAGGATTAGAGCTTGGAAACTGTTTTACCTTGAAATTAGGTTTTGATGATTGTTGAGATCTTTCTAGTGCTGACAGGATAAGTAATATCTGACCTTGGTAGGATCCTCCATTATTCTCATTGTTTCACCTTCTAATTTTAAATTTTTTTCAAAGATCTTTGATAGGACAAAAGGCAAATTTTGTTTAGCATTAATTAATTATCTAGTCTTTACTATCTGGAAATCAAAAATGCTCTGCTTGTATCTTTACAGTAGAAACATACCATATATGGCACATTAAACTACTATGGACTTTTCTCTTCTTCACCATTCCTTGAAGAATGACAGCACTGAAAAATTGCTTGTCAATTTTTTTTCTGGTACTGGTCTGTGGATCAATATATGAAATTGTGGACATCGGACAAACTTACATAGCCAATTCCTGATTAAATATTTGAATTAAATTATTATATTTATTAATTTATTTTCTTCCTGGTCTCACAGTGTTCTTGGACAAAGTTTTACTCTATGCTCAGGCAGATGTTAATGATAAAACTCAACTTCAGCAGCATTACTGGGGAGGTGACAAAGGAGGAAAGCAAGAATAGAAATGCATTTGCAAGGACTGGTGGAAGTCAGACACTTACACTAAGCTCAGCATCTTGTCTCTGTACAGACCAGTACCAGAAGCCCAGAGGAGGGCATGAGCAGGACAAGGATATGCTGGTGGTATCACACAGTGTTCCTGACCCTTAAGGTAATGATTTTGAAGCAAGGAAGTATCTTGGAATGTTGTAGACATCAACAGATTTCTCTTCCATACATTTCTCTAGGCACATTACAATTTTACAAACAAAATGTTCCAGAGATGTGGAAAAAAAAAAAAAAAACCACCTCCTTTTCGTTTGTTGAGAAGCTTCTATTTCCTTATTTCATTTCATGCTTCCTATCCTAGCTATGAAGACTAAGCCCTAAGCCTTCTCTTTTCTAATAATAGCTCTGAATAATGGGAAATATAAAAAGGCAATGGCAAAAATTGCATTTATTGTTTATTAAGAGCCAGATCCAAAACCCACTGAAGGAATTTCAAAGGTGAACTTATCTTTCCTGGTGATACCTCATATAATCCAAGATTTACCTTTTCATGGCTGTGTTACATCATTGGTTGTAAATATTTGGAAAAGATAAGTCTGAAATCCACTTCATTATAATTGAGGGAAAGAGATGAGAAACAGACACAGCTTCAGCTAGTGGTCTCTGTCTGTGATAGGACACATTTATTCCATGGAGAAGTGAATAATAAATTAGCCTTCTTCCTGGTAAATTTTTCTACGTTTTCATTGATTTCATTGATTTTTACCCCTATGCTCCTCTGATATCACTATATTAATACATATTTGGCAGTACAAAACAAACTTAAATTTCTGAAGGCCAAAAGCCTTTGTGAGATACGTATAAGCAGAGCTCACTCTTCTGAGGTGCTTTCAGTAGAAAAATTCATTTCATCTGGAACAAGAAATTACTTCTATTCATTGTTGTGTTTACTGCACAAAAGTGTCTTAGACTCCACAAAGGTTTGATTTTTTTTGGCATTTTTTGGCAAGAGAAGGGTAGAATTTTATCTACTAAAATCAAGTTTAATAATATATCCTAGAATGATATTTCCCTTCTACGTCACACTGATCTGTCATTGTCATAGCATCTGATGCACCTGTGCCTTTCTTCTCTTATATGGTTTCTACTGGAGAAGATTCTAGTTTACAGAATAAATTCTTGTGTGCAATAAGTAATGGACTGAATGAAATTTGACATCCAGAATTTCTCTGTTGTATGGATTCTGTGATGTCTTAGGTTCAATATCAATGCTATTAATTGGTCCTGTCTTGTTCTATCTAGCTGCCTCTTTCCACAATGATAATATCAAGTCTTGAATATCTAACCCCCTAAACCCTTCCCTCAGTAGAATTCAATCTGACCACTTAATTCCAGACAGACATGTACAAAAATGCATCAGGCAGACTGAGTTTTATTTTATTAGGAAAATTAACAGAAATGGGATAAGCAGGCAGCAATAAGAGCTCTTTTGAACTATAAGAACCAGAGAGAGTTTGAATTTATGAAGCAATCCATTAAGTAAGTTTCTCACTGCATTACTATCTAGTCCTTCTTCAAAGCTAGTTTAAAATGTCTGAATCTATAGATCTTCCATTACTTCCCTTGATATACTGATCCTTGACATAATATATCTCACTGATAGGAATTTACTCCATCTTAATTTCATCAAATTATTCATAGTTATATTCCCCTGTGCTGCCATAAATAATTTTTCTTCATCCTTGGGGTGAAATGTCAGCCCCTCAGAAATGATAAGAGTTTTGCTGTTGTGAGGCCAGAATTTCACCCTTGGTTTTGCATGCTTGAGATACTTTAGAATGTTATAATGAGTTATCATTTATGTAGGCCATAAATATATATCTGTTTTAATCAATCATGGAGAGAGCTTACAAGAGATATGAAGATTGAAATATGAAGTCAGAGTACCTCGTTGGAAAGGCAAAAGTATTCATCTAATAAACTGTCACACATGATTAAACATGTTAGAAAAGAAAGACCACCTGGCAGGCAGAGGGTAAGAAAATGCTGAATATTGATTGAAAAATACGCATATCAGAGAAGAATTATCTCTTGGTGCATGAAATCGTTCTCTTTGTTTGAAATGTCTTTGTCCTTCTATAGGAAGCTTGTGGAATAGGAGGAGAAAAAAAAGAAACAAGGGAAGGTGTTGGGAAGGAAGCAAGGAGAAAAGTGTTAAGAAGGGGAAGGGNAATAATGATAATGATAATGATAATAATGATAATGATAATGATAATAATAATAATAATAATAATTTCTACAGCATGAAATAGTACTGTGGTACCATGAAGTGGAAAATATAATGTGAAAAACAAATAAAAAGCTGGCTATTATAATTTCTTGTCTATAATTTTCTCATTTTTATTTTTCAGATTTCTCTTTGGACATTTCTGCTGTTGTTGACTTTTGTCACAGTGTTGGCTTCATTTTATTAGCTTTTTACTGTTGTACGGGTAAGTAGGATCTAGGTATACCAATATAAATTGAAAAATCCAATCCATGGCTTTTATGCAGTGCTCTTTCATGGAATTTTCAAATTATTGATGAGAACATGATTAATACTGCCAAGGAAGTCTTACAAAAAGTGTATGCTTCTGCCCTGAAGTCCCTATAATTATGGAGGGAATGATCCAATTTTTTTTTTTTTTTTACTTTATATTGTTTCCTGTCTTATTTCTTCCAGTACAGAAACAACTATCACAGTGATAGCATAGATGACTATTTTGCTCTCATCTGGCACTGGAAGACTTTCCTACAGGATGACATGAAATCAAAGTCTTTTAACAGAATGATGGAGTGGCTTTACCTCTAAAAGAGCTGGAATTAAACTTCACTATGAAAGATCCATGAAGTTATTTCGTTTTCATTTTGCAGCAGAAACCTACACAGGATATTTATATAACATGCTGTTCTAATTACTTTATTCTATGTGAGTATTTCCAAACTCTTCTAAAACTCATGTCCACCAGGTATGTCTTTGGCTGAGTAAAAGCTGTCTGGGGGACAGAGCCCAAAGAGTGGTGGTGAAAGGAGTTACATTCAACTGGGAGCTGGTCACAGGTGGAGCTCCCTGGAGCTCAGTACTGGGGCCAGTTCTCTCTGGTATCAATGGACTGGAAGAGGGGTTTGAGGGCACCCTTGGTCAGCTTGCAGATGACATCAAGTTGGATGGGAGTGTCAATCTGCTGGAGGGTACAAAAGCTCTGCAGAAGAATCTGGACAAGCTGAATCGATGGGCTGAGGCCAGTTGTATGAGGTTCAACAAGACCAGGTGCCAAGTCCTGTACTTGGGTGACAACAATCCCCTGCAGCTCTATAGCCTTGGAGCAGAGAGGCTGGGAAACTGCCCAGTGGAAAAGCACCTGGGGGTGCTGGCCAACAGCAGCTGAACATGAGCCAGCTGTGCCTGGGTAGCCAAGTAGGCCAAGGGCATCCTGGCTTGTGTCAGAAATAGCGTGGCAAAGTGATTGTTGTCTGTACTCAGCACCAGTGAGGCCACAACTTGAGTCCTGTGTTTTCAGGCCCCTCATTTAAAAAAAAAAAAAACAACATTGAAATGCTGAAGTGTGTTTCCTTGTGTTTTAGCCTTCTGATTGTTGACAGATTCTTTTTACACTTTCTCACACTCTTTCTTGTAAATAATGGATGTTTTGCATTCCTCTTTGGAGGAAGAGAGAATTGATGGACTGATGATGGGACCTATAGGGTCAGGAGGTCTTATCCTCATTGTCCAATCCATGGTCATTGGTGGAATTCTATAAATAGACATGTAATGTAAATAAAGTGTTTCTTTTCCTGCTTGATCCATCAGTCAGTGAGTGTGAGTCTGTCATTTCGGCAAGAGGAGTGTGTCTAGAAAAGAGCAGTGAAACTGGTGAAGTGTCTGAAGCATAGCTCTTATGAGGAGCAGCTGAGGAAACAGGTTGTTTATCCTGGAGAAAAGGAGGCTCAGGAGAGACCTTTTCACTCTCTGCAACTGCCTGAAGGAGGTCATAGCAAGGTGGGGGTTGACCTTTGCTCACAAGGAACAAGCAATCAAACATGAAGAACAGCTTTAAGGCCTTCCAAGGCAGGTTTAGATTGGATATTAGGGAAAAATTCTTCACTGAAAGGATTGTCAAACATTGGAAGAGGCCCAGGGAGGTGGTTGAGTCAGTCTTCCTGGAGTTATTTTAAAGACACGTAGATGTGGCACCTAGGATGATTCTGTGATCCTTGTCTCTTTCTTTGGACTGTCACTCAGTTGTGAAATTATTTATTGTTGAAAAAGGCTAAATATGCCATCATTCAATATTAAGTGCTATAAACAATAAAAGTTGCACCAGCCTTCCTAAATTAGCCAGCCATTGTAGTTACTGCCAGCCCTTTTCATCATGGAAATGGATACAGATGAAACTGATGCACAGTTTTCATTCTACACCTTGCATTAGTCTCCTTTTCCTTTCCCTATGTACAAAAATTACTTTTTGAAAGGTGCAGGTATTATAATAGATGACTGAATTGTTCAGATACTCATTGGCTTAGGAAGCCAAACCCATCTAGATTATATTTTAAAATTCTAGTAAAGTAATTCTTCTATGTGAAGTCCCAGATAAGATTTGCATAACTTAGATATTTTGCAAAAAATATTTTAAATTTAAAATATAGACGAATAAATGCATCATAAAATTTCATTGCACTTCCCTACAATTCCTTTCATATATATAATTGAGATAGATGACTAAAAATGAAGAAGGAAGAATCAGATTAAAATAAGAATACACCAAAGAAATAGCATTTATTCTAGGTTCCATTGAATCAGGCCCCTTTCAAATATCATTCAAAATGAAAAAAAGGCAAAAAGACAATCAAAAGTGATTTAATAGTTCATGATGTTAAGACTTAAGTTAACATT
Organism: Toxostoma redivivum; assembly: GCA_013397375.1. NCBI lineage: Eukaryota > Metazoa > Chordata > Aves > Passeriformes > Mimidae > Toxostoma > Toxostoma redivivum. Next base: position 778,942 of record VXBI01011830.1, read on the forward strand.
AGGAAATAAAATGAAAACTACGTATCAGAGATGTAGGACAAAATATTTTGTGATGGAAGAAAAAAGCATGAGGAAATTCATCTGCAAAATGTAGAATATTTCTACATAAAAATTTTTTGTGAGTCAATTTGAATGAAGTAAAAAAGAAAATTCTGCAAGATCTCAGACCTATTCCTTGTGCTGTATACCCAGAATATTTGATGTGTCACTCATTTTCTTAGCCATGGCCAATGCCAATATACCTGCAAGCTGGCTTGGTAAACACAGTTTGTCACCAAACGATGTCATTGTTTATTATCCTATCAAAAGAGTCTGGAAGGGACAGATATCATTTTCACAGTAAAATGTGTGGTTAAATAAACTTTTATTTCTTTCTGCAATCAAACGTTAGGAAATCAAATTTCCAAGAGTTTCACCATATAATTTTCATTTTGAAAGTTAGTATGCAAGTTTTAATAACAATTTTTGGGGAAAATGTTTTACTGTTGTTTTTATTTATCAATTTTCATCAGAGATTTTGTCAGAACTTTTTCTCAGCCTAATGTTCAGGTTGCATCTAAATAAACTGCAAATTTCTTCCCCTTCCCTCTTGTAATAGGCAGTATTAATAGATGATGTTACCGAACAGAAGGAGAACAAAAATATTTATAGCTCAAAACTGCTGCCGAGAGTCCTTAGTTCTACGTAAGGCAGGTCAAACTTGTTTTGAACAAAATCTTCAGAAAGGACCTTTTAATGAAATTAAAGCAATTTTTAATTGAGCCCTTTATGCCAGATTTTCTTTATTCTGTTGAAACACATATTATTGTTCTCAACTGTCTCACATCAACAAGAGATAAGAACCTTTCTGTAGTTCTTAGCTACAATATCAAAACTATCAAATGACAATGCACAGCAATGTGCATTTAGTTATGTAAAATTAGGCCAACAAATGCCTGTTGTACTACTCTTTGATAGGCAAAAAAAAGCCAAAACCCACTTGTTTAAATCTTTGTATCATGATATTAGCATGTAGGGCAAAATTCACTTAAATTTTCATGGCATTTGGAGCCACTCATTTTCATCACCACTCTCTCCTTGGCAATCTGATTTTAGATACAGCTTGTCTAAATAAGCCGTGTGGTTTTGTTTCTTAGTGTTTTACCAGGTATGTAACTGATTGTCTGAATTAACTCCTTTTTATTATATTTCTCAATGGATAGTGGGATCAAAGGTCATTCACTCTTTGACTGTTGGTGACAAGGTACAATGCAAGACTCTTTCTTATCCAAGGGTGAGACTGAATATAATTACAGAGGATAAGGTTTTTTTAGCCAAGAGATGATGTGAGTCAGAAGCACATGGAAAATATGTCACCTTTAGGTACACTTGAGAGTAAGAGGTGTTTAAGTGATTGCAGGCAGCATTGTGTTCTTTGAATCATTAAAGAATCTGTGCTTTTCTCCACATACAACCTGCATTTGTGTTTCTGCATCTGAGAGCGCTGTTCGTCATAGCCAGGGGAAAACACTTATTAAGGATCAATACAGAAGTGTAATCTTTCAGATACATTTGTTAATCACTAAGAATACTAAGGAGGAGTTTTTGTATTACCCTTTCACTGGATTTGCTTCCATGGCCATATTTCACTATCCTTGTCAAGAGCGTTTTTCCAGTATCAGGAACAGCATGTCTTTCTAAACCTTGCTTTCCCTCTGTGGTGTGTGCAGGGCTGCAAAATTCTTGCATGGCAGCAACAATCTGTCTCCTTAGATCCTATTTATCCTGTCATGTACCCAGCAGAGATTTCTACCACTGTACCTTATAGCTGTGAAAGATTTGCATTTGGTCTGGCAGCCACAATGTCTGTTCTTCTGTCTTTCCCTCCTCTGCCTTTTGGGGCAAAAAAGACATGCCCTAGCAACTTTAGAGACAACCTTGTATATTGAAGTGTTTTTCTCTGTCATCCTAGGTCTCGGCCCTTCAATCCTAGTGCAACCCCATGCACCTCTCTCATGCCAGCTATCACAGCTCATTGCCTGCTGACACCCTGATCCTGCCCACAAGGTATCTTTCTGTAAACACCAGAGAACATGTACTGAAATTATATTTACTGTTTCTTTGATTTATAAGATAGTTCCCATAGGCACTAAGAAGACCTTCTGCTGTTTAGGGTGTGGTGCAAGATGTGGACACAAGCTGAAGTTCACCATTGTTTTGTTGAAAAGATAAAATTGTTATGGTAGAACTGAGGCAAAACCACAACCAAACGTGGGAGTTGTGCACATCTGTGCTGGAGATGTTATTTTCCATGTGTTATGTATCTTTTTACACCACAGATTGTTATTTGTAGCTGTCACTTGAGACAGGCTTTACAGTGAAAAAGATAGTAGTCTATTTTCTGCCCTGACTCCCTCAAACTATTTTTCTAATTCAATATTTATTTTTCATAAATAATTATAGAGCTGAGGCAAGAATGAGATCTGCTATGAGAACATATGAGAACATATCTCTCTTATAAGGAATGGAATGCTTTATGGAAATACTAATTCTTGCTTGCTCAAAGGGAGAGTTAGGAGGTTGGAACCTGCCCTATATAAAACAGGCTACAGAGACCTGGCTGTGTAAAGTTGAAAGAAACTGTCCCAGGAAAAGTCAAGAAATGCCTGAAGGTTGAATATTAAAAAGAGGAAACCAACAGGAACGAGGGTCACAGGGAAGTACTCTGAGGTATGAACCTGAATTACTTTGTGAGTGTTGATATCACAGCACTTGCCATTTACTCATAACACTATAGATATAACTCCTCCCTAGGATACAGTATTTTTCCATACAACTCATTTGTTTTAAGATTTCATAGTTCCCCCCTCTAGTGTGAGAGGCAATGAGTGAAACTATTGTACAGGATTACTGTGCCCAGTTAAACAATTCTTGGTTTTCAATTTTCTATTCTTCTGAGAGGTGTAAAGCAGTACCTCTGTATTAGATCCCTTTGGTTGATATAGTATATAAATGCAAAATACTATATTATTTTAAAGCATGTTAAGACTGGGACCCAGAAGGATGAATACATTTTTGTTTTTTATTTTCAGTGGAAAAGAAACTGAAGCTGAAAATAAAATATGGTTCCTGGATAGCCAGCCTACTGTATACAGAGGAAGGGAAAACTAAATGCACCCCATTCACAGCAGGTTAAAGTTGGCCACAGGAGCAGCTGACATTGGAACTTTACTAGAGAGACCATGTTATTGTGAGTTTATTCAGCTCATGAACAGCAGAAACAAACAGAGAACTGGGTTTTAATTTTAGGGTATATTTGTACCCTACTGAACTTAAGACCCCAATGACGTCTGTCTCCAGTAACTGGCACCTGGTCTGTTTTTTTAAACAAAATCTGATAAAAGCTGATTCAGCACTGAGAAGATGCACCATACAGCATGCATGTTGTCTGCATTTAAGCTATCAAGAAGCACTACTTTCAAGGCGGATATAACCTTATTTATACCTATTTCCATTGCATTTCAAATAACTCAGCTTTAAAAGTAACAGGTCCTCTCCTATGATGGCAGTCTAAAGATAGACTGGCTAAATTCTCCAGCTTCCTTAGCACAGTACCCCTACAAAGGGATAGCACAGCTCTGGTGAGAACTTGGTGCATAGTTATAGAATTTTTAAACCATACTAAAGCAGAAAGTGAGTGTTGAGAGCTCATGGCCTGTGTCAGATTGATACTGTTTTCCAGTAAATGTTAATTACATTTTTTTCCTAAATGTGCTACCTTTCCTTGGTTACTACAAGGGGTCAGGATGAGGGCTTCCAAGCAAAAGCCTGGCAGCACTGAAGAGTCAAATTGAAATAAACCTCCTTTTCAAGCATTTACACAATTCAAATTTATTTGAATCTTTAATTTGAAAAGTATTTCTTATGTAGTCAGTCTTGTAGTTTCTCATGGTGTTTAATTCCAAACTTTCTGCTTTTGGCTGCTAGGCAGCTAAGTGATCCATGCAAGGGTAAGCTGTCTTATGCAAGTTCTTTGTGGATTTGTTTTCTTCTACAGACTAGTCACAAAACATGAACATTTCACAGCGTGGTCTTCCTCCTGCCCTGGACACATGACCTGGAGTGGAGCTCATTAGAGTCATGCTTGGATGCCTGGTAAATACATGCCTTGGTAGCTATGCTTCACTGGGGACAATAACAGATGATAACCCTGTTCATTCACCACCTCTGTCCTGTCACCAAGCATAGACCCAGAGGACAGATCCCCATGGCTCAAAGATAAGTGTCTGCCTATTCCCACAGTGGCTGTCCTTGTCTTGACCCATAGGATGCAACTGCATCAGTTGTGATGCATTGCTTGAGAACAGATGAATCTCCCTTTTAAGCAAACCTTTTAGGCGGCATCTTCAGGCTATTTGGCTTAATTGAGTGTTATAACTCAAAGGAATGATAAGAATACCTACAAGCCATTTATAAGCATAAATAAGGCATGCATAGTTAGCAGGAGTCAGTACTATCTGTATTCAAAAACTGATGGTAATGAATCAAGCAAAATTTATTTTCTTTAATGAATCCTTAGCATTATAAATACAGAAGTAAAATAAACAATTGCTAAACAGAGGAGTTATTTAAAGCTGGAAGAGTTACCCTAAAGCCAAAGTGGCATGTTTTTGAATAAGGGAACCACATGAACTTCTAAGAGAAGCTGAGGTTCACTTTTTGTGTTATGATCTTGATGGGAGAGCATTTACACAGACAGAAATGTAAGAAACTCAATATATGCAAAAGGATCAAGTGTTATTGTTGCATACAATCCTTTCTTTTCCATAGATTACCTGAAAATATCAACTTGCTTTTTCACAGCTGCCACCTTCTTCAAGCACAGGAGAAAACTATACCTTGTACCTGGTGTACCACATCTTCTAACAGGAAAAAAAATTTTAGTCTCGATCAAATCATATTTTTGGTCTGTGCCAAAATTAAAGTTGTCCACATGAAAAATCTGCTCTCCACAATTCTTTAAGAGACACCTCAATACAGGATATTATCAGACTAAAGAAAGACAACAAACATCAGCTAAAATAGAGTATAAATGTATTGAAAAATATTTTTGAGATGGGAATAAGGTAAATCATTGCTTTAGACATGAGTTATTCCAACAAGGCCCAGGCAGGATAGTGTTTTTGTTTAGAAATATTCATCCTCAAACATCCATTTTCCCAAATGAACTATTTACTGTCTTACATACCAAGCATATTTTTCTGTTCATCTAGTGTTCGTTAGTTAATTGTAATTTCCTTTTCTTATTCATTATTCATCTACACTTCACTTTTATTTGATGGGAATTTCCCCACCAGAGACTGATCATTCATTTCAGTCTTAGATAATCCAAGTTAATGCTGTGTTAGTTAATTGTAATTATTCTGGTATGTCACATGCTATTTTTCCTGAATGAATGAATTTAGTGATTGTAATCTGAACAAAGGTTTAAAGAGGTCAGCAGAGTTTGAGTTTCCCAGGAACATGCATTCATTTAATGAGCAGTTAAAGATAAAAATTGTATCCTGAGGATGCTGACATCACTTTCTTAATGGTCCATGTGGGAAGAAGCAGGTCTGCTTCATTCTGGCACCTTGAATGAAAAAATCACTTACACACCAGGTTGTATTTTAATATCTATGGACCTTGAAACAGATGGCCTACATGGTTTTTTGAACAGGCAAAAATTTCTCACTGAAGCAAAGCAAAGGATGCCAGGCTGCATAAAGCTGCTTTGAATTATTATATCACAAATTCAAGGCCATAAAACAATTTAGTTTCCTAATTTCACATCCTTTGATTATTTAACTTAGAAGCTTAACTTCTGAACTGCGTTGGATAACTTTTATATGACCTGATTACAGTGATACAATGAAAATCTTTACTTCTAGCTGTAAAACCCTGAGGGGTTTTCTTTTCTCATAAGTTATCTCTTTTTCTGGAAGCTAAACAGGTTGTTCAGAACCTCGGTAGAGTAACCAAAATTATCACGTGCTATCTGCTACTGTGTTCTGTATGTGTTTTACTGTTTAGTAACCTATAAACCTCACAACTGGAAAAAGATGCAAAAGTGACCACACACTCAACCCCATCATTTTCTAGGCACCTCTGGAATATAAATCATCTTGGTAGGTGATCTTTGTTCAATGTTCAGCAGAGAAATAGCATCTTTCAATTTCTTTTCTCTTTTACATCTAATAAAGGACCTGTAGACTTCTGAACCTTTATCTTTGCGGAGTGTTTTTAAGCTTATGACTGAAGTCACTGTTACATCTGAAACAATTTAATCCTTAGCACACTCTTAGCTTTCTCCACATAACAATAATGTAATTATTTTTAATTAACAAAGGATCAAAAAATTTCTTAGGTGAACTTATGTTGCTGTCTTCCCAAAATCTACTGCTCACCCTTTCCAGGAGTGAGAATGAACTTGAAAAAAAAGAGATACTGACAGGTTATGTTGGACTGTTTGTTTCTTTCTTTAGCTGTGTGTCAACACAGAAAGAAGGGTTACTGCCACAGATAAATAATATTTGTTTTACATTTTTTCCAGGATAATTTTTCTTAAATGGTCTGTGAACAGCTTCTGGATTCTCAATATGACACAAAGTTTCTGGGAAATAACAAAGTCATACCTTTACACTCTGGAAGAAAGGAAGTCAACAAACACAATGATGCAAAGAAAAAATACATGCCCAAAATTTAACTTAATTTTTAGCTATAAAAAGCAAAAAATGTGACAACTCTGCAAAAATATGTTATGTGGGGTTTATGAAAAGGTTAGACTATCACCCAAATAAAATAGTTTAAAAAACCCTCTCTGAGACGCACTGAAGATTAGAAGAAATTACCACTCCTTCAGACTTTTTTCTAGACTAACTCACACAAATTGCTGAAGACATTTAGTTACCTTCCAAAAGTTCTTTTTTTTCCCTTGCAAAGCTCTCATCTCTGAATTTTCACAAGGAAGTCATCCACAGGGTTCTCAGAATTTTACAGTAATACTTAAGTGTTCCAAAAGATCTGTGAGATATCTATTTTTTGTGCTAGTAAGTTTTTTTAAATCTATTTACAGAGAACTTTGATAACATGTTTTCATTAGGTAAAAAACACTAAGCTTTTCTTTTCTATGTTGTCCTTTAATTTTCCAATAGCTGTAATTTACACCCAGTAAAAGCTGGATAAATGTGAAAATGACATGTTAAATTATTGGCCTGAGGTTTAAATGTGTGATTTCCCCTGTTTTTTATGGTTTTTTTTCCTGGAACTCCAAGATTTAACATAATTTCCATGTTTTTCTGTATTTTGAGTAAGATTTTTTTTTCTGGTCAAGGGATTATTCTATTGGTAAAACATAATACTAACAAAAAAATTCTAAATATAAATCATCATTGTTCAGCCCCAGACATATAATAAAAGTTTAATGTTGATGTTCAATATTTCTGTGCATAACACATATTTCCAGACAGTGCTGTCCTTCCTCATCTTTCTTCCTAAGGAAAGATATGATGTTCTTTGACCAGAAAACTAATGCCATCATCTCAAAATCTTCTTTTAAAATTATTGGCTGGCAAGACCCCTCAATTTCTAGAATAAATGGTTTTCAAACTATAGCCTAGGGTCCCTGGGGAAACCCCCAGATCACAAATGATCCACAGAAGGTGACTAATAAAAATATACCTACTGAAAGCTTACGTTGACTAACCTGAGACCTGCTTCCTCAGAAGATATCTAGGGTGTGCTTCTTCTGAACAAAATCCATATCTAGGCAGCATAAACTGTTTGCAAATAAACTTATAGGACAAAACACATTTATTGTTTATTTTACAAAATATTCACATAAGTATCCTTATATAAAGTACATTAGTAACACAACACAGAACAAAAAAAATCATGCTGTAAATGAAGACTACATTAAACTTTTGGTTAAGAGTGGATTCAGCCTTACTGGTCAATGCTTATGATGCTGATCTATGCAGGTGAATTCAAAGACAGCCTTTGCAGAATACCTTTCCTAACTAAGTGTAAAGCTTAAGGTCATTTGACCAATATCTGGCTATGTGTAAATAAAATTTTGGGTCTTGAAGAGAGAGTCCATACCCTGGAGTTAATCTGCATATGGGTTCATAAATTAAAGCCACATGACAAAAATTCTAAATTAAAAAAAATAAATCCCATTTTGTAGCCAATACCACAAAGAATTTCAGTGTGTACCCTCTGTGTTTCAGTTCTTATGATGCTTCCAGAAGCTAATCTGAGTACCTCCAGAAACTCAGTGTTAAAAACTGACTGAATTTTAGTCACAGATGACTTAACTTTTGTCATCCCTTGGCATGATTCTGTTACCACAGAGACAATCAATTTGTCTGAATCAATGCAGTCTGAACAATAGAATAAATGGAAAACTCTTCACAGCAAGAAATATTCAATATCATTCCTGAGAGAAGACAACTCAGATTGTCTATTCTGGCTGCCAAGCAAGACAATGCCATTGTTTGGGATTTAACAGGCATTGTGGCAAAGGACATGAAAACTCTTTGTTTCCAGCAATGCTAGAGCACAGCACTCTGACTCATAAATCTCAATAACTATTTTACATTAGGCCTTGTCAAACTTGGAAAATAATATTTGCCATCATGGCTTGGTCACATCTCTTCACTCCTATTGTCAGACACCAAGTATCTGTATTTTGATATTTCTGTGCAAAGCAGCCACAAGAACAGAGAATAATGTATTAATAACGTTGAATAAGAAAACAATAATAACTTTCTTTTCTTAGGGCTTGACCTATATCCTTTCACCTTAAAAAAAAAAAAAAACCCAAAAAAAAACCAACAAACCCCCCCCCCAAAAAACCCTGCTTTTATCTTGTTTCCTCTTCTAGTTTTGTCCTTTCACCTGTTTCCAAGAGAAATTGTAGCTAGATAAGCCACTATTTGCTCCATCCTTAAACACAATTATGTAACATTATTATTTATGGGCAAAAAACCCACAAAACATATCAATAAGCAAGGATTGCATTTTTTTCTTAATGAGTTCACTATTTATAAAATTCATGGCAGTCATCCATTTCTTTTCAATAATTCAAAGCTTCAGACTCTATCACTCTTTAACACCAAATGATTTTTTCAGTTACAGTCAATGGATGAAATAATATTTCTTTGGAGTATTAAAGAAAATTGGTGTGAAAATTCTTCTGAGTGAGTTATGTTTCATAGATCTTGTAAAAAGACTTGAATGCTGAAAACAGGTTTTTTTTTCTTTTTTTGGAAAACCCTATATTTTCCTCAGATATGTAAATATACCAGCTAAACTCCACTGCACAGTTTTTGTTCAGTTTGCCTTATTTTGAAAGCAGATTTTCTTATGTAAAGTCAACTACAAGGCTGAAATAATTAAATAGGTGTCTGAAATATATTCTGGTGGCTTTCCTTTTTTGAAAGATACTATGGTGATCCTAATACAGTTTAACTAATGGGAGCTTTATAGTATAATATTCACCATAGTTATTAAAAGCATAAAGTATTGAAAGACATGAACTTTACCAGAGCAACATTTTTGTGGGTAGTAAATCTTTTACTTTTGAAAAATAAATATTTCTTTAATCACATATTACAGACATTTTAACCACAGATTTCTGAACAGCACATCTGTTCCTATATCCACAGTGACGCATCATGTGGTGGCATTTCCTATCTATTTATGTCAATTAGGACACTTCACATCAGTAAAACACCATGCTTAAGAAAATAGGGAATTCTTATAATAAAGAGGAATATACACATAACTACTGGGAATATGCATATTTCTGTGCATTTGCCAAAAAGAAAAAAGAAAGGTCTTGGATCCAGTTCTGATTTCAGCAGCAGTTTTGGCTTGTCAGGCTCAGGATGTGGACTCATGAAGGAAAAAAAAAGTGTATGTGGTATGGATGCAAGAGACTTACTCTATTTTATAATGGAAGTGCAGCAAGTAAAATATCTACATATGGAAGGGTATTGATGTTTTCCTGTCTACATTTAATACTACTGTCCACTATATGTCTGATTTTGATATCCAAACTCTTCTAGTTTTTCTAGGGTAACAGCAGTTTTTAAGATTATTTTAAATGTGATCTGCTGTTACTTGTTTCCTATTTGAGATACTGGGTTTTTAAGTGTCTGGTATTTCTGATTTCTTTGAATGTTTTCAAATGGCTTCTGGCTCAAAACTAAAGACCTTGGCCTAAAAATACCAAATTCTTTTTAGTTCAGCCAGTAGTACTGACTGATAGTATCACTGAAAAGTTTTTGCTGTGTGATGGTTTATTCATTGAAAGTCAGGCAAGACTGAAAAGAGAGAAAAAAATACTGAAAATACAGAAAAGAGAGATTAAAGTCAGCCTGTGTATGTTTGTATATTTGTATAAAGTCAAAACTGTATAATATTAACTATGCACTGCTCAAAATGAAAAATCAAGTACACAGATCTAAAGTAGGCAAGAAATTTCTCAACCTATAAATGAGGGATCAAGTGAAGACAAAAAGGCTTATAGCATCTTAAAAATTCACCATTCAGTGTTTCATACATGGCTTAAATAATAACTTGAAATGCTGTTTTTCAGACAGACATGACAGAGTAGCCCAAAACTGAAGTAGCAAGAGGCTTTATTAATACATGCTATAATCTTCCTTCCAAACTCAACTTTCTCAGAATTGAAAGACTGTTTAAAGCTTTCTCATAAAGCAACATACCTAGCAGAAGACAACCTAGCTATATAAATTTAATAAAACAAAATTTTTGCACATTTGAGATTAAGCTCTGGAACATCGGCTTACTTTTCTACTTGCTATGTTTATGCATGTTTACCTTCAAAATGACCTTAATGCAAACACACCTATCACTTGCAGAGTTCATGAGCAAATTTTGAAAATATGCATAAAGTAATTTAAGAGCAAAAATTCTGCCCTGTAAGGCCCTAAAGGTAAACAAAAATATTTTGAGTTTACATCAAAGCTTGCCAGCGTAAACAAAATTGGCACTGGCAAATTCCCTCTCTTCTATTCCATGACTTCACTGTCAGAAGAATGGCTCCCTTTAACACTCATTTACTTCACTGCAAAATGACTATAAAATGTTACCTTTCTGAGAGTAATATGCAGGTATTTTGGGCAAAGCAGATACAGGATTACTTGGTTTACATTAGGAATGCAGCCCTTTTCTTTCTAAAGTATAAATTCAATTGTTAAAGTAAAATACAAAATTTTACTGTATTGTGTTCTTCAGAGGTACCATGTTAAGTTCAAATTCAAGATAAACTAAATCTTTCAGTTTATGATGTACCTGTAAGTCAGCAACTAGTGCTGTATTTGGAGCTTCCAAATTTTTTCTCAATTTTTGGCACAAAGAATTTGGTAGATTTCAAAAGAAAATCTTCTACTCTCATATCCTAACTTCTCGAGCTCCCTTTTTAATAATCTTATTTTCTAAATTTTAACCAGGTATAAAGTTGGCCTTATGCAGGCACTAAGAAAGGATCCATTTCCAGCCATAATCAGAAAGACCAGTAGCATACCATAAATAAGATGAAAGTTAAAGTTTCACTTCAGTATTTGAAGACTTGACATCTTTGTTACAACTAGGGCCTAGTTATTTCTGCTTTTACCAAAAAAAAAAAAAAAAAAAAAATCAATCTTCATTCAATATTTTTTAGCATTTGCTTCTTTCCTTTACAAGCTATGTTAAATGAAGTCAGGTGAGTTAGCAGTGGCCTGAGTACATCATCAATAGACTTTAAAACATCTATTTTCTAAAGAATAAGCTAACCCATATCAAGATTTGCTACATATATTTTGGAAGGTATATAGGAATTATTTTCTTTTGTGAAGAAATGACATGGACCAAAGGCACTTCAGAGGTGATAGACAGTCCACACCTGCTCATGGAATTGAGACAACAAAATAAGCAAGACCCATTTATGTAGCACAGTCATTCAATGCACAGGCCTGTGTGGCAACAATGAATGCAGGTAACCTGTCATCTACCATGGAGACACTCTCCTAGTTTGGAATATTCTGAACAATGTAATTGTCTAGAATAGAAAACATAGAAAGCAATTATTGTGTAGAAAAAGGTATTCTTCCAGGAACTGAAACTCAACGAGTCCTAAAAAGTGAAAATTCGGTCTAACAACTAAGAATGGGTATTACACAAGTAGAGCATGAGTATAGATGTAAACAACTCATCGGAATAAGTTTATTGCTAATTTACTTTCAAGTTAGCAGAATATATTCAGAATAATTCCAAGTTTTCTGCTCTGGGTGTGGTCTATTTTTCATTAGGGACATAGATGATGAAATAAAGAGCATATTTGTTCAATTTACAAAAAATACCATGCAGAGACAACCCACAAGCTTTTGGCAAGGCAGGATTTGAATTCAAAGTTGTCTCAGCAGAATTGGATTTTGAAAAACAGGATCCAGTTCAATGAGAGAACCAGTGCTGGAATAATCAACAAATATACAATTAGAAACAACAAGCTAGTCAGTGACCAGGAGGAGGTGTAGAGGGACTACTCACTGTATATGAGACATCAAGGACATATCCATTGTGATGAAGTTATTATCCAAATTCTATTAAAGTAAAATAATGTCTTTTAAAAATTTAATCTACTTCATTAAACTTAAGATATAGTCACCAGAAAGAAGAGCCTCAAAGCAAACTCTCTAGAAGAATGGTAATTTGTCTGAAAAATATAGTACATTGACAAAGATACAGCTAAAAAGCAAGAAGAGATATAATATCTCCAAATAAAAATGTGGCCACTGAAAATAGAAAAGAAATTATCTATTTTCCATGTTCATTGGTAATAAAGGGTAATAAATATAATGTAACAGGCAACATAGGACGGCTCAAAAGAAAAAAAGCCAACAATTCAAAGAGATGGGAAGTGTAAACACAGGCAAAACCAGTTGTTACGGTTTAGATTTGTTAATGTAAATATATTTATTTTTTGTTGTGAGACAGAATTAGGAGTAGAAATAAGGTAGGTTTAAAATTTAAAATGGTATAAGAAGAAATTTATTAACTATATAAAGGAAGAAAAACAAATTTAGAATAAGATTTTCAGACCACTCCTTCCCTCCCTATCCCAACTTTTATAACAATGAAACAAACATACAAAAATTACTTTAGTCAGTTTTCAACTTAAATAGTTTTTTTTTTTTAGTTTACTTTGGAGAGAGAAGGGTTTTTTTTGTCAAGTCATAGGGATTTCTCCACAAGGAGGAAGAAAACAGTCTTTTTGTGGTTTTATTTTTACGATTTTTGCATCTGCCCTGGGAAAAAAACTTGTAAAGTCGTGAAGATCTTCCCATCTTCACAGCTTTCCCAATGCTGTGACTATGGGTTATGTGAAAATTTATGGGGTAATATTTTTAAGACTGAATTGTTCGAAAACAAAAGTTCTCTTCATTGTTTTTTCTTTCTGTTCATGCTTCATCTTCAGAAAACCCAAACCTCCTTCCTCGGGGCAGATTCTTAACACAGGTACTTTTGGTTAATTATTTATTAAATGGAACATCTCCAACCCCCCCATGTTTTTTTTTTTTTTTTATGGTTTATAGGATTAATTAATGTAACATTAGTTCATCCCTACAACCTACAAAAGGATTTTTTAGCCATTTTTCACAGCATCTCCTCATTCTCCTTCCATCTCAAAAACTTATCTCCTGCTTCACTGACTTCAGATAACCTCCCTCTTTCCTTCTCACTCCAGGGAGGATTGAAAAAGTCTGCAAGTCTTATCTGAGCATTGAAAGAGTTAAAATTTTGCACAGGGAGAAGGAAAAAAAACAAATCTACAATGCTGGAGCTTTGTCAGAATTTGGGAAAACCCGGCCACGCTGGAACAGGAGGTGGGGGGGAAGCGGCTGGGATCTTAAATCAGCCGGAGTCTCCCTGCCCTGTCCATGGCCACCTCTCCTCCCTGCTGGGCCATGCCAGCTCCCCACACAGGGCCCAGCCCTGCCCATGGCCACCTCTCCTCCCTGCCGGGCCATGCCAGCTCCCCACACAGGGCCCAGCCCTCCCCATGGCCACCTCTCCTCCCTGCTGGGCCATGCCAGCTCCCCACACAGGGGCCCAGCCCTGCTCCCTCCGCCCCCATCCCTGCCAGGCCTGCAGCGGAGCCAGGCTGGGCACGGTGTACCTGGACTCCCGCCGGAAATGTTAAAAAAATAAGTTCCAGTTACCTCCTTCAAAATGTGTATTCACGGAGCGAACTAACTTTGTCCAATTGGATTTTCAGGCTATCAATAACTAAACCAGCCTTTAATTGGTCCTAATCACCTCACAGAGGAAGTTTCCTCATAGAGGAAAACTTCTGAGTCTGTCCTTCTCATGTCAAACTACCACACCAGTTCAGGAATATTGCAATATCTCCATCAGAAAATAATGCTTACTTGGGTAATCTATCATGGTTTAGGAAGGGATGATGGATTTGGCAAGGACTTCTTGCCATAGAGTGAGAGGGTTCTGTCCATTTTCAAGATATTGCTCAATATGCTCAATATCCCCAAAATTCCTGAAATCTTATGATTAATGTTATATTGCAAATATTGTATTCATAATGCTGGGAATAATCACTAAAAGCAGTCTCCCAAGCAACTTCCTCATTATGGGCCAAAATCTAGCAACAACATCTTTCAAGTTTTTTTATGATAAAAAAATACACTCTGAATTTTAGTCTAAGGCTGCTGGTGCGTTTACTGCACACGTGTTAGATGGTTAGGGGATCAGTAGTAACTCCCTACCATTATCACAATACAGTTAAAAAAAAGAAAAATGCACTGTGTAGAATTAGTTTCTTCTAGCCCTTAGTGGTTTCATCTGAGCCTGACTATGCAGCAATCAGTATCTGAATCCCATTTTCTATCTAGACCAGCTGTATTTAAGACAGAAAGAGATTACTTTGCAATTCTTCAACGGTTTTAAAAAGTATAACTCAAATAATTAGTCTATTTGGAATGGGACTCCAAAAAACAGGATAACTGATAAAAGCTGGAAAATACCTGATGATTGGAAATGCATTATGTAAACAAGAGTGAATGGATACACTAAGTAAAGATACAGAAATCAAATGCTTTAATCACCATGTGTCAATATTACATAGTTTCAAAGACAGAAGAAATATGCCTTTGATACCGCTTTTTCTTTTATTTTTTTTTCCATTTTTCACTAACCTTCAGAACTGTAAGCAAGTTAGGATGTTTTCACTGTCTCTTCAAAATTTTGTGTCACCAAACTGTAAACTCATAGCTGAAATATTTTTAGCCCCACCTATAATTTAATACATCTTCTCATGGACATAGTTATTGAGAAAACTGTGAAGAGAAAGGTACACTGAAAATGTCCTGTATCTGTGTTTTCAATTACTATTTATTTGATTTTTGCTAAACTTTACTAATTCTTTAACCCAAATTGCCATACAAAAGTTGCAATTCTAAGTATCTTTCCATCACAATTTGATGTTTTATAGCTTTCAGGATCCCATTTACTTTTTTATATGGAAGTTACATCAAAATAGTCTATGGTCATGCAATTAAAGTGTTATATCTAACCATGGTGGCTAAGCAGACAAGCCCAAATTTGTTTAGTAAATGGATCAAAAGCTCTAGGGGATGTGGTGTGCTATTGGAGCAAGCCAAGAAATGCTGGTTGGACACTTAATAAATATATAAACCACAAAAGCTGGATAGGTTAAATGATTTTCCCTTCAGGCCTGTTTTTGCTTCTAAACTGAAAGGTGAAAATAAAAACCAGCAATAACAGTCAAGAATCCTATTCAGTGCCATTCAAATCATCCCCATAAGGAAGAAATAATAACCACTGATCATATCCTATATGATATTACTACATTGTCCTAAGCAACCAAGTCTCATTTGGATAAAGAACTTCCCAATTAATCCCCCAAAGTTACTACATTTATAGACCTTTTTAAAGAAACTAAGGCTATGAAAGGAAAAAAAAAAAATCAATAATCTTTCAGAAGTAAGATACTAGAAAAACTAAAATATAAAACCTCTGACTGTATTTTTAGCTTTTTTGGTTGTTTTCATTAATTGTGCACATAAGAAAACTTTGACCATTACTACTCAAAATATATGTACTTGTTAATTTCCATGGCTCCAGCTGACCTTGAAACTGAAAGTGCACTCAAGGAAAGATCATTCCTCAATGGAGACAGCTCTACCTAAACCGTAGTTAATCACAGGCTCTATTGAGGCACATATAGAGCCCAAAAATGCATTAATCTCTCAAAAATAGTGTCCATTTAATTTTTCAGCACAACCAGCAACTTTTGTTACCATGCTTTTGATCAAAACTAGTGAGCAAGCATATGATGGAACAGAGTCCTAGAAATTAAGTGAAGGTTACTTTAAAACATTATCTTAATTTACCTCAATTTTCTCTAACACGGCATTAAAATGTGGCTTTAATTTGGGTGTCATTTTACATGATGAATAATTGAAGGTTCAAATTTCTTGTCTGAATCTTGCAGAATTTTTAATTGTTGTAAAATGGCCCAAAAAATTAGACAGAATATTTTCCAGAGAAAATTATTATTTATCATCCATGGGTTGACATACTCATCAAAAAGCATTTTCAGAGAAGTGTGCAGTATATAATACCTTTGGGATAGTCTGCATTATGTGCACTATCATGAGAAAGTAATCAGATAGAAATCACACATTTTCATATTACAGTTTCCAAATCAGCTGTAACTAATCCAAGGTAAGTTAGAGATGCATCAGGACCTCTAATTTGAAATGTCATCATCTTCTTTATACATATCACTTTATATCTCTGTAAACTGTACCTTCTTTTATTTATGCCTCACATATATGCATAATGTGCTAACTTAACATTGCTGTGGGAGTCATAATTTGGTTCTGACTTGTGCTGTTAAATTCTCAACAAATCTCATGACTAATGTTGCATTAACATATTATTTGCACAAAATTCCTTTGCTCTTAAAAACTCTGGTGAGTAATTGCACATAAAATGGAAAAGCATTCTGTGCCTCTTTTGAGTGTGTGTAATATTAAAACGTTAAAAAGGAGATAAATCCAGCAAGGGGAAAAAACACCCAAACTTACTTGATTGCAAATTGATATAAATGCATGGAGTAATTTGTTTTAATGTGCAGTGAGATTCAAATATGATAATATGCATCCACATGATATTCTGCTCAATGCTTTCTAAAATGGCTGCACACTGAAATAAGCATGATGAATTTCAACCTAGAGAATAACCTTTCCAGAAAGTTATAAGAGCTTGAAAATTGCTGTTTGGAAAGAATATACCTTCTGAGCCATAGAAGGAGACCAGTTCATCTAAAGTTTCTGAGTTTTATTCAGATCAGTCAAGAGCTACAAAGAAAGAACTTATTTTGACTGCTTTTTAAACAATAAATTATTTAGGCTTTTTTATACTGAGGAAATTAATTTAACAAGCAAACAAAAATTACAAAATCCTAAATCAGTTTTTGAGTAACAACTTCTAACAGTTTGGGGGTTCAAGAAATGAAGTTGCAAAAATATTTCAGAATCTTAAGTTTAGATCTCTGCCAACGCAGATCTCCTTCTTCAAGCCTTATTTATTGTGAGAAAGTTCCACACCAAACATTCAGGATTCAATACTAGAGTCAGCTTGCTATATTTGCACATTCACCTGAATCTCTTTGCAGAGTTACACTTCACTTCTTAACTGAGCACCAACACAGATGGGGATTCTGAACACAACTGTTCTTTACTTGAGAAAGCATAAGCAGTCCTCACATCATCATCATCATTATACTATAGATTTTCTAGAAAATTACTTCCCCTTTCAGAATACTGAGTAACTCTGTCATAGCACTTTATGTTCCACAGATGTCAGGTGCAGAGCTTTTTTTCCTCAGAGTTTTCGAAATAGTACTTTTCAAATAATTTTCTCCTAGTTTCATCACTGTTAAGTGCTAGATGAGCCTTATGGATTTCTCAGGACAAAGTTGCAAACTTCTATATTGATAAAACAAATGTAAGAATAGTTTTATGTGAGGGATAAAAAATAAAGAAAATTTAAAAGGCATGCTATACCACCCTGAAATCTTGTTCAGCTTCCTATCAAACCCAGTAGATCATGTTCATAGGATGAACAATTTAACTGAGTAAACAAAGCTATTCTAAAGGCTTCGTGTTTTCATTTTTGTTTCAATAAATCCACTCTAAAGCAGGAGCCCTTTTTTTGAAAGTCTGCAGGAGACAAACTCATTAATGTTCTTTGTGGCAAAGTATCTTGAACTTAAAGGTTATGTTGAAGTCTGTGTTTTAAAAGTGATGTACATGCTTACATGGGTTACAAAATGAAAGGTGTTTATGCCCTTGCTTAAAGGCAAGTATGTCCATAAACACTGCTGAATGATAATTTTATGATTGTTCATTGTCTAGAATAATTGCTCTTGTAGAGTGTAAGATTCTTATGTAACTCCCATTTTCTCCAGTGGGAGTCTTTTATCAGCTCCAAGGAAAATTGGAAAGAATTTGGTATTTGTATGCAGAGTTAGATGTTACCACTTCCTTCATCACTTGACATTCAATATATGCTAGAGGAGTGTTCTTAATGAGGAGAGGAGGTAACTTGGAGGGAGAGAGGGGGAAAAATCCCATTAATTTCTCTGTTAAATCCATGCCTGGAATTCTATGAAAGGACTCAAAGAAGTTGTAATGCAATAGTATCCGGTCCTCACAGCTATTTGCTCAACAGCCAGTGACAAGTTCAGATGATGTAATGCTGCTAGCATGTACATTGTTACTTAAGTGAATTGCTAATTAATACCATGCTGAAAGAGATTTGCTTGGGTGTCAAGCTACTCAGAGTTGGTCTCTGCAGCTTAGGGAATGTTTCTGCTTCAACTCCCTCTGCTTACTGTGCACAGTCTTCTCTTAGCAAGTATATTTTTTATTTTCAAGGGTATGTTTGGGTTCTCTTCCCTCGATTGCCTTAGGGCCCTTAATTGCTACACACACAGCACATTACAAATGCTGCTCTCAAATGAGTCTACCAAAATGAAATGTCTTATGTGTCCTGGCAAATTATCATTAATTTATTGACACCAGTAAATCATTCTGGCCGCAGTTTTCTAGGATGGGATCTGGACTGTAAGAAGAAATTTTTAATGGAATGGAAAAGCCATTTGAGAATGATCCTCTTAAAACATCTGTAAGAAAGCATAATGCACACATCATATGCTCTAGGGATACATGTGATTTTTTTTTTTCATGCAGCTGTTTTTCAGTATTTGCTCTGGAAAGCAGTTGTAGTGATTAACTCATATGCTAGGAATAAAATACATGTCCAGAGTCTGCAATGAGCTTGCTAGGTAAATTAGACAAGGCCTTCAATCTCAACAATGTTTAGAGGTCTAACACCTACACACACAATTCCTATTTCCAACAGAAACAATAGAAGTTAATCATTTACCTAAGGACCAGTCATACAAATATTTTCAAGAAACTAATCCTTTGCAGAGTCTTGCATTAGTAATAGTTAATTTCTTAGTGATGTTTCCTGATAGGCATTGAATATTATTATTTTGAGAAATGGAACTGGAAATAGAATATAATGCATATAATTAGAATATCTTATTTCTTTCCAAGGAAAATGATTATTCTCTGAAGTGATGTAAAACAAACTGTGATGCTCAGGGTTTTTTATTTACAAACCAGAGACTAGCATATTTATATCTTCCTGCTTTTGGCAGAAGATTTATAAACTTCACCAAGAATTTTATTTATTTATTTAAATAAAGACAAAACAATGAAGAATGGGCATTGAATTACACACATACTTCTCATTGCTGAAGTCACTGACCAGAGTTAATATGAAATAAACCCTTATTAAAATGAATTCACAGAGTTAGAGCTGTCTCTGTCTGGGACTATCTGCTCTCATAGGTATACAAACACATCAGCATGCCTGCATCAGGGCCACGCTTCCGTGCCAAGGCCTGGCACTACATCACAGGTTACAAAACAAAGCTTCCAGCAAACACACAAACTTTTTGAACAGATCAGCTCCAGACAGTAATACACCTAACTCACTCATTGAATTAATAATTAGATATGATCTATCTATTTGTAATGCTGGAATTTCATTCAGGATGTCTGTCTATTTTGGACAGTTCAAAGGAACTGACTAAAATTCTATCTGTTTCAGCTTTATTCCTATTCTCTTGTAAGATTACCTAGACCTGGGGCACATTTGTATTAATTGCAAGGAATTGTAATGTTTCACTATAACTACTTAAACATTATTGCAAATAACCCATTCATCCAATGTATTGGGGAAGAGATAATTAAAAGTCCCTAAAAGAGATTAGTGTAGGTTTGCTGAAAGTCAGCTTCTCTGAGACAGTCATGAAATATTCCCAAATACCAACTAGATTTTCTACTGGAAGTACAGCACAGTTCCCTGAATGCCATGCTTTTAAAATGGCAACAGAAAAGCTGCTTCATATAATTAATCTATGTGGTGAATTTATGCAGCTTTAAAGGTGAATCTAAGGCAATAAGATACAAGTAAACAGGCAAAATCCATATCATACGTATTGAATTTTTAGATAAAATTTTGATTGTATAATAATTTGTGAGCAATAGAGTGTGAAGGGTGAAGCTAGGATTTAAAGAAGTCCTTGGACATAATGCTTGAATGTCTTAATTGTTTACAAAGAGTAAGATTAAAACTCTTTCAATGAAAAAGTATGCTTGTGTCCCTAGCTAGATTTCTTGTTTAGAAATAGTATCATTCACTAGGGGGCTTTTTGGCAATATTACTCCTAGGCTCTCTTCAGATGGCCCTAAATTCATTAGCAATAGGCTCAGAGAAACAGCAAAGTGGTAGAATATATGTAATTAAAATGCATATGGCATGGCAACAAGGCATGACTAGGTTGGTGTCAGGATGATTTGTTAAATGTAAAATCAAGAGGCATCCCATAGAATTACATCTTGGCAAAAGCACCAGGTAAGTTCTTTGTTTTATATCTAATAATGACTTAATTTCTTTGTGAAAGAAAGCACAAGGAAAGCTCAGATGAAATTTTATGTTCAAACTTTCAAACCTAGAAGATACCAAATATATCAAGATACTGTTTTTCTCATATTTTAAAAAAATAAATCTTCAGGTAGTAAAGGTAGAAATTTATCCTTTTGTGCTTGTTTATGGCAGTTCAGAAATCCTGAAACATCTAAAAGCTCCAGATAGGTTTTTCATATGGAAGCTGACAGAAGTACAGAATTCTCTTTAAGGACATTAATGGTTTTCAGTACACATGGATAAATTTTTATCCCCAAATCCTCTAGTAGATGACTGGTCCTTCCTCTGGACAGCAATATAGATATGCTGATACATTACAAGGATTTTCCTCCCTGTCAGTTCAATCACTTTCACTTAATAACCTAAAAAAACTAGAAGAAGGTGACATCAAGGTTGGACTTCATGTCAGAGTCTGTTTGCCAGCCTAATTATTCTGAAATTGATTCTATGATAATATTATATCATCCACAATGAGCATCTAAATCTGACTTCAAAGGCATGAGACACAAATGCAACATTTTCCTTCGTAAACTAAATATGGACCAAGGTTTAATTCTCTAGCACTGCACAAATCAGCCTGAGTACAAATACTTTCCTGTGTTTTCTAAATCTATATATCTTTCCTCTCAGAAGACCTATTCTCACTTGTCATTGGGAACAACCTCTGGACAATTATGTTCCAAATATTTTGACAAGACAGTATCAAAAAGGTCCTATCAACTGTTAGGAAGAGCAATGCTAGAGCCCATGACCTGGCCACGGAATAGTTACACCTCCAGAGATAGTACAGCCTTTTAGTAGAGTATACCATTTGGTATATAACAAGCACAAACTACTTATATAGTACTACTTCTATAGTTTATATAATATGTTACAATAAAAATAGTGGTAGATTAGTGGTAGATTACACACAAGAGTTATGGAAGCATCTTCACCTCCTCTTCAGGATGCCCAGGAAGCCCAAAGTATCCTAAGTGTCACCAAAATTATTGACTACAGTCCTTGGGAACACAGCACTGGGTGTGCACTTGGGGTGAACTACATCTCTTTTGTGGCTTTATTAAACACGTTGATGAGTTCTCTATTGCTCTTAGTGGGACCTGGCAGGTATGCAGAAGTCTTCATATAGACACATAAATTCATGTCAGTTTAATTTAATCCAATCCACAATTAGTATAAGGATTATCTGGTTTGTGCCTAAACCTGAGGCCTTTCTTCACAAAGTAAGGACAAACAGAACGATACAGAATCCAATTGCTGTTTCATGTCTTTCTTCATGAAAATGGTGAATGCCCTGCTTTTTTCAGCTCATCAAATTCAGCTGGACAGGTCTGGACATGAAAACAACCTGCAATTATTTAACACAAAAAAAAATATTTTTCTTAAGAGAGAATTCCTATGTTTTTCAACTATCACAGAGTTTCTAGCTTTGGCTTAGTTTCTAGCTTTGGAAATTTTTTAAATTAACATTTACTTGAAAATTATGTGTATGTGCATATAAAATATGATATATGATATAAAATGTATAATGGTATATTATATGGCAGAAAGCAACACTGATCTACTGTGCCCCAATTCTTCTAGTGAGACAAATTATGCAATATACTCAGAGGTTATAAACTATCTTAACTTTACTGACTTCTGCAATTTCTTTAAATTATAGAAGTGCTGTGTTTGACCCTGTTTCCCTTAGCTGGAGATGCTAAACACTTTAAGCATAAGCACAAGATCCTTGGTGGCATAATGCACCAAGTTCATCTAAACCCGATGGAGTACACAGTTTTAGTCCAGCATTTTTGTGTAGTAAATACTTTTCACATATCTGGCAGGATAATTGCGAAATTAGGCAGTAAAAACCATTGGTAGTCTTCTGGTCTAAAATGTACAAGCTTTTATTGATGATTATTCCCTGAATGGGAATAGAATGACCAATGGAAGGCATGTAGCTATGTAGTGATAACAGCCCACAGCTTGTGTAAGACTGTTTAGTTGGCAGCATACAGTAAGATTATTGTTCATAATAGAGACTGGTTATTAAACAGTGTCATAAATTAGAGGAGATCCTGAATGGAAACAGGCAGACAATGGGATAGACTGAAGTCACCGTATCAACTCAGTTTAGAAGGGAATTTGCCATGACTGAAGAAGACAAACAGTGGCTTCAAATGGCACAACCATTGGTTCTCCCTGCATATATAGATGTGAAAAACAAAGGCAGTCTGCAGTTATTTTAAATCTGCTAGTTCCCAAACCAGATCAACTGAGATAACAGTAAGAGTTCTAATTATTTCAAAAATCATCCAGATTATCTTTCCTTCTCTCAATGAAGAACTTATTGCATAGAAGGGTCAAGAGACAATTTTTAAATGCTCTATTGTATGACAGTGCTGCTTGACTCACTGATGAAGCCTTTTTGCATTTTACTGGTTTTTGTTTCTGCTATTACCTAGGAAAAGGCAAAAAATAAGTAAGAAAAAGCTGAAAGTCTTAATTTGGTTTTAAAATTAGGAAATAATACTGAAAATTATTAAAACTAAACTAAAGTTTAGTAAGTCCTGAAACTGACACCTTTGTTAGTGTGAGAATAAATGCACAAGGCTAAGGTTTCTATCTTAACATTCCTGAGTAATTCCAGGTGTTCCTACATCCTCAGACTTTACCAGAGGTATTCCAGCTTTGGGAAGCTTTTTCCCCTGTCCTATCTGCCTCTCAAATCTGTTTGATTCCAGTTCCTTCCACCACAATTAAATACAACTCACTTTTGTGCCAGAAAAGCCTTTCTGTAGGTCTGGGGCATTAATAGAATATTTTTTATGAGACACATTGCAAAAAGATGGTGTTCTTGGGTAAGGAAGATGGAAAAAAATCTAATTAGTTGCACTCTGGGTAGAGTGTAGAGTGTGGTCTTATGGGATATGTCAAACACCTTTTCATGAACAAAGGTAAATCTCTCCATGAAGTAAAACAGGCAGGAACATATTAGTATAGAGTAATCTAAGATTTGCCAACATATTCTTCTGAAGAGGGGAAACATTTGGCAGATCACCCATTTGGGAAAATTTCTGCCTGAACTACTTGTTGCTGGATCAAGAAAGGAAGAAGGAGGAATCTTTGTCTCTCCCAGTCACATACTTTTGCCATACCTGCCATGGAGAATTAAATAAGTGAATCCATTTAAATAATCAGCTTCATTGCTTTACCTCTATACCAAAAATGCCATCTAAGGTACTGTATTGGTTTGAAAAGCAAAACCAGTGAGACTTCAAGTCAGTAACACAATTTTAATAGGAAAAAAAATAAATTAGAGTACATGCAATAATACAAAATAAGACCACTGACAGAGTCAGAATACAACCTGACACCCTGTCAATCAGGGTGTTGGTGCAGTCCGATTAAATGGTGGCTGCAGTCCTCCTGGATGACAGATGTGGTTCTGTTGAAGCAGTGCTCCTGTAGAAGGTGCAGTTTTCCTCCGAAGGTCCAGCAATGATGTGGAAAAGCCTGGTTTTCTCCTCTGGAATTCAGGGGAAAAGGCTGCTTTGGTGTTCTAAATCTCCGTTTTTATTTAGGTGGGAAAGGCGTGGCACCTCCCCGTGGCTGGATCATCTCCCAATGGGATGATGTAATCTTATCAGTCAAGCAGTGGGGCTTAATGGCCCATTAACAGAAGATATCTCCCATCGAGATAAGGATCAGCCCTTCTCTTGTTTCAACAGACAGTGATAGAATACATTTTGAATTGTAAACCAGGACAGGTACTAAAAAAGTGAAAGAAGTTATTTAATGCTTGAAAATGTAAACAACTTCTAAAAGAATTAATTGGGAAAAAAAATTCAAAAGTTTTAACAAAACTCTCAGACAGAATTAGCTATATAGAAAGAATTAGAAACAATTTAATGTATTTTCAGATAGAGTTAATATAGGAAAAGGATGCATTGAAATGAAACCCTTCACTACCATAACACGTTTTTGGTCCTTGAAATTGCTGGGTGGGCAATATGAAACTCAATCAAATGTGACTGGCAAGAGGTGTCAAGCCTCATAATAGCATGTAAAACTAGCCAAGATTTAGAGAATAGTATAATAAATCAGGAGTCAGGAAATGTGGTTCTAGTCCTAACTGCTCTGCTTTCCACCTGTGTCATGCTATAATATGAACAATTTGCTAATAATGTAATTTTCAGAACCTTTTGATTTGTGTTAATATTAAAGTTGTTCTCCCTGCCCTCAAAAAAAAAAAAAAAAAAAACAAACCCAAACAACTTAGAAAAAAACCCCAACAATATAACCCACTGGACTCCAAGAATTAACATTACTGACATTCTCAGGTATGATTATTAAAATATTTTAGTGACATATTTTTAAAGTACGACACAGAAAGTATTATATGGGAAATCTTGAGGAAATTCAGATTTAGGAGCACCAAGCAATTTTTCACATAGTCACTTATCCTTCTTTTTTCCTTCACTTCTTTCCTTCTTTTTGCTTCCTGTTGTGTCTTTCCATCCAATACACTAACGTAAAACTGAATCAATCTTAAAAAAAAAATCGCAAATTATTTGGATTTTTAAATTTTTGAAGTTATTGATTCTGTGTGGAATGTTTCCTATAGATGATGAGCAGTACACAGATATTGTCTTCCATTAGCTGAAAGAATAAGAGGAAAAAAATACCCTAACAGATCTTCTAAAGGAGGTTGTTTAAGGTATGGGCTAAGTATAAGAGAAAACATAGAAAAAATTAAATCATGTAATGGTTTGGATTGGGAGGGGCCTAAAAGATCATCCAGTTCTAACCCCCATTGCCATGGGCAAGGACATCAGGTTGCTCAAACCCCATCCAGCCTAGCCTTGAACACTTCCAGGAATGGGGATATTATCCAAGTGACTGATACTGATGACTGATGTAAAACATCTGTGTTATGGCAGAGGAAATTGGTAAATGACAATTTTGCAATTGTGACTTCAAATTTGCAATTGAGACTTCAAACATTATATAAACTGCTTAAGGCCTTTTGCTTACAGATCTTTTGAAATTTGAATGTGATTCAACATCTTGCCTGTGTGTATCTGGTCCTGCAAAGTTTCATATTTATTCAAATGTTGGTGAAGATGTTCTAAGGACACACATTTGCACTTGTTCAGGTATCTTTTCAGTTGGTTACATGCATGTACATCATTCCTCAATTCATCTAAATTTTGTCAGGTTAAATTTGGGGGTTTTTCCCGCATACTTGTTCTGTGTCTAAAGAAATAAAATTATACAGCCCAATGCATATTTTTGGACAACAGAAATTCTATATGTTGTGTGAGGCTATATCGAATGAATACCAATCTGAAGCCAATTATGTAAAGACGAATAGGTTGCCATATAGGTAATTGGAAGAGTTTAAACATACATAGTAATTATTTCTCTTACTGGAGATATTGAACATGTTTACAAATATGGTATGAGAAGTATGGTTTGCTATACATGTTGGTTTTGGGTTTTTTAAGAATTATTTTATGCCCATAATAATAATAATAATAAAAACTATTTTAATGCAATTAAAAAATAAAACAGATATTGTTTAAGACTTAATTATTAACTACAACTCTCTGCACTATATCTCCATTATATGTATGTGGAGACAGTCCTAATATGAAAAATGGTATTTGTGTCATACACCAGATCCTTAAGCAAATTATTTTTTTTAATTGCAGTATTTTTTTTATTCCATGGTTAAAACAGTTTGCTGTATAAATACTCCTCAGAGAAAGCTATTTAAGAATAAAATTTATGGCAACATCATTATCCCTCTGTAGAGAGAATATGTATGAGGGTGTAGATACACAAAAGGAATTGATTATTTAGACTTGTGTCAACATTTATCACTGTACCAAGTTAGTCTAAGACCAATGAAATACTTAAGCCCAGCCTAAGAACAGATAATGAAAGGTAAGGGGCTTTGGACACTTGCACCTTTGTAGATTAAGGTGAATTTCATGCACAAATCTAAATATACATTGATTTTGCCACACAGTAATTTAAAATGTATAATAAATCATCTTGAGAGAATACAGAAGAGAAAACAACTGCTGTGGTTTAAGAATGGAACTTAGCAGTCTATCAGCAATATAAAATACGAGGCAAACGCACTCTCCAAGGGAACAGATAGTATAAAATTTCCAGAAACAGGCAAATGAAATTACATAAACTAAACTATTCTTTCTTGTCTCCCATACAAAAACAAGAAAAAATGTTTTGAAATAAAAACCTGGTTTAGCTTTTTTTTTTGTTTGTTTATATAAAGGCATACAAACAGGCATACAAACATGCAACAGGCATGCAAGCAATTACTAGATAAGGTTTTATGCTGAGAGGTCTGCAGAGTAATAAATGTAAGTCTCACAGAGGGCACTTAAACAAGTTTTCAAAATACATTTCTTATAATTTTTCTTTCCTACCCTACAATGTGTAGTTATAGTCAAAGGAATACATAAAATGGTGTGAAAGACTGCTTTTGTAAAATTGTCCAGTGTCAAGTATTGAATCATAATATTTGTTATGTCTTTTAACTTAGCTATAGCATGTGAAGAGGCAAAGTAGATTCATGGAGGGAGATTTTTATAAGTTTTTTTCATTCCTCCTATGGAATGAGTAAGATTTCAATCATGTTTTAGTATATATTTCATTAATATAAAAAGGGCAAGAGGCAAAGTCAAAGTTTCACGGTTTGATTGTCCTCTCCAATCAAAATGTTCAATAACTGCAATGAAGTGAATTCTGCTAACACTGCTCACCTTTGTTCATGGGACAATAAAAGGACCACAGATCGTTGTATTGCTTATTAAGACCAGTAGTGCAAGCAATGCAGTCTTTACGCTTGGTGTCTAAACAGGGGTGAATTCCACCTACAGGCAACCTTGGCTTTTTGTGCTAGCATTTATATTATTATAAAATATGAGTTTTACAGAACTAAATCCCATCTAGAATCTTCACCCAGAAAAAAGCAGCACTGCTGTGCCTTGTTCAGAATTTTTCTATTCCAGAGCTGGCATCCAGGTGTGTACTTGATGCGTTTGCATCTACAATGAGCGTAACACATTTTAAAAGCATAGATGCTGCAGAGCTTAATTTAGAAACTGCTGCTTTTATTAAATTTAGCTACTTTCTCGCTGCAGTTTTACATCAATATTGACTTCAAAGTGCTAGTAGCTTTCATTAAATTGAATTACTTTCTCCTGTAATTTGAAAAGTAATGGGGCAGTTAGTAAATGAAGCTGTTTACAAGAACAGAGGCTATTAAAAATTACATGGCAAAATGTGAGTCATAAACAATGACGGTTAGTGTCCAAGGCTGGTTTCTGGATAAAATTGCATAAAATTCAAAAAACTTTTTCTAAATCATCTCCTCTGAGCATCTAAAAAAATGTGAATTCTACCTGATTAATTATATTTCTGCTCTTTTTCAAACAGATTCTATGATGGTGCCCTGCTCATTGTATCTGGTATCTTCCAGTTGAGCATTAAGTGATACAATCAGTATCTGCTATCAGTAACTTCTGGTTTGTGTCATTTGTTCTCTTACTGAGGGTTGGACTTGATGATCTTGGCTGTCTTTTCCAATTTTAATCATTTTACAGTTCTATGAATCTCCCCAGAGAGAGAAGTAGAGTTTGCTACAGAAGCATTTTTTGTTTTGGTGTGCTTTGTAAGTGTCTTTCACTTTCAAAGGGAAAGTTTCTCAGTTTAAAGAGGAACATGTAAATATGATGCTTTATAAAACTGATTAAAAGCATAGCAAACAGTATAGGAAGAGGATTAGTACAGTGTACCTTCTGTATTTTTCAATGATTTACACATTCACAATAACTCAAATTTGGAGTTTTCCAAATCCTAAAGCCTTTATACCTGAAGTTTATTTTCCTGGATTCTGTAATACTTTTCAGAGCTGCAGTAATGGGAAACTTGAGTCCTGTTTTACTGGGTGACAAAGAATTGCCCACTCGAAAAGAAATAATTTGAGCATAGTCTCCTTTGATCTTGAATCGTGAGCATACTTTCCTTTGATCTTACTTCTGTCTTGCTTGTTGGTTGGTAATTTAATGCCAAAATTGACTTTATCTTTGCAAGTGGTCACTTGATTGTAGTATAGCAGTCCAATATGATGGAATTTTGTACGAGTAGTTCATGATCAATTGAACCAAATGGAGAAATTCCCCACCGGTACTCTTTGGACATCTCCCTTTGTAAATGGTGCAGACAACAGGTTTGATTTCC
Source organism: Toxostoma redivivum (assembly GCA_013397375.1). Lineage (NCBI taxonomy): Eukaryota > Metazoa > Chordata > Aves > Passeriformes > Mimidae > Toxostoma > Toxostoma redivivum. The sequence goes on from VXBI01011830.1 coordinate 808,339, forward strand.
TGTGATGCTATGGTTTCAGGATCAAATGTCTACATCACATTTTTGCCTGAAGGGAAGTTTCTGTCAGTATCCAGTTTTAATTCATACCATATATTAATAATGAGAAAATTGATGAAAAACTTTATGTACAGGTTGGAAGCAAGACATTCTAGATAGCACTTAGGTAGATGGCTTCAACCTTGTTTCCATCAAAACACACATCTTCAGAGCTCCAGTAATACACTTCAGAGTATACAGAAAGACTCCAAGTGGAGCAAGAAGGAAAATTTACACCAGAAATAACCCTTCCCTGCACTCTGTCACTAATATAGGTGTGCCCTTTGTGAACATTCCTTTTATAGAAGCTCAATTTATCATAATACATGATCTAAACAATTCGCTCTGTTTCTGGAGACCCAGCATTTTTCTATAATCAACTCTACAATTAAGTGTGAAAAAGTGTTTTTAGAGATTAAGAGTTATATTTGCCCTTTTTGCATGGATAAAGAAGGTATCTATTGTGGTCAAGAACTACTGTATCCAGCTAGGAATTTTGGTTTTTTTGTGAAATTCCAGTGCTTACTATTTGGGTGGGCAGAACACAGTGAGCACCAATGAAGAATGTGGCTCACGTGAAGCAGTGCAAGAGCAGCAGTGGCCTGACCAGAGCTGGTTTTGTTGCCCAATAACTTTAGGGCAGCACATCACCTCTCCTTTCCCAAGTGATCAGCATAACTGATGGAGCCCAAAGTGGTGAATGAAGTCCTTGTTTTGGTTTGCTTGTCTGTGTGGTGTTTCTGCTGTCCTTACTGAAATGTCTTTTTCTCAATCCTCAAGTTTTGCTTTTTTGATTCCACCCCTTATTCCACTGCAGAGGAGTGAGCAATGGCTGTGTGGTGCTTTAGCTGCCTACTGGAGTTAAACACAACATACACAAAAGAAATGTAAATTACAAAAATAAAAATAAACATTTATTTATATTTACTTACTCTTATTTGTGTTCCCATAAAAATTTAAATTCACAAAGAAGCCCACATGCTCAACAGCAGTGAATGTGAAGTAAATCACTCAATTACCCATGTATGGATTCAAATAGATAATTTTCGACATTTCTTTTAGAAAATGTAAGATTTGGTATCTTGCCTTAAGAATTCAAAGTGAGGTCAATGTCTTGCTCAAAAGCAAGAGCTTTTCCATTAACTAGTGCTAACTAAAATCTCTAAGAAGTGCAACTCCCCACAACTGCCCCCATCCAAAATATTCACATTACTGTTTAAAAGCTCAATTTAGTAATGTGACTGCCACCTCAGGCCACTCAAAAATATTTAAACCAAAGGCAGTAAATGTTGTACTATTAACCAACTGTGAAGACCTTGTCTGTTAAACAAGAAACCTGTTCATGACTTCTAAATAAACTAATATCACAAAAGGGTCTTACTAGAAGGTATTGCATGCTTGGTATTTGTCTCTAAAAGATCTCTGAAACAGGCACTGAGCACAGTAGTCAGTAAGTATCCTTCTTATTTGCTGAGCTGCAAGGAGACTTACCTATGAAAAATGGTTCTTGATTACCTGTTTCAAGGGTAATAGCCAACTCTACTACAACTAAATGAATGTATATGGCAATATTATTGACTCTTCTTTCCAAAAGACCATGTTAAATGCTTAGTGTACAGCCTGTACCTATAAAGGGCTATGGATCTGACAGGAATTTCAATGATTTTTCAGTAGCTGGCTTGTTCAGAAGTGCAAAGCAATAGAGCTGAACACAACTGAATGCCTGCTCAATGCACGCTCTCCAACCTTATGGGTTAAAGTACCAAAGAAGGGAAAAGAAAAACTAGTAATTGTGTCTAATCTGTCTCCCAGTTAATTCAACACTTCAGTGCAATTTGATAGTTTGTGTTATTTATTTACTGAAGTTTCATCAGTATCAGAGGGGTTTTAAGGACCAGAAGATCAAAATTTTTTGAGAAACTTTACATTCAGTGAGAACTCAACAAGCATTTAAAAAACTCCACCTCTTCTGCTAGCTGAACATGACATTGAAAGTGACTGGTTCTCTTGAAGAAGGGCCTGGTTGAATACTTAACATTTTTGCATTCCAGTAAGTGACTGCAACTCTCATAGCATAATACATTCTGCAAAACCTATGACTCTATCTCATATATGTCTTCCCTATTTTTTAATGTTGTAAGTCATAGGGGGCTAGAGTGTAAATAGAATGAAGGTAAGAGAAAGGAAGGAAGTGTAGCTTTACATTTGGAACAATTTTTCTAGTCTTGCATGAAGTAGAAGAAGATAGTAGAAGGAAAATATTAATCACATACTTGGTTCAGTTTCAGAACCAAAACATTTTTCAAGGAACTTTGTTGGAAATTATATCCTGCAGAAGTTGTAGCAGACAGAATGGGAAAAGTCGATCTCCAAAAGTGAAGTACTTACTTTTCCTGAGTAATTCTTATTAGGAAATTCTTTATGGCAGAAAAAAAAAAATCACTTATAGTATTGATTTGTTTTGAGACTGTTGTAGCCACCTATCAGCTTGCTGCCTTTTTGTGGTCCTCCGTCTTAGCACAGCCTTTAGGGCACAGCTGAAATCCTTTTGTAGACAGCTTTGAGTTCATTCCACCTCTGGTCTGACCATAGGGGATGAAATCTGTCATGGTGCGAGAAACTTTGCAGCCCCACTGTCACCATGCCCAGCCTGATAATTCCCTGCTCCTGGATGGGTTTCCAGGCCCTGCCCTGCCCCTTCAGAGAGTCCCTGCTGTCCTCAGCCCCCTGGGTCAAGGGACCTGCTGGCTCACATGTGGCCAAGAGTCTGAGAGTCCAGAAGTTGATGATTTCCAGGTGGCTGGATGAAAGGGAATGGTGAACATCAGTGGCAGCCTTTTGACCCACCACCAGTGTGTGATACCTTTCCTAACTGGAGTTATGCTGGAAGGCGTGTCTTCAAATGACACACCTGATGGACATACAAATCCCTGCCCAAGCTTCTTTAAAGGTATTGTTTTTGAAGTTATTGCAGGTAATCTTAATTATGCCAAATTCAGGGATCTCATTCTCAGGTAAGAGTGGAGGAAATACTTTAAGATATTAGTAATTCAAACACATCAAGATAAATGTTTTGTTGTAGCCCATAAAACTTTGACCAGTGAAGTTCCAGTCAAATGTCAATTTTCATTTCACTAACTTTTCTTCTTCAATAGCAGGTAGTAGTAGTAGTTTATGCTGGAACTGTAGATTTTTCTTCTGTATAAAATTTAAGGGGTTTAAAGAGATTATTATAAAGGCTACCATACTTTTTTCCCCCTCAAACATTGTTAGAGGCTCATCTTACCCCACTGACAAACGATTTTGCCTTCATTCAAATTTGCCTATTCAGTTTTACCTCTCAAATTAATATATCTGGTTTTGCTGTGCATACAAACTTTGAAGGTCTGATTTTATTTTTACTGAGAACCTGGCACCAACAAAATCAAAATATTTGATTGCTTATACATTCAAATAGAAAACACTGCCTGCAAGGATAGAAATAATCATCTGCAATTTAAACTACCCCTCAAGACCCTCCAAATATGGAGGATGTTAAACAATAATATGTGGACAAAAGACCAGGTGAGTGATGACATTTTAGAAAAAGCAAATGTTGGCATGAGAATATAGTCTGTAATGGAAAAGGAAATAAGTAAATTTTATTTCAAAACTGATCATGAGCTCCTACTTATTTCTCAAGCAGGACAATTTTTAGTTTCACCCCTTGAAGGTGGTAGTGTGCTGCATACAGAGTAGTTTTCATCATATGTCTGTGTTAAATGGTGGAGCAGAGGCACAGGCTGCTCTCAGAGGTTGTGCAGCCTCCATCCTTGGAAATATTCAAAAGCTATAATGGTCCTGGGCAACAGATTCTAGATGGCCCTGCTTCAGTAGGGGCCCAGAACTCCTGCAGAGATTGCTTCTGAGCTCAGCTTTCTGTGATTCTCTGAAATATGATGTCAGTTGTGCTTATATGAATTATAGTATTCCATGTAAAAAGTTACTACTGAAATTTGACAACCATCTTGGCAGATGATAGTATAATATTTTTCCAGTGTTCAAATGGTTTGATTTCAAACAAGTAAATGCCAGGTCAATTGTTAGCACATTTTATGTACCAGCTGGTTAGAAATTGGCTCTGCTTATCCATTCTGACAGAATGCAAAAATTGTCACACCTATTTTAATATAGAAATAATTCTGCCAGTCTATACAAGAGATACTTCCTTTGTTCTCTCTTCTTCCCTTATTCTCTTCCTTTTCTTACTCCTTAATATTTTCTTCATATTTACATATATATATATACATCTATAATACACACACATATATATACACTGGTGTGCTAAAAGGCTGATGGAAACAAACAAGAAAAAATATAATTATCACATTGTTTCATAATGTAGTTTAAGTATGTTCATGATTTAGTAGCTATTTTTCCCCAGAATCTCATACTAAAATGATTAGGTTTTCAGAATACCTCTGATCTTATTTAGCACCTTCTACAAGATTTTTCAAAGGGCTAGGTGCATTAAGTATTGTTTTACTCAGATTTTATGTATCGACTCAGAGTTTCTAACCCTGTACTCCAGAAATCAGATTTTTTAGAAAATTTGTCCGTAAATGTACAGGTAGTGTACAAACAAACATATATAAGTACCCATATGTGTACCTATTAAATAAAAACCCACCATTGTTACTTCATCCAAGTTCAATTAGGACCCTTTGAATCATTAGCTTTTTGCCCTGATTAATAAAAAACAAGAGGTGTGTGTATTTTTCCCTCCGAGTGTTCCTGAAGCAATGCTAAGGAGGAGAGGTTTGGGTTCTGCAATACCATACATATTCTATATTCCACCAAATAATAGCAAAGATTAAATCCACAAAACTAATTTAAAGAGGTTTTTGTTCAGTCCCCCTAAATATTCCCTAAATGCAGAGAAAATAATTCAGAGTACTCCCATGGGATTTGGCACGTTTTAGGGCCTGGCAAATTATTATCTAGAACTGGCTCACCAGGACACACCTATAAAAACAAGTACCTATTAGTTTGTATGAGACTGCTCTAAACACCTGGCTTTTAACATTTCCCATTATTTTCACTGTGCTTATCTTAAACTCTAGCTCTGAGTTCAGCTTGCATAAATAGGTTGTGTGCTGGGGGCTCTGCAGGGGTTACCAAAAGAGCCTGTCTCTCAGTTAAAGAAAATTAATGCCGATACAATTACTTCATGGTGCAAGCTACAGTTTCTGTCCCATGCATGCAGCGAATCTAATTCTCTCCTGCTTTATTTCCTGAAACCTTCATGCTGGAAGAGATATACTCCATTGTATAACCAGTTACAATTTTTTGTTACAAATTATTTATTTACCAGTTACAAATTATTTATCTATTATTAATAAATAAATAATAACCAGTAGTATGTTTATTTCAATAGCAGTAATGTTTTTAAAATACCATAAATTTAAAGAGAGTTTTGTTTGTTTCCTGCATTATCATTTTGTGTTGTTGACCAGGAAATGAGCCTGGGAACAGGAAATTATGCATGCTTTATTGTATAAATTTATGGAGGTGACAGACTATGAAACCAATTTAGATTTTCTTTTAAAAAGCTTTGCCAATATTTATTTTCTGTGAGTTTTTGAAGACTGTAGCTTTAGAATTCTAAATTATACCATCAGCTCATGTAAATAAGCAAATTTTCCTTGAAGTCAAGATCACTGGCCTGATTGACACCAGTTGAAAATTTGGCTTGAGCTTTTAAAAATCACTGTGAAAAAATGTTGATGTTGTTTTTCTTGACTAAGATTGTTTGCCAAAGTGGAAAATGAAGCAAAAGCTTCAGGGCTAGAAGAGTTTCAGCTATGCAGCTCAAAGACAGCTGGGACAATGGGCCATTACAGGCAGTTGCTTCTTCCACATGACAGTAAAGTTAGCTGATCCTTTTTTTTTACTAAATCTGTGTCCTTTAAACCAATAAATCCTGTTCATCATGCCAGGGCATTTATGCCCTGGCAGAAAAAGATCAAGGGAGCTGTCAGCTGTGTCAAGCACAGAGATTGTCTGAAAGCCAAGAGAACTGCAACTTCATCTCCAAACTTGGCATGCCGAGTTTGAGACCAGCCCCAGGAGAAGGCAGGGAAGCTCAAGGCTTGTCTGGGGCAGCAAGGCCTCTTGCAATGAGACCATTCCCCTGCTTCATTCCTGTGGTTGAAGTAAATTGTACCTTGCTTGGAAGAATACCTTCCCGTGTCTTTGTGTACTATACTTATTCACAGGAGTAGAGAATAACAGGATTAGTCGGCTTGCTGTGCAAAAAAGCTGGTATACAGAGACATACACCCAACTGGATCATAGCAAAGCACCCCAAAACACGTACAGGGATAAGACTGTTGAGGAAATATGTGTAGTGAAGAGAAAGGAGTGAGATCTAAGGTCAAGCCTCCTCATGGAATTATAAACACTTCTACTCATGCTGTTAGATGTAAAATGAGAGTCAGTCATTCTTATGCAATAGAGAAGCAAAGTATTTTGAATAATCTGTACACTTATTTGTTAGTATTTTTCCCCCTGAAATGATTTCGTGCTGTTTTGAATATTCTATAACTCCTGCTGCTTCCTCAAACACTTCTAAACCAAAGTGTTTCACTTCCTCTGTTCCCCAAAGAGCTGTTCTGGTGAAGTCAGACAAATAACATTGTTTTCAAATCAGCTCATTCATCACACTCAAATCTCTCTGCTTAGTTTATGGATATAATGTAAAAAAAAAAAAACACTTGCTTTTTACAGGTTTTTTGTCTCATCTCATGATACTGCAACACTTCCCACTTTTACACTGTCTTCTGAGTTGTGCCTTTAGCAGATGCAAATAGGCATGAATAGACTGACACAATGCTTTAAGTTGGAATATGTCTGTCAGTGACTACAAGACTGAGTTACAGCTGCCTGAAATAGTAAAATCGGTCATCACTTTCAGCCTACTGTTCCATTTTGTAAAGGACATGTGCTGAGGTGGGTATTTTGGGCTCCTGACAGTGGAAATTTGGGACACTGTTTAGAACTAGATGAAGGTCATAGACACACATCCAGCTTGAAGAATCATAAGATGAAACTGAAAAGGTTTTTTTATGGAAAATAATGTGAAAATATGGCTGCATGTACATATATATTTATATATATATAGAACATTAAGAATAGTGTTTGCCAGTGGCTGTAGACTGCCCCCACCTAAAGAATGAAAAGTATCAACTAATCCGTACTAATCCCTGCATTAAACTTCCTGATCCTGCAGCCACTGGTTGAGTAGATTAATCGCAGACTAGTAAAAAGCACTAGAGGCAAAGCATAAACAGGATACTTTCTGTCAATAGATCAACACTGTTTCCCTTAAGAGCCTTGCAGAGAAGCTTAATGAATTATGGCCTTGATGAGCAGAGAGTGAGGTAGGTTAAAACCTGGACGAATAGTAGCAACCAGAGAGTCACAGTCAGTGGCACAAAGTCTCATTGGAGGCCAGTGTTCTCCAGGCATCTGTACTGTGTCCAAGCCTGCTTGACATCTTCATTAACAATCTAGATGAAGGGGGATAGCATATTCTCAGCAAGTTTGCTGATGACACAAACTGGGGGGAGTGGCTGAAGTGCCAGGTCATACTTCATAGTTCTACAAGCGAAGGGGAACAACTCTGTGCACCAGCATATACTGGGGGACGCCCAGTTGGAAAGCAGCTTTGGAGAACCTGGGGGCTCTGGTGGACACCAAGTGAGTTATGACCCAGCAGTGTGCCCTGGTAGCAAAGAAGGCCAATAGTTATTCCTCCTGAATTAGGAGGAGTGTTGCCAGCACATGGAGGGAGGTGATCCTGACCCTCTACCCAGCCCTGAAGTGATGAGTCCAGTTCTGGGCTACTCATCATAGGAGAGACATGGACATACTAAAGAGCCTCCAACAAGAGGGCACACAGATGATTAAGGCACTGAAGCTTCTCTCCAATGAGGAATAGCTGAGAGACCTGGGACTGTTCAGCCTGGAGAAGAGAAGGCTCGGAAGGATCTAGTCAATGTCTATAAATACCTGAAGGGAGGATGGAAAGAGGACAGAACCAGGCTATTTTCAGTGGTGCCCATGACAGGATCAGAGTTAATGGGAACACACTGAAACACAAGAGGTTTCCTCTGAGTATCAGTAAACAAATTTTTACTGTGAGAATGACTGAGCAATGCCACAGGAAAGCTGTGGAGTCCCCATCCTTGGAGACACTCAAAAACTGTCTGGACACGGTTCTGGGAAACCAGCTCTAGATGATCCTGCTTGAGCAGGAGGGCTGAACTGGATGATGTCAAGAGGTACCTTGCCACCTCAGCCATTCTGTGATTACATTATCATGCTCCACTTGAATGTCCCAGGGAAGTGGATTGACTACCTTCTTATAAAGGTCTTTTCATATGAAAGCACCTGATACCGACATAAGACATTATCCAGAACAGGTAATGCTGACCATTCTTCTGCTAAAAACATTTGAAACACCAACATAGCCAAAATTTTATGATGATGTCATGATTTTTTAACAGCTGAAGTATTATTATTATTGTTAGGGAAAGAAAAGCTACCCTTATTCCAGTTTTTGAGGATCATCACAGATTTTGGTGTGAATATTCTGTCAAATGACTTACACCAGTTTAACTAAGAAGATAATCCGACCTCTCATTTATCAAATTTGCGCCATTATATCTAGCAATAAAGAGCTTGACTGCTTCATAATACTTTTTGCTAAATTTCCTAGTGCTCAAAACTCTCTGTTGTCATTCTTACAACAACACTAGATATGCCCTTGTTATCATGCTTCCTTGTAAATGCTCCTGCTATAGCAGGACTCCTTCCCTCCTCCCTCTCTCTCTTCCTCTCTGTGATTTCACATGAGCATTTCCAGTGACAGAGCCCTGCAAGGAGTCTGCCATCCCTCTAGCCCTGCTGTGCAGAGCGGTATCACCACAGATATCCTCTCAAGATTTTCTCTTCTTTTGAAACTCCCACCTTTGACTAGGAAGGAAAAGAGGCATTTATGCTCTTGCTGAGACACAAAGAAGCTGGGTTAGGTGGGAGGAGAGACACTGCCTCTATTTCACAATCACTTCTGTCACTAGGCATGAGTTATAAGAGTTGGGTAACAACTTCAACTGTGCAGATACTTTTTGTAACTCTGGGGTCAATCCCAGAAGTTTTACTGAGTAACAAGTCCTTCACTGACACATATCAGTTAGTCAGTAAGTTGAAAGATGCTATTTCCTTTACACTGTCTTTTGGGAGAAACTAACTGCATTCCACATAAGCAGATTACCTTCCTTGCGCTGTGAGGATAACCCTCATATTATTACGATTTTTTTAACTTTTTACCAATGCATATTCTCTGGATTTTTCACTCTTAACACACTGCTGCCTAGAAATACATATATCAGGAGAGTATCACTGACCAAACTGGCAGAGATACATGGTGAACTAAAGATTGGAAGGAACAAGCAAAGAGAAGAGTTCAACAGACTACAGGAATATAAATTCAGGTTTAAGTTCTTGTAAATGATTTAAAATAAAATTAGAGGTTGGTGCCTCTCTATCTACAAATTTAAATAATTAAATATCTAACTCTAGAAATTAAGAGATGAGATTGTTCAGTTTAGAAGATCTGAAGATGTACTTGCTAACTAATCTAAGCAATTTTTGAAACCTATTATGGCAAAATTATATAACAAACAACTCTCCATCCCATCTTCAGCATCCATCACCTCCTGACTCTTAGAATAGTTCTTAAAGGTGGAAGATCCACAACAGTCTTTATTTCAGAGAACACTGAGAGCTGTAGCTCAGTATTATAAGCAGTTTCAAGGCAAAAAGAAGTATTTCTGAAATACAATGAGGGATATTTCTTATTTCATCTTACAGCTATCATTAAATTACTTCAGACCCACATTTGTTAAAATTAACTGCAAATCAATTTCTTCTGCCAGTCCTAGAAAACAGGGAAGTGTAACAGATGGATACCCATTTAAGTGTTTTGTTGGCAGAAAGAATAAAGCTCATAGGAAAACTGTTTTCTGAGAGTTTGAGCACCTGTGAGTGAACTTGAAAATTTGCATCAGATATTTGTGCATCAGTATACCTCACCAAGTTCTTATCCCCCTACGAGTCAAACTACAGAAATATTCTCATTCTCAGCCCCTCTGACCTCAGTATTTGCCTAATTTTACAAAGCAAAAAAACCCCAATGAGCTTTGAGATGTTACTTAAAGGTTATTTAGGTTGGGATAATAAACAGATAGTTTTAAGGTACTGAGATCAATCTTTATTAATATTTACTCTTTGTTTTATAATAGCATCTACCAGTTCTACTCATGAATCATGAGTAGCACATCAGTTCATCTTCTAATACATCAAAGTGCACTGCTTTCCTTAAGAGTCATTTCTCATATTCTCTGATATCTCAGCTATTCTAGCTTTTACTGCAGATTTGTGTCACCTTTCCTGTTAAACATTTTCCATGCCTTTGACTTACGTTAAATAAGAAGCTGTGTTGGAATCTCAGCCATCTCAGGAGTTGTAGACTGACATTTTTATACAAGTGGTTCTGAGTTGCTGTTTGGGTGCTGTACTGATGTGAGGTAAGTAAGAGCCTAATGTCTTCTGTGAGACTTTGATAGAGATGATGATTTTCCTCAAGTATATTTATTACATTTATGTATTTTGATTGGACTGTACTTCTCCAGGACATGCAATGAAAACTACAAATTGAATTGAAGCATCAGCAGAAAAGAAAGAACAATACCTTTATTGTGCAGTAGATGCAACAGCGCATCTCAGTCAAGGTATGACTTCCTTATTTCTAAGACAAATTTAACACATTACAAAACAATTAGAATTAGAAACTAATTGCCTCATTACTTTAGAAAACTGCTTTAAAATGCTTTATAAGAGGAAGGAGTAATCAAATTAAACCCTCAATCACTAGCAGAAGGGCATTTATTAATAAGCCACCAAAACCATCTGTTTAGATATTCCTGTTATTTAAAAAGGCAAACCTATCTACTTTACCCCACAGCTCTTACTGGATAACAGAGAAGGGCTCAGAGTGTTTCACAAAATTATTCCTTGGCTCAGTTTTATAGCTGAGCTGGAATAGGACTATCACGTCCTGTACAGTAAGCACTAAATCAATTAATACAATACACTTCTTTGTGTACTGAACTGAGCTAAATCCAAAATCTGAGACTAAGTCCTTTTGCACAAAATGATTGCTCTGTTTCTGTGCTTACTGCAGTCCACAGCCTCAAAGGTCTTGCAGTTGTTCTGACACAATGAAAGAAATACTTATTCAGAGGACATGTTCTTCAGCAGGCAAACAACCACCAACAAGAAACAGATGGGTTCCAATAGATAAATACAGAATGAAGACTGAACTGACTACAGGGAGATTTATTTAGCAACTGTTTCAAATTTATCTTTGGGATGTACAGTAGCAGCAATTTATAAGAAGTCAGAGCCAGCTTGCTATTTACTTTGCATATAAACAAGCCTAAGCAAATAATTACTGAAGTACTTATTTTTTCAAACTGTGTAGGTTGTTTGGAAGTCCTACTACCCTTCCTAGCCTTTTAATTTCTTGAGGATCCTAAAACTAATTCATATCAGTATGAAGTCTTCTAAGTTTCTCAGCTTGCAGATATGTGAGCAAGTTATTGTATTTATTCTAAGATCACACTCTTAATATGGATATTGTCATAGAAAATGATTCATTCTGAAATAACTACAAACACATCAAAACAAGTTTTTTAAATTGCATAACCAGACTTTATATTAAATAAATGTCAAGATTATTGCTAATATTGCTATAAATGCTTATGCTTTAAATTAAATTTGGAGATTTAAAGCCCAAGAGTTACTGATATTGGCAACTGAATTCTTTTGTGTGCCTACTAAGACATAGCGTTGTTTGGCCAGCATATCTCACTTTTCAACCAACAGCTTTGCTGCCAACCCTCAGAGACTAATCCCATTGTTAGTAAAGATAAAACCAATATTGGACAGAGCACTGGGGGCAGATATTGAATTGAGTAACTGGGGTGATTACTGCAGTAATTGATGGAGATAGAAACACATAGGAGCATCATGGCCATTTTGGTTTCATGTTCTTGGCTTTCCTCCTTCTGTCTCTTATATTTTCCTGTGGCTTATCATACCAAGCTGATCTGACTGGGAGGCTTTGCTAGCTTCTAAATATTTAACACTCATTATTAGCTCTTTTTACAAGACGTTATGATGGTTTAATGATGTAGGCATCTGTCTCCCAGCAAACAGGCTGAGATGAACAAGACAGCACAGATCATTGAACAGCTGATAACAAATTTCAGGTGTCACATTACCATCCTGTGCTAACATGGAGCAGAAATCACATTTTATTGTATTTTCACTTGTCATGTCAAGGACTTCTGCTTTACTAACAATAATATCAATAATATAAACAATGACCATATATAAATTATTATTTCCATCATTTATTTCTGACAGCAAAGACAGGCTAAAGCTAAGACTGACAGTCAGCATGGCTTCTTTTCTCATATTCACAATGCACGTTTTTATAAAATCATATGCAATTTTCTGAGTGTTAAAGTGTGTGCTGTCATTTGTATATCTAAAGCTCTCTAAGAATGAAACAAAAATCTTCAGGATTTTCACTCCTTGTATAATTCCCTAGAGTTCCACAGATGCCATAAAAACCCTTAAGCCATAGAAGTATGACAGTATAGTTTTTCATGCAGTATTTATATACATTTCTGAACAGAATATTGCACTGTATGAATAAGCTTTGTAACTTCCAAATATTTATGTTTCTAAATCTTGCCCTTTGTATGACTATAGAAATTGCAGGAAATAAACCCTCCCTTGTGTATTCACAGGAATCTGGGTTATCTGACTTTTAAACCAAATTCAAAACATACTTCAAAAGCAATTGCCACAGAAGACACTGTTAATGTGAGTAACTTGGTTACATCTCCACCATATGAAGTAAAGCATCATGCATTGTGCTGAACATATCAATCAATACATACCAAAAAAAAGCTGGTGCTATCTTCCTCTTTCAAATCCACTGAGAATCCATAGACAGCTGACACTCTTGACATTTGCATAAAACTTGAATCTATTTATTCAGTTAAAAAACTGTAAACTTAGACATAGGTTATCCCAATCTGTGTTTCAGGCTTGGTTTCAAAATCACTTTATGCAAAAATTTTTAGATCAGACTGTCCTCTATGCAGAAATCAAGACACAACAAAGTCTGTGAACCCTTTTATAAAAATTCCTCAGCATCTATATTTTAGGAAATGTTTTTTAAGTTTCCTTAGATTATGTCCATCTAGTACTATATGTCCCAAGTTCCCTAAAGCCAAAGTATCCTCCTATTGCTCCCAAAATGATGAGCCACTGTTACAAGAATCATCTGTTACCACTTTCACTGTTCATCACTTTAGTTATGAGATCAGTTAATTTGGCTGGATGGGACACAGCACAGCAGAGCAATGCATCAACTGGTCCTTACTGAACAGCTCACCAGGCAAATGACCCATGCTTGACAAATACTTGACTCTTCCCCAAATAATTCCTATGCACTTCTTTGGAAAATATTCCTCATGAAGCAAGTCTTAATGGGAAAAAACACAAGACTGCAGGAAAAGGTTCATATGTACCCTTTGCTGCTTCATATATGCTTTTAAGGGCCTATTGTACTTAGCAGGCTTACATTTCTTAGGATTTTCAAAAATTATAAATGACAAATATTAGAACAGTATTAGTGTATTGATGTATTAATGGTATCAATGTATTAATACATTTTTGTTATTTATAAGTTGTAATAATTATTGTTGGCTATTTCTAGGTCTTCCTTGAGAAGAAAGCGAAATATTATGAATAGCATTATGTAAGCTTTACTCTCTTACTGATTATCTATTTTTTTTATTTCAAGTTCAGAACACAATCTTTATATATTGCTCAGTTAACAAAACACTCTTAAGAATTTAAAAATTGACTTTTCCCTATTTCTTTTCCTTGGCTAAGTTTTCCAAATTTTCCAATTCTTCTGGGCTTTGTGTGAATTAGTTGTGAGCATCTGGCCTACATTTGCTTCTGCTGCAGATAGAAATACCAAAGTGCAGCTAGCTCCCACTCTACAACTTTCTGGAAATGTCTACTCAATGACTTATTACTTACAGTAAATACAGAAGACAATTTCTCAAAAAAGCCAGTGTTAACTGGAATACTTAGATAAGAATAGGATAGTAATTGCATGTGGGAAAGCAAGAGAACTCAAAAAATTTGGGCAACAGAATATGTGAGGAGAAAGGGTGGTGAGTAACTTTCTTCTCGTCACTCTGTTGATTAGTAGAGCTGCTCACAGCAATTACTCACACATGGAATGTTGGAGGTATCTCTCTTTCTCCTCCCACCAAGCATAAATTTTATTGTTATGGCCCCAAGGGCCCACCCCTGCCCCATTGCACAGTAACTTCCAGGAAGTTTAGGCTGGACTTTGCAGAAAAGAGAAAGCAAAGATACACCAAAAAACACAAAAAAGGCACCCAAGAAAAAAAAAACAAAAATAAAAAACCAAAACAGAGGAAAAGGGCAGAAATTTGGTGTGGCAATTGTGTTTCCATGCAGGACTCCATACACCCACCTACCCAAAGTAGGTGTCATTCAAAATGCTTTGTTTTGCAAGCCTTCCTCAGAAGTTATGTGTGCCCTTAATTTCAAGGGTGGCTTTACTGCATTTTATGTTGTGATAATTCCAAGTGCAGGTATGCAAGATCTTCCCGTGTCACTGCTTTGGTGCTTTTAAGAAAAGGTGGTGCAAGTCTGTCTCAAGCCTTTGACTGACTAGAAGATTCATCACAGTCTGTTCATCAAAGTCTACTTGCACTTTGATTTCAATCCTGAAAAATGGTTAATGCCAGTATTACAAAATCTATATAAAAGCTTCTTTCAATGACCACCACTTGCAGAAAAAAATAGGGTTATACATAAAAGACTCTTTGTCTCCCTCATCGATTTGACCCGGGTGAAAACTTGAAAAAATGAGATATATCCATAAGACTTCTGATGCAATTAGTGGAAGATTCTCACCTAAACTGCCATTGCTGTTTTAGAACCTCAGACTATGGCTGCCTGCAATGTTTATGTCAGAAATACAAAAATATATTTAGGTTTATTTCTCTCTCTTGAATCAGGACCAGAAAAAAAAAAGGCAGTAAAAGGTATTTTTACAATGTAAATTAATTTTATTCAAAACAGATTAAAAAATCTAACAAAGCTTGCCTAACTACATGAGGTAGTACATGTAGCAAAAGAGAAGGCAGAATATAGTATTCTGAAATATGAAGAATATGAATAAGTTTACAAGTTGGAGTGAAATATATTCAACAACAGAAACAAAATATACCAAAAATAATGTTTAACAGCTTTTCAGTCTTAAAGCACCAATACACTTTTCATAGAAAGAAACATAGTATCACCACTACATGTTCTTCATATACCATAATATGGTAAATTTAAAATGTAGCAAGCTGTTCACCATAAATGAATTTTTTAATATTGTGAAGCAACAAATGACATAATTGTCACTGGGCTTCATACCACTATACTTCCTGGCCTGCAGGAGTATTTGCCAGGTCACAGGGAGCAAGGTTAGCTTTTGTTACTGTTTTCTTTGGTTTTTTTGAACATTTACTCCCATATTAATGTTTAGCATATTGATAACATGTACAGTTCAAGGCTATAAGCTTGCAAATATTTTTGAATGTGTGCAATTCTACATTTTTTCTGAACTCAAATTTAGGTAAATTGAAGGAATCACATGGTAAAACTAAAGCATGTGTTTGTGCAGAACTGCAGGCTTACTCCCTAATTTCAGGTTACTGCACTTCTCAATACAAAGATTTTATGAGATCCTTCAAGGTTACATATGTCTGTTTCACACACCCATCCCAAGACAGTGGAATATCTGCGAAGGACTGGGCCATAATGAATTATGGTTATTTGAACTAAAGAACTTAGCAGCATCCAATAAATATTTCATTAATCTATTTTAAAAATAATAGACATGAATGGCCCAGTCTCTTAAGAATATTTTTAGAGGAAAACATGCTAGCATAATGCAGGGCTTCTTCTTATATTTTATATTTCCCATTTTATTTCAAAGTAGGTGTTTGTAATTGTTATGATTAGTGTGAAATTGAGAACAATCTAGCTCTTCATTTATGCTTTCTTGGCTAATGCTACTTTAAATCATCAAAAAGTTATATATGTTTTTATTTTACTTTAAGGCATGATTTATTTTATCAAAATATTGGGATGACTTCTTTTATGTACATTGAAAATAAAACCTCAGGCCTCCCTCAGGTATAGTTTTAAGGTTACTGTTAGTGGCATATATAAAGCACCATATAATAATATATTCAGATGAAGAAAACAAAGAACATTTATGAGTTCTGAATTAACTGTATAGGAGTAACTGCTAAGAAAATATAGCAATATTTAACACAGGATTCAAAGTATTGTTATATATCATTATAGATTTCCAAATGAATTTTTCTCCCATGTTTATTTTTACAGATGCTTTCATTAAGATTTATATGTAATTTAAACTTTTTGGTGGAAAGCAGTATACATCTTCTGTACAATAATGTTACAGCTTTATACAAATCTTAGGAATCACAAAGAATGGCCTGTATTAATCTTTTCCAAGTGCTCTGGTTTCACTTGCCTGTTTTATGCTTTACTTGCTAGATTCAAACAACAGCAAATACTCTGAAAGCCTTGCTTCCTGGAGGATTCTGTAAACTGAAACATAAGAACATTTCTTACGTTATTTTTTAAGACCATAACACTCCAATGACAACTTTTGAAGATTTTTGATTGTAAATTCTAGTATCCTGCAGCACTTCTTGTGACTCATTAATTCATCTATCTAGGATTTCTTTAAAACTGCTACAAATAAAAACTACATAAATTTCAGATTTTTTTTCCAGGTTAATAGAAACAGGTTAATAGGAACAAAATAAAACATAAAAAAGTTCAAGTAATCCTTTGTGATGAAGGTTTCTGGTTTAAAGAATTGAAGCGAAATACAAAAACTGGTTTGGAAATAGAGAAGAAATACCTCTTATGTTTAATATTCTGGCAACTGCACTTAGAGAGAACTTGTAGATCCAGGAGATCACTTGTTTGGTAGCTGCTTATACAATGAATAGCAATAGATTTCTATACAGACCTAATGTCTAACAAAACCAAAGGCAATGCCTTCTGAATGGATAAGTATCTGGCTTCAAAAGAAAAGAAACAAAAATACCCAATTCCAATGAAATGTTGATAGAATAAGTATTTTTGCCTTAAAAGCTGGACATGCTGGTCTTCTTTAGCAACCCTGTCTGAAGTCTATCTGGGAAGGAAAAGGAAATGGAGGTGGAAGCAAGGAAAGGTACAACGGAACAGGTTGGCTGCAACAGCTTTAAAATTCATCATCTTCTGCTTCATAGAAAACTTGCACGGGACTCTTTTCCAAACTGCTGACCTCCTAAACTTTACTAATATGATTTATATGCAAATATATGTGTATTCCTACATATTTTAAAATTTGTATTTATAGATAGTATATAAGATGTATATTAGATATAAAGTATAAATTATAATCAAATTTGCAACATTATTCCTGTCTGCCTCTCTACTCAAGAAGATTTATATGGAGAGCAAAAGTTTCAGTAAGGAAGCACTCTAAGGGAACTGGATGATCACAAAGAAAAGTAAAATAGTATGTAAAGCAAGTCATCCATTAAGCAAAGAAAATCTGTACTTTACAAGCTTCCAGATTTGTTGAAAGGTCTGAGAGAAAGAGAGAAGACATTCTCCTAACCGCAATTAAAAACAAGACAAAAGAACTCAGTATTTTCCTACTTTCGAGTTTTCTACAGAAACTTTTTGTGGTCTTTTCCCACTCAAATTTCTCAGAAAGTCAGAGTCTGGCTAGGTAACAATCATTTTTAGTCTAAGAAACATTCTTAGCTTCACAGAACAAAAAGAGTGGTACAATGTTTTTAAAGTAATTTCTATTTCTTCCTTTAGAACCTGGAGAACCCTTTCAGGGACTAAATTTTATCTGCAGCATATAGCCATGTGTTATCACCACACAATGCATCACACAAATACACTCAGTATAACTAGTGAACTTTCACAGCATCTCTATGTCTTTTAGGAAAACACTGTTAACAACAAATTATTTTTTAAAAAAGGGCATCAAAAATATGTTTAAACGATTGTGAATTTTCATGTTGGGAATATTAAGTATGATTCAGGATCGCTGGATCGGATACCATGTAAATCACTAATGAATATTTCATCATTAATGTAAATTGTTAATATTATGTTAACAATAATGTTAATCAATGAAGCTGCATCATTAATGTTAATTTTTAAAAAATCCCTAAGGAAGTAAATGTAATTTTCTTATCAAATATTGTGTTAGTTGCAACAGAACCAGCAAAGCAAACAAGAGGTTTACTTTATTTCATAAGCAGCTTTTCAGGGTAATGTTGTGTGAGCTTAGAGGAGGCAGGCAGCTCCACTACCACAGCTTCTCCAAAGTCACCACAACTGCTGTTACACAAGCTCTGTAAATCACCCCTTGTGGCCTGATTGTCTGGATTCTAGACTGCCCCAGGTACAAACAGACACAATGCAAGACTGTGAACCTTATCGAGGTCAAGAGTAAAGTGCAATCTTTGCAAATGGGCTCTGTACCTTTCTGAATATATCCCATTTTGGAAGGAAGCAACATAGACCTTCCTTTTGTCTACTGGCATCACATCAACGTAACCGCCCTGGTTGCGGACCACGCCGGCGTGCACGGCTGCCCGGCAGATGCTGGAGATCTGAGGAGGGAAGAAAAAGACTGGCTTTGCATTCATCCTTTTATTTCACCATTTTTAAGAAGAAGACAAATCAAGGTATTTAAACCAAGTCTAGGAAACATAAAATAATTCTATTTATTGCATGACTAGTTTTATTAGTCTTACAGTATTTAAATCAGCTTCATTAGGAATTAGGCCATTTTATAAGAATTCAGAAAGATATTTCAGAACACCTTCACCATGATGCAAAAATCATTTATTTCAGGTTATTTCAGTTCAAAGTTCAGGAACATGTTTGAATTCTTCAGCCTTTCAAAATGAAAGGACCTACCATCCAAAAACTCAAACATCAGTGAAATGATCCATAATTAAAGGGAGCATCACAGCTTTCTATCCAGGCATAGGTAAACACTAAAATCTAATTAGATGAAGGATATAATGTTAGCATCAGACAGAAGATAGAGGTCTAAAATGAAAGTTCTCTGTGAAGTCAACAGCACTTATAGCTGCTTGAAACCTCTAATTTCTGGTCACTAATTCCCCTCATGAACCCATGAGGAATAAACCACATCCACAGAAGGATTTCTCAGTGACAGTCTTAATAATGTTAATTTAAATAATTGATTTAAACTTGAAGTACTCTATTACTCTTTCAGCATTTTAATAATTGTCAGAAGAATGAAACTTCTTAGATACTCCAGAAGATAGGTTCCAATCTTTAAAACATAACATAGCAAAGTGCAGTTCCAGCTTCAGTGTACCTTCACTTAGAGACAAGTTTTTTTGGTGGAAGAAGTTTTCAATGCAATAGGTTTCTCCAAAGCAACCTTAAAAAACTTAGCCAATATAAATAACTGGTCAAGCAGGCCACAATTTAAACAAAAAACACATTTCTTCCAGTTATAATTGGAATAATTTATATATGTTATCATAGCCATTTTCAATCTCAATACTATATAAAATCAGGAATTTAAAATAGCAGTGATTTTCCTACTTTCACTCTAAGCAAAGGAGTTGCCAGGTTCACTCATATATAGTTTGTCTTTTCATGTTATAATATTTAAAGCAGTAAAGATCTGAGATGATTTATGCAAATACTCCTTTGCAAATATGCCTTAGAGTTTTTCTTTCCACACTGCTGGGTGCAGTTTTTGAACATGCCAGCAAGGATGCCATTTATACCCTTCTGTACTTTTTCTCCTCCCAAGGTTCCAAAACTTTTGTTCTACCCTGAACAGCAATAGATGCCTTATTGTTAAGATTATAGCACCCCTTATTTATCCATACTGTGGAATAACTAAAGAGTAGACTGATCATGTGCAATTTCAAATACCCAGGGGGAAAAATGGCCTCTGCAATACAGGATTACATTCAGAAGAAATAAAAGATGATATTTACAAGCAATTAACTACACTGGAGAACTAGAAGAATACTATTCATTCTATTCATTTCTAGTACAATAACACAGCAGTAACTTTTTTTTTTCCAGTTCCCACTGGAGATATAAAAAAAAGGCTAGAAGTACAATTGGAGAGAAGAAAGATCAGCTTTTTCACCTCTATAATAGTAACCAAAATGCTACACCCTTTACATCATGAGATAGGGATATATCTTCATAATTACATTTGAGGGTTGCTAAGATACTGGCTGTTCCAACATTATTTGGAAGTTTCTAGTCAAGTAAAAAGGAAAGGAAAAATCAAGCGATGGAGATTTTGACAGAGGAGGCTGACTACTTGCTGGAAACTGTCTCCAGCAAAGGATGGGGCCATTGTTAGGGTTGGCACCACAACTGGACCAATCAAGTATGGCTGGGCTAATACACATTTCAAAGGTGAAAGCAAGATACTTGAATGGAATATGTGAAAAGGGAGAGGTCAGAAGACTGCGGTTCATTAAGCCAGCTCAGAGGCTATTTTCAGATGAAAAATAAACTGATATTCTGACACTACAATCCAGATGAGACTGGAGAATGAATGCACATAATTTTTGAATAAATGAACAATTAAACAAGTATAAATTCATAATTATGAACCAGTTTGTAGGAATAGCTAGGAATAGATACATATACT
Organism: Toxostoma redivivum; assembly: GCA_013397375.1. NCBI lineage: Eukaryota > Metazoa > Chordata > Aves > Passeriformes > Mimidae > Toxostoma > Toxostoma redivivum. Next base: position 829,370 of record VXBI01011830.1, read on the forward strand.
TTTATAAACATATACAGAATATTTTTTTTCACAAAGTATTATCTCTCAAGAATTTATCATTGTCTTGAGACTATAAGACATTCATCCAAATGGAATCAGATTCTAGTAGTGATGCCACAGTATTTCCTATATGCTCAATGTAATGTCATCCAGATCACACTTTCTTGAACTACTAGGGCAAGCCTCCTGTTGATTTAAGCAAAACAGGATTTCATTATGTCTGTCACAAATTTCAGCATATTATATGTGGTTTTCATCAGCATCCTTGTGTCACTTTCTGGAAAACTTCAAAGATTTGGGGTTGTTTCTTTAATTTTAATGAAGAAATTCCAAAGGATATGTAAGGTGGTATTTTTAAGTTAGTATGAACACTTCATACAGCATTATACAGCTTTGCTTTATTATTGTGTTGTGAACACTCCTAAACTTTTTAGTATTTTTAACAGTTCATGGGATCTGAATACCAAGTTAATTATTTTCCTTCTACAGATACTCAACAAATACCTGTATCTACCACAGCATAGCATTACTTTGCAAAGGCATTATACTATAAGTGTATTTATCATACCATCATAGGAATATGGAGCTAATCAATAGCATTCTACATCATATTCTCTATATTTTTCCATAGCAGAGAATTATGAATACTTTTGCAAAAGTTTCAGGAAATACCTCCACACATGGTTACTAAAACAAAAATTAGTATGACTAAAGTCCTCAAATGGTATAAAATTATACAAGTCCATCAAACTCTTTAGATAAAAGATATTTGTTGGTCACTAGCCCCTGGAAGAAATAAGGTAGACACTAAAAAATTCAAATTAATTCTGCTCTGAAGATACCTATTTATCTCCTTTACCATATTCTCTGTACTAAAAACTACTAAAAATGTAATCTAGAACAGCACCTTCAGTGTAAATATCTACCCTGAAGTTGCAGTAGCATCTGAAGTTGGTAAGAAGACACCCATCTCTGGTTTTTTACTTCTATTTATGTCCATTTTTTCCTAAAAGCAGTATGGCTGCACACATTTCTGTATAATGGAAATGAATAATGAGATTGTACACCTAAAATAATTTTAAAGTATACCTCTGTAACACTAATTAACTTCTCCAGCCAAAGATATTCTGAGATTTCCTCCTGTCAAGGTTAAATCTCAGCATATCTTCTTTCTCCTATATCAGTCTCCTAACTTTGTCTGTAGCCCTTAATTTCAACCACAAAGCTGAAAGAAAATCATTTTCCACAAACTGAACTTGCATTGAAATCTATTTTCACTGCCCCTTTTATACACGTTAAGGATCCAGTTCACAAATCAATTATCTTTCCAAACTGGAAATACTATTCACACTCATGACTACTTATGGACGAGCATTTTCAGGACAAGACACTCAGGTGATCAAATGGACATCAGTTACTTTCAAAATGCTGAGGAGTAAATATTTGCATATTATTTTCACACTTTTCAAAGAACTAGTAAAAATAAAAGTCATCATCTGGCCCAGCTGGTTGCCACACTACTCTTTATGACATCCATAAGACAGTTAAACCCTAGAGCCTTACTGCCAAAAATACGAACTGCTTTCTCAGACACTACATCCTGGCTTCCCTATGGGAGACAAAAAAAAAGGAGGGGCATAATTTAGAAATCTCTTTTCAGACTTTCTACCCACCTCAGAACCAAAAATGCTGAAGAAAAGACAAGGAAAAAAAAGCTGACTAGCAAACAAAATGACAAAAAAAAAGTCTGTTAAAATAATACGACAGTGTGAGAAATTTCACACAAATCAAAACTCTGTTGCAAATACTTAGCTATCCACACAGATAAGAAATATTCAAAATAATGAGACTGGACATTTATTTTAAGAGCAATATTTTTTGTATGGTCTGACAGAAGTTATGTTTGCACCAGGATCTAAAGTGTAAGGGTTTAAGTGAGTATACACTGCTAATGTTAAACAGTGGGAATTTTCAAATAACTTTCCATATCTTCAGCATCTGACTACTGCTAACTTGAATGGGAGCTTCTGAAAAGGAACTTTTGAAAAGGTTGTGTAAAAAAATCAGGAGGAAAACTGTATATCAATATTCTATCTTATACTTTTTATATCATTTTATATAAATAAATTATATAAAATATATTTTCTATATATATTGAAATCATATATTTTTTCACTGAATTTTATATCTCATTTTATAATACAATGTAAATCCCTATACTTACATCAGAATAAATTCGTGTACCAATTACACGAGCATAGTGTGGATTTGCCTGCATACAGTTGTGAGGACAATACACCCTGAAAGATCAAAAATAAACCACATACAGTTAGGAAGAGTATCAGAGGATTAATATATTATATTCAATAACAGCATTATTAAGTATAAATCAAGTTGATTGTCTGTACATATGGGTCCATAATGCTATTTAAAAGCTGTCAGTTTTTGAGGTTTTGACCATACAGGTAAAAGCACTGCAGATGTGCTGAGACTCATAATGAAGTGCTTAAAATCATACTTTAACAAGTCTGGTCTTCTTTCCTTTGGATAAGCAGATGTTGTTCTTGTTCAACATATGTGAGGCAAGTAGAAAGTCAGTGAGAAGACAGCTTGTTCATTATTCTATAATTTATCTGATTCTAAGTGCCCTATGCAAAATGTACAGTCAGATACCTTCTCAGAAGAGGCAGATCTGACTAAGGACCTGCTATGGTACTGATGACCTGGTGACACAAGCCAATTTAGCAACTTATAATGAAGCTGAGCATTGGCATACATGGCTAGAATGATAAACCTAGGAAAGTAGTGAGACACCCAGCTGATTCTGGGAGGTCGGAAACCCACAAAAACAAACACTGTCTTAGTCAATTGCATTTTGCTAACATTTGAGGAAAACTTTCTCTGTGATTGATGTTTTCTATAGCTTCAAAATGCACAGGAAAACCATAAGAGCAGTACAGAAGGTGTCAGCATCTTATTTGCTAACTGTGATATGCTATAAACAAGAACCATCAGCTGACTCTAGGTCTACTCTGAGCCATTTCATTTGAGGAATGGAGCCACCTTACATGGGGCAGCCCTGGGCAAGTGTTCTTCTCTAAAATACTATCCAGGCTCCAATCAATATTTGGGTAGTCAAATCACTCGGGCATGCTAGAGTCTTGCCAGATGGGTAACTAAAATATGCTGATAAGAGTCAGGAAAGGTATTTTGGGCAGAAGTGTTGAAGACCTGCTGATTTATAAGTTGGGAGCAAGAGGGAAAAGTGAGGTTGTGTAATCAATGCCATAGCTGATTACTGCTTGAAATTCCCAAGACTACATTTTCAGTATTCAGAGCATGCACAGAATCTTGAATGAATCACTGCCATTGTGGAGCTCCTTAAGTTGACACATCAGAATGACGAAATTTTTAACCTTGTATTTATTTTTTTCATTTTCCTAAAGACAAAACCTATTTTTCTCTTAATGAAGCTACCTTCAGTTTTCAATAATGAAAGAAAAAAGAGAAAGATAGAAGATGGAGACAGTACCCATCCATTCCTGTGTTCCACTCCTTAGCTTACTTCTCCACATCTTCCAGCTAGAAAGCCAGGAGTCCTAGCCAAACACCAAGTAAGTCCATGGACCCAAGTGCTACATGAAGGGATGTTTTCCTAGCAGTTTTGGCTTTGTACTTGTTTCCTGTGTTGGCTGTAGGATTGCTATGAAAGTAATCCTGTGGATATCTCCAGCTTAATTTGCGGTAAATCATGCTACAGTGTATTTACCTTTGACTCATCTACGGTTTTAAGAACTGTTACCAACTTCCTTTGTCAAAATATTGCGGTACGATCACCTTTCGAAGAGTTAAAACACAGGCTTCAAAGAAATGGCACAGGTATTTAAAGCCAACCTGCAGACTAGACCTTACTTTAACCAGATATATTTCAATTTTTATTTAAATCCAGTTTCCCCAGAACTCCCAAACAAATTGGTAATTTCCATGATAATTATTTAAATTTTATCCTTCTACTGTATCTGTTTTACAGGCAAATAAATAGAAAGAAATAAAGTGTACTTTACCCAAGGTGCATATATATAATAATGGACAACGAAAAATAAAAATGCACTTTTATTCAGTCTCTAATGTATGGATTTCATTAAGATTAGCAACAGGATCTTAATGAGTAAAAAAAAAAAAAAAAAGATTTTCCTAATGAAAAATCCTGCAGATCACCTTTACCTACCTTGCCTTCTACCGAGACCAAAGACTAAAATATCACTTGAACACTTTTTACTTCATTTTTACAGCTACTGTTTCTCAAAAACTTAAGGTAACTTAAAATAATTAGTAAATGGTAGAAAACAGTGCAGCACTCCAAACTAATAAAATTTATGAATTTTACCTCGGACAATGTGAGGCTGGTTTTTGAAATGGGCACAGTTGTTCCACGGTGGTTTCACAGGTGATAGCCTGAACTGAAGAGATAAAACACAAACAAGTAAATGTGTGCTATTTAGAAAGAACAGAGTAGTACTGAGCTTGTAAGAAATAAATACCAACCTGTTACTTTAGAGACAGTGAAGGAGTTAGCAGATTGGTATTTTCTGAAGAAGAAATATTAGAAATTATCAGTAAGTAACATATTTCAGTTAGAAATTCTTTTAGCTAGAATAATTTTTATTAGAAAACATGGAAATAAGCCCAAGAGAATGTCTCTAATCAGTTTTTACTCACTGCATCCCCTTCTCCACAGTTGGGAATGTATTTATTGCAATGACACATTTACTTTGTACTCTCAGTGAACCTGTTTCAAAAACAGGAATGTGTGTTAAATTCTTTCAGGAGTTTAATTTGCTAAGAGAATGTGTGATAGGAACCAGCTAAGCAATATATTGGTCTCATAATGTAGCATGTGGTTGCTCAGAAGCTTTCATCTACTAGAAGAGCTCATTCACCTATTCCTAAAGGTTTGTTCCTATAAACAACCCCAACACTGAGAAGTGTCTCCTCACAGCCCTTTTGAAACATTTCATTACATTTTACTTTTGGATCTTGCATCTCCTGCTATCATCACCATCATTAAAAACCCAGTATAACATGTAAGAGTTCTCTTTTTCCCAGTAATTATACGGCACTCAGATATATTTGCTTCCTGTTACAAAAAGTCAGGTACATCGATCACGTTGTTTTGTTACAAGTGGATGAACGTTTCTATTTTATTCCCCTCATCTTCTATTTTCCTCCTCTTTTAACTCCTGGGATATGCCTCTGTGATATTTTCCATCTGTAACAAAGAAGCTGATGATGCCTTTGGCACCCATAAAGTTACTTATGTAAAAAAAACAAAACAAAACAAAACAAAAAAAAACAAACCAAGGAAATTATTCCCTATTCACCTTTGGGGAAAATTGCTCCTATGGACTCCATTGTTTGCCTGCATTGGTTTATTTACTTGTATGACCTTTCAATTTCACATTGCTGATTTACTGGATTCCAATTTGCTTTCAGTGATGTAGCTCATACTTCTGTTGCCCTAGCATTGTTAAATGTTTATGTAATAATAATAATTAAATGCTAATGCCCTAGCACTGGTATAGGAATATGTATTCTATTGTTGACTAGTTTGTTGAGAAATTCAGAACAGTACTCTATCCTAAGAAAATCCAGCAGCTGAAAAAACATTGGTATTAGCAATCCTGATAAGAAATCAAAGGAGCTGAAGACTGGGTCATTTGCTGTATGCTGCACTGCCACTTAGTTTTCTGTATTCTCTATTCTGTTTTGCAATACACAGTAGAGGTGAGATCCACTTTATTTCATCTATTCTAGAATAGATGAAATAGTAGTTTATGCAAGGCTCCATCTACAGACACTGGTGAGAGTCAGGTAGCTGCAAGGCATCCCCTGCCTTATTGATGGGCCTTTTGAAGGTTAGAAACTTTGGCAAATAATCTTTATTTATCCCACAGCCAAAATAACTAGCTCTGAGTTGCAATTTTCAGAGGATAGGTGCTAAACACACTTTATAGGCTGCCTTGTTGTGCATGAGTTTTGTCTCATATAGCATAGAAACACAGAGACTTCAACTGATGGGAAATCAATTTGTTCCAGTTTAAAAAGTTTTTTACAGCTTATCTATGCCTAAATTTGTAAGCAAGGTGGCTTCGCATATGTTAGCATTGATATAATCAAGATCTACTTCTCTCTTTGAATGAAACAAGTAAAAAAGAAAAATATTTGTCTGTATCTTCATTTTTAGGCAGGTAAATCAAACCAGAGTCAGGTGATCAGATGATCCAAATAAACTGATTGATATCAATGCCTTAAGTGCTACCCAGGTGACCAAGTTATAGGCCACTGAATTTAGTCTACCGTGTCGATGCTCCTCTCTATGCTGGATTAGACATATTTGTTGAAAAGAGAAATGATGACAGGTGTCATCGCCTGTATCATTTGTTTGCACAGCACAGAGTGAGAGCACAGCCTCTGATGATTACCTAAGTCCTTGACTCTTGGGTTTACATGTGAGCCAAGTACATCACTCAAAAAAATTCTGTTTTCTTTCAGCTCAGTATTTACCCCTATGGGCTCCACACATACCACTATTTCTGTCTATAGTTAGTATATGTGTAATAAGGACAGCAGTGTAAAGCTCTGAAGAATACATTATGATATAGTGAAGCATAATTTGCAAATACCAATAATATCTTAGACTCAAATATATTAGTATTGATGTTTTTCTATCGTTGGATAATAATATATGAAACAGTCAAGCATTCTCCATTTCTAAGCATTGCTTTTCTGAGTTTTCCTTTAGCATGTCTACAAGTATTTGGAGCTGTTTTCATATACCAGTCTTAAGGAAGGCACCTGAGCAGTGCAGTACACCTCCAAATTAAGTTTCCACAGTGTGGAATATTATTCCATCACTGGCCAATGTAGAAATCATGCAAAATATTTGTGCAAAATGTCATAATGTAAACTGTGGAAGTGTGATGAAATGAATGAATCATATAGGAAGAGGTGTATTTTCTTCTTTTTCCATATGCACACTTACAAGAGGGTCATTTACAAACATGAACTCGTAATATTATTGCTTTCTTAATTGTCATAGATTGCTGTGTCCAAAACACATAAAATAATCTGTCAATATGTGCTAGTTTTTGACAATAAACGTATACTCTTACCAATTAACTGAATACTCTCAACATTATTTAACTACAAACACTGACTTACTGCCCAAGTCATTCTGTAAATTATTCAACCTTCTTTCATATTATTATTGTGCCAACTCTCTGTCCACCATTAAACACTGGTTAAAGTTTCAGAATGCACACAATATCTCTATATCCACATGCCTTTTTATAGCATTTTCATATTCTTTATGAAAAAAGCATTGCAAAATGTTATTTAAAATGTGATCTATTTTGTATGACATAAAAATAAACAGATGTAAACCTTCTCATACATTTTAAGAAAAAACTTACCCAATTGACTGAACACCATTTCTGTAAGACTTGATAAAGTAATTTTTCCTCCCTTGCCTAGTGACATCAACCCAACCACCTTCATTGTCTAGGATGCCATAATGTATGGCAGCTTTACAAATACTGGATTGCTGGAAAACACAGCAGGAAAAACAGATCCACATCAGACAAAGAAAAGGTTTCAGTTACAACATGTCATTAAAAACTTGATAGAGAGTCATTTGTGCTTGACTTGGTTCATGTAGGTGTTATTTCAAGCAAATAAAATACCACTTTGCCTTACTCAGAGAAACTATTCTCATTTACAGTACACTTGTTCACAGTAGCTGTCATTTCCTATATTGTTTTCCCCTTCTACAGAGTAAATTATATACTCTCAGCTAGTATTAAGGTTATACACAAGCAGGTCCATCTTACTGAAATAATTTCTACAAGCATACCCACAAACTGCTGCACTCCTCCTTTAGTTCCACTTTCACATATTTGCATGTAAATATGTGGACACAAAACTTCTTCTACTTTATATGTATAAGTATGAAGCACATTTGTACAATACACACAGAACAGCAGATGCAAATTTAGATCATCTGATGCTTTCTTAAACATTTGGTGAAAGCTTTTACTTTTGGTGAATGCTGACATCCCCAAAATCCATTCTTAATAGGATTTTAACTAGTAGGCCAACAGAAAAGACATTTCATTAAACACCCTACTGGTACAAAATCTAATTTAAAAGTATTTACCATTTCATAATGTACACTTCCAATAACTTTGGCTTTGCTATCCAAACAGCCAGCAGGACATTCATACCTAAGAGAATTAAATACAACTTGGTTTTAAATCCGGGGATTACAAGAAGGGGAAATATTCCAGCTCACATACAAATATAGCCTTTCAGAAAAATCTCAAAATGACAACTGTAAAATTTGCCATACCTATTGCAAGTTGTTCCTTTGCACTGATCTCTTAGCCTTACTTCACATGAAACAATCTGAGCTAAAACAAGCAAAAAGCAAATTCACTGCAATGAATTTGATACTAGATAATTCAATTTTGTTGATCACTTGCAAATCAGGTAAATTCCTTACACATTTGCTGCGTGCTTATCACTTCATTTTTCTCACTGTCATCAGTGCCTGTGGAGGCTGAAGGTTGATGTGTTCTGGGCCGGCTCTGCACAGTTGTATCCTGGGCTTTGGATCGCTGACGCTCAATCTCATTGGTTTCCTCTTCTGGTTCATGGGGGGAATAAGGTCGTTCTGAATCCTCTGTTTCAGAAAGTGGGGGGAAAAAATATAATCTCTCAGGAAAAAAAAAAATCAGCGTGGAATGTAAATCTCTTACCATGCCTTGGTAAAACAGCTTTGTTCTCATAAAATGGTGGACAAAAGGAAGAAAGCAAGGAAAACTCTCCACTGCTTCATAAGATGGAGAACTCAAGATTATTAAGACACCTCAAGTATGTTTGTGATAGTGACAAAAGATATACTTTTTTTCCCAGCATGTGTAGCACAACTGAAGTATGAAATTGCTCTTAACACTCCTGTTTTAATATTTTTATGCCATCATAAAACCAATAGGACAATCTTTATTACACATGGACAAAGTTTTACCAAGTTCATAGATAGCTTGCAATTAAAGCTTATTTCATAGTAACATACACCTGAAAATGATGCCCTTCTATTCATACATAGTGGAAAATAATTCTGAAACACTCATAACTGTATCTACATTTCATACTTAGAACCATAAGAAAGCTATTTGGGCACACACATGCAGCTTTCATACAGTTCATATGAATCTCAGAACTTTTTGACAAAAACTGCTAAATGAGTTGTTCACAGAGTAGAACAAAAAGAAGAAGCAGCTTCATAATACGCTATGTTTCAATGCTATAAATGCTATTCCAAAAATTGTAAGTTAATAATCATCCTAGCTGACATTTTTTTTAATCACTAATTTTTCTGGCTTTGTTCTTGATTTTTCACACACATCACATGACAATGTCACTGAGATGGTGTTTCCCTATAAACAAATGGCTGCACAGACTTCCAGTGTAACTACAGAAAGGGACATAAAGAGCACACAATGAGTCTCCATCTCTGTGTACTAAAACCCCTGAATCAGCACTTATCAGCAGGAGTTCAGTGCACTTCATTCTCTCTGCTGAGACCCAGCCTCACGTATCACAAGTACATATTCCCATTCTACATAGTAAAGTAGGGCCTAACTGATCTTTGGGCACACGCATAATATATTTCATTCCACTATTTTAAAGCACAGTGAAGAAAGAAATCAAAAGAAAAGTTACATTTCTATTCTCATTTATAGTTGTAATGGTGAAATAGTACATACCTCTATAACAAAGGTTTTCTCTACAACCTCCTCCAAAACTTGGGGGACATGCAGAACAGGGGCGGCCGGGTTTATAAGGAGCATGACCCCACCAGTTACCTCTTCAAAGGAAAAAATAGCAAAAACTGCCTTACTCAATAAGCATATTAACATATTAATATTAAACAGCACTTAAGATATCAAGAAATAAATTAGGAAAACCAGCAGGCATACAGACCATAACATTTTCTTGATATTCCCAAGTTATAAAGCAATAGGAGGAGAGGAAATGGCCTAAAGTTGCACTAGGAGAGGTTTAGATTGGATATTAGGAAGCATTTTTCACTGAAAGGGGTGCCAAGCACTGGAATAAGCTGCCCAGGGAAGTGGTGGAGTCACCATTCCTGGAGGTATTTCAAAATAGTGTAGATTTGGCTGGCACTCAAGGACATGGTTTAGTGGTGGACTTGCCAGAGTTAGGTTACTGGCTGGAGTCAATGGTTTCAATGGTCTTTTATAATCCAAATGATTCCATGATTCTACACCATATATCCAGGATCTAATTGAAAAGTCCATGAAGAAAAAAAAATTAAGAACTGACATAAATCGCTGTAAGGTCTTTTCAGACTAGCACAGCACCATAAGACTAAATTCCTCCACTTCATGAGAACAGGCTCCACTCTCTCCTAGATAGAATATCCTATAAAATTTGATCTTAACCATGGGCTTCCTGTCACACATTCCTTTAAGTCACAGTGGGAAGATACATTTATTTTCCAGAAAAATATCACACTATAATAAAGGTCTCAGATGCTGTATATATACTAAAAGGCCAGAAAACTGAAGCACCAGAAAACTCACAAGAGTATTTGTGCAGCCGAAGGCTGTTTGGGAACAATGCTGTATTTTGTAACAGTACAAAAACCAAAAAATCCAGACTGAATTCCTTGCAGATTATTTCCTCGTCTATTATAAAGTATCTTGCCCCCACAAGATATTTTTGGGTATCAATCTACTTACTTGGGAGAATAATTGCATACAAGATAAACTGCTTTTGGCCAAATCTGTCCCCAGATGTTCATGTTATGACATAAATTAATTGCACAACCAATTCTGCTACTTGTAGCCCAAACAACCTATGGAAAAGAAGAAAATGTGAAAACCAAAGATGATTGAATTAAAATCAAAACTATCTCCACTATACAAAACTCAAATTACTAAAGTGATGTATTCTCCTCTGCTATAAAACTGGCCAAATTACAACTGTCAAAAGGCACCCTTATGAGAGAGAAAAGTTTTACCTTGAAGGAAAAGATATGGCTCTCATTTTATATAAATGTTCTAAGCATATATTTGAAAGTGTAGCAAAACATTTACAAAACATGATCTGAAGAACTGAATCTTGGAACCACAATTAAGTGAAAATTGTGAGTTAGAAGTCAGAAGAACCCCAGTACAACCTAAAGACTCAGAGGGATTTGGATTGACTGGACTGAGACAACAAATATTTTTCAGCAGTAAAAGGAGGAACAAAGGATAAAAGCATTAACAAAAATACTCATACACTGAATAGACCCAAGTAAAGGATTTTAAATGAATATGCTTTCATGTCACTGCAATCTAAGGTGGCTGTGCTCCTTTACTCACCTTTCATTTCAGATCTCAAAAATAATCAAAATGACAAAGTCTGGAATGTTCAGATGATACAAATATGACAGGTGTTGAAAATCTATTCATTCAAGGTAAGCCAATCTCAAGATCCAGGAGGATTTAAGAGTTGGAAGAGTTAAGTGCTCTGAAGAACGAGTACCACAAAAAAGCTCTATATATGTGTTGATCTTGCATGCAATAGTAAATGTAATTACAGGTTACGGATACCGTAAACAAGAATATAGAGGTAACTTTATTTTAAAACTAGGTACAATTGTAAATTATGATAGTAAACAGAAAATAAGTGTTTAAAAATAAAAATTTTTAAGTTTTCCAATGTTATATTAAAAATTATATGTGGACCATAGTATAATCTGAAGACTGTATTTCCTATTCACTGAAAACATGACTGGTACCCCTCAACAAAAATTCAGACTAGATACACAGATTTCAGAAGTATAAAGTAAATGATCACTATGCAATTTTAAAATCTTCCTGAATTAAAACAAGCTCTTAAAAACTACTGTTTGATCTGAGGAATTCACCTAAGAAAACCTTTTTTTTTTAACGAGCTTCTTTCTTCAATAGATTATGCAAAGTGCACTGCACAGTAACACTCAGTTTAACACCGGGGTTTGCTTATGAGTTTTCCTCAATCCTACTGATATTTATTAGGATGAAATCTAAGGTTTGTATGACAACCTTACTTTGCCATTGATACTCAGTGCTTGCAACTGAGTCTAAACAAGCCCGTTTTGGGCTTTGGTGCTGTGGTATGTACTGCAAGTTTAGCATGCTTTAAGTGTCAGACAGCAACCTAGCTGCAAGTCTCTGCCACTCTTTTCAATAGATAATTAAAATCAAGCACACCTACCTGCGTATAATGTGTACAAACAGGACCAGAGCATCTGTATGGACAATATGGATTGCATTCATGAGGATGGGGATATGTAAAGTCTCTCACTTCATCATACCATGCTTGGACATGAAATGTTGGAGGTCTGTACCTAGGAAAGCCAGTAGCAGTGTATCAGATCATTCAAAAGATGTAGCTTCTACCATTTTCCCTTTAAGTAATAAGCAAATTTTGTTAGATTTTTAAAAATTGCATATATCGCAGAAAAACAGTATCTAAAACTACCTTCCCCAGTGTGCCCCAAGATTCTGTCCAATTGATGGAAGAAGGCTTGCTGGTCCATGCTCCCACAGACAGGTTTCAGCCCATGACTCTGCAGATCTCTCCAGTTCTGTGTCCCATGTCTGAAATTTAAAAGAAAAGAAAGGGAAATCTTCTTAGAAATATTTGGTGTATATCTTATTATTTAAAATAAAAAAGTCAATTTTTTGAATTTTTGAAGTTTCTTTTACCAAGGCAGAAGACTGAAAAGTAAGAATTGAAAAATATATGCTGCATTTGTGTTACATAAGAAAGAAAAATGTTTTCCCCACAAGAAGAAAAGTTTTAATCCCTACACAGCATTCCCTTTAGAAACCACGTGCAGGCACGCTGCACTGAATAAAGCACAAATATGAAACTGAAAGGCTTAGTTCAACTTTCCAAGCTAAATTAAGTGCATTTTCTGTCTTGTGAGATTGTTTTTCAGTAATGGGCATTTTCCTTAACCAAAAGGGAATTATCCAACCTCCTTTCAAACAAGGCTTTATTTCCTCTAAACCAATAGTTTATGTGAAATGAATGAGATTTCCTCTTCTTTTTCTATAACCACCTTTTGTTGAAATAATACACAATTCAAGCACAAATTATGAAAACTAGAGTAAGGGTCATTCATTGATTTTATGGATAGGTTGGCAAAAAAAGGGACATTTGTGATAGTAAAGAGCCATGCTTAGAAGAAGTAGGAAAAAATTATGAATTTTTGCTTATCCTTAATTTTTATTCTTTAAGGGAGATGGAAGAATAATCTTACAGCTGAAAGGCAAATCCAAGTTTCTGTCTTTTGAAAGCATACTAAGAGAAACTCTTCTTGAAAAAAGTCATACCACACTGTGAATGCATTGTTATTACCGAGCTGGGGTTTGCTCAAAGTGGTCCATTGCTCTAGTGCAAGGTATCCATACTTTTGCTTGGCTTTTGGAATTTCCTGATAGCTGCAGAAATAGTTTCCAGATACCTGACTCTCTAACACTAACACTCAGGTAACTAGAATATTTCCAGGGAAGAAACACATCTTGATAGAACCTGAAGAATTTCATCATACGTTCAGACTAAATTTCATTAAGTGAGACTGTGCTATTTAAATTACAGGAATTCAATATTTCCAGATCCAAATTCCCATGCAGATACTGGTGATTAATTTTTGGCACAAATGAAAGGTAGAAAACTCCTTAACACAGCCAAAGATCACACAAATATAACAAATATAGACAAATTCTGTGTGATAAAGTTTATTTTTCTATGGATTTTGACATGCAGTTTTCAAATTATTAATCAGATAACTCATTAAAAACAAGTATGTCCTTGGTTATGCAAGACCATTATTATGGAAAGACTTTATTATCACTTAATTTAATCCTAGAATATCTGTCCTTCTCTTCTTCAGAAGTCTGTAATGTATTGGATTGCATTCTGTCTGTTGTTATTATTATTATATAATAATAATTTACAGGATATATTTTGACAGAAATACTCAAATAGCATAATAATGACAGAATAAATATTTTAACCCACCTATGGATACAAACACAGAGTTTAGAAAACTGTACAATTTTCCATTCACTCTCCTGGGGCATTATTTCTGTGTCATAAACCACAACTTTTTTTAAATCCCCACAAGAAAATATTCTAATATTAAATAATGAAGTTTTATGACAGTTTGTATAATTTTCTTCTTCCTTTTAGCTGTCACACCACCATAAAATGTTCTTCTCCCTATTGCACCCATTGTAAAAACACATGAAGATTAACACATTTCCTCCATATATATACTTTGTTCTTATAGGGTGTAGTGGAGTTGCTTCATCTTCTACCACAAAATCACAAGACCATAATATTTTAAAATAAAAGCCACTACAATTTGTCTTTGTTGCATATATTGTATGATATTAAGTCACCTCAAAATCTTAGAATATGTAGATTTAGCTCTTAGGATGAACAAGTCATAAAGTTAATACATTTCCCAAATACTTGCTACTAAGAATTGTTTCGCCAACTGAACTCTGAAATACAAATTCAGAATAAATTAGGACTTACAATAAACAAAATTTCAGCACTTGCTCAGTTTTAGAACTTCCTACCTCCTAGGCTAGCTACAATTTCTTATGCTCTTACGACCTTCAGAAAGCCAGAAGATATTCTCTTGTAAAGCATGCCCCCACATCTTCCACTCCTAAAACAGCAATGATGGTTAAAGGAATTGTACTATTCCATTTTTATCACCACACAAGTTTAAAAATATGTTATGCAGCTATTTTAACTGAAATAATGTTACTTTTTTAAGTTTAGAGCTACGCAATCAATAGTAGCTGCTTGAATCAGCTGTTCAAGTTTGTGAAGTAGTTACCTCTAACAAAATTTTCTTTAGAGTGATGAAAGCTATGCATGACAGAGCCATCCAGAACTCTGAAAGAACAGCTTTCTGATGAAAAACTTAAATTCATCGTTAATCCTCCTGACAGATGAACGCCCACACTCCAAGTACTGCTGAAATTGGATAGTCTTCAAAAAAAGTTCTGTCTTCTTTAACTGTTTCCCTGCCTTCATCCACAGTATAAAATATTGTCTTTACTCCCTTTACCTTACCTAGCCAGAGATAAGCACACTTCCCACTTTCTAGGCCTCATAATAATGCACTTACCTTGAAGTAGCTTCATCTATGATTACCAAGAAATAAGTTAATTTCTTTTTAATTTTAATCACTTAAGTATATTTTGAGATGTGATGGAGTAAATATCAAAGTGTTACATATTCAGGTGTAAAAACATCAGTCAAGTGTAAATCACACTACAGGGAAAAATATAACTCCTTAAGTGCAGTGTTTATTGTTCAATGGGCTCATTTTCTCACCAAAGCTTCCACTTCCTGAAATGTCTTCAATAGAAGTTAAAATTAAAAAAACCAAAAACAAAACAAAAAAATCCCCCACAACTTTACTAAGGAACATCAGTTTTATAAAACATTCTGGAAGAATGTCCAAATGTCCCAGTTCCAAATAATTCCTAGAGATTAGAGTCACTTTCTTGATTACCAGAGACTTCAAAGAAAAAATGTGAATAAAACATCACTAATCACTAATCTCCTACATCCAGTAGAAGAAAAAGAGATAAAAGTGCTAGAAGTCCCAGTTACTTGTGTCTCCAAGACCTACCAAGACAGAAGCCATAAAACACAAATCCAAATCAACGTAGAAATGGTTTCCCAACTTCCAGGATCACTCTAATGACCTTTAATAAAAAGAGGGAAACTTGATATTCAAGGACTGTTTTCTCCAGGCTCAAGGATGAGGCATCCTGATGAGCAAGAAATCAGGCAAAAGGGGCAAGAGACCTGTGTAGGTGAATAAAGAATTCCTGTCATTACTCAACCATAGCCAGGAAACACACAGGAGATGGAAGCAGGGTCAGACCACTTGGAAAGAATACAGAGAGGTTGCCAGAGTAAATAAAAATTAGAGAAAGATGGCCAAAGCCCTTCAAGAATCTGGTCAAGGACAACATGGACAAAACAAAGTACTTGTTCAAATACATCAATAAGAACAGGAAAACTAAGGAGAGTGTGGGCCTGTTACTACATGGAGCAGGGACCCTGGTAGCAGGACACAGAGAAGGCATTGACTGAACACCTTTGCATTGGGCTTCACTGACAAGAACAGTCCTCAGGGACCTCTGATCTAGGAGACCAGAGTAACGGAATGATGGAAGGAAGATTTTCCCTCTGTCAAGGAGGACTGGGTCAGAGAACACCTAACCAAACTTGGCATCAACAAGTCTATGGGCCTTAACAGGATACATCCACAAGTACTCAAGAGACTCAGCAGACACAACAGTGAGGCTGCTCACAGTCATGTCTGAAAGCTTGTGGAGATCAGTGGTGCCTGAGGACTGAAAAAAAGCAAATGTCACCCCAGTCTTCAACAAGCACAAAATGAGGACCCAGGAAATTACCACAGAGTCAGCCTCACCTCAATCCCTTGAAAGGCAGTGGAGCACCCCGTTCTGGAGTCATCTCTACCAACGTGAAGGACAAGGTGGTCAGAAGTACTAAGCATAGATTCACTAAAGGTAAAGCATGCTTGACCAGCCCAATTTCCCTCTATGATGAACCAACTACCTTGGATGAGGGGAGAGCAGTGGATAGCATCTACCATGACTTCAGCAAGGCTTTTTAAACTGTCTAACACAATATGCTCACAGCCAAACCCAGGAACTGCAAACTTGATGAGTGAAGAGCAAGGCGTGTTGAGATCCAGCTGAACAGCGGATCCCTGAGGGTTGTAATCAGTGCCACAGGGTCTAGTTGGAGGCCTGACACTAGTGGTGTCCCCCAGGGTTTAACAATGGATCCAATATTGTTCAACTTTTTATCAATTACTTGGATGAAGGGGCAGATATCTCCTCAGGAGGTTCATTGATGACACAAAGCTGGGAGGAGTCGCCCATCCCCCAGAGAGCTGTGCAGCCCTTCAGCTGGATGGGGTGGAAAGATGGGCAGAGAAGAACTGTCTGAAATTCAGCAAAGGCAAATGCAGGGTCCTGCACCTGGGGAATAATAACCCCAGGTAAGAGGTGCCAAGAGACTGCAGCCAGGCTCTTCTGGTACTGCCAGGCAACAGGACAAGAGGCAATGGGCAGAAACTGATGCACAGGAAGTTCCACCTGAACATGAGGAAGAACTTTACTGTATAGGTGACTAAGCATTGGAACAGATTGCCCACAGAGGTTCCACAGTCCCTCTCACTGGAGATTTTTAAGAATCATCTGGATGCTATCCTGTGCCATGTGCTCTAGGATGACCCTGCTTGACCAGGGAGGTTGGACCAGATAACCTGCTGTGCTCCCTTCCAATCTTACCAATTCTGTGATTCTGTAAATGGTATCCTAATCCCTGATGCAACCACTTGAAAAAATTATCTTAAATTTATATCTGACAACTCCAGTAATGAAAAAAATTATACACAGGTGCTAGTAACATGACTGCGTATGGAACTTCTGAAAAAAATTAAAAACTTGTACAAGAAATCTGTAAGATTGCAAAGCCATATCACAGCTTACTCCAAGAAAATTAGCTTTAAAGTATTTTTAAAGGCTAATTCTACAGTTACACGTAGGTGGAATTTGAAGAATTCAGAAGATTTTTTACTGAATTATCAACATGCCTAATCATTGCTTCAGAGATGGGATCAAGAATAGGAAGGAGCCACTTTACATTTTTGATACCACCTTCAATTTTGTTCTTCCCTTTCAGCAATTAAAACAGAAGATCCAAATTTCTCTCCTAAACTAATTATTCTAACTGAAGTTATGTGAAGAAAAAATTGTGTATCTTAATTCTAAAGATAAAAGACTTTATTTTAAAGTTTTTTCATACTAATCCTGACACATTAGTTCTAAATATAATGCATTTCACTCACAAAACAGGCTAAATAAAACAAACATGTAAAATAATCTGCCTAAGTATTTAAAACATATCTCTTTCCTGAAACAGGAATTTTATTATTGTGCTTTTTATAGCATTCCCTTGTTTCACTTGCATGATGGTAAACTTTGGGCTTCAAACAATGAAAGCCTCTCCATATACTAAGATAAGCACCTAAGTTTACATGTTCATTCAGATCAAATAACACAATGAAGAACTTCAAACAAACACAAAACTAATTAGTGATCTTTAAAATGCCAAGATGCTTGGTATTTTAAAAGAAGCCAGAATAAAAATGGAAGAATATGAAGTCACAGCAACCTATTTATTTTACATCCTACCAGAAGTAAGCAATTTTCAAATTTTAACCGCAATGTCATTTGCGATAATCAACTGGCTACTGAAATATATATTGAGCAGACCTGAATTAAGCTTTAAGCTTAATTCAAGAAGTTCTTCCACAATACCAAGAAATAGTCAGTATTTTACAGATTTAAGCCAAGGACACTTTTAAAACAACTTAACTCTTTGAAAGAAGTAATAAACTTGAAATCTCTGCATAGCTATAGGCAAGGATCCTTTTCTTTACCAAAGGATGAATTAAATCTTCAAACACCCTTACTTAAAAATATAGGAAATTCCTTTTCATAAAAAGGGAAACCATAATTTTTTTAAATATAGGCACGCACAGCACCTGATTTCTCATCCACTAGCTCCATCATACATGTTCTGACGTGACCAGGTTTCAATGACTTTGCTCTATCAGATTTCCTTGGTAAATACAGGGTACTGAAGGGAGCACAAGAAGATGAAAGTGCATCATGGCAGCTGATTCCCAGGTCTGACAAGCACTGACTGGGAATCGTTTGGTACTACATGCAAGGTAATTTAACTTGAATTATCAAGAAAAAGTATTGCTCATTGTCAGAAAACTACACAAGATCTACCTTTTGGATAAGGTATCATAATCAGGTTTGGCTTTCTACATTGAGATAGGCACATGGAAAATATCACCAACTGCTCAGTGGTATGAACCTCCTTGAACTATTCCTTTTGTTTTGCAGAACATTGGTAGAGTGCACTTTGAAGTTGTTCATGGGTATTCATTCCACAGAAAGACACAGCGGAAAAAAAAACAAACCCTGAAATGCAATTAGCATGAATGTCAGGTTCTCCACATCAATTCTTTTGCTCTACAAATCTCTTTGAATGGCACCACAACACTTGTCAACACAGGCATTTCTTCCATCAGTATCCTGCTAAAACTTATGCACCATCAAAGACACACAGATATAGCACTACCAGTGTTTCACAAATTTCTCAAACACTATCCTGGCTGAAGCCAAAACCCAGCTGGGAAGGTTAAACTGAATGGCAGCAGCAGTTACTGCCTCCATCTGCTGACTCTTCCTCTACCCCAAAAGATTGCACCGCATTTTGCAGCAGGGATGCTGCAGACAAAATGGATCTTCTGACTGCTTCTGGTTTACAACATACCACGTTAAAATAAACCACAACTAATGTCAGTTTAAAAAGTTTTGACTTTAACCTCTGTCAACTCGGGGTTCAGGTAGAGTGTAGACCTAAACCAATGCACTCCTCAATGGACGAGTTTCAGTGAGGCTACCACATCTTAAATAAAAACTCATCAACAGCCAAACAAATTACATGGGGTGGGATTAACCTCCCCTGAATTTAAACAGCCTCAAAGCAGATACCTATATCTGAGCTAATTAGCTAAATAACATCTGCAGTTACATAGACAAATAAGCATTTATGGAGGGAAATAATTTTAGCCACCCACCTTTAACTGAGATAAACTGTGTGTTGAAGATTCTCATTTTTCTCTACTAATTAAAGGAGACTGGCTCAAATGCAGACATCTACACCACAGACATCAAAAGCTTTGTGAGATGAATCTCATCAGCAAGTGTTAACTCAAAAATGTACATTCTCATCCAAGCCACACCAGCATGAGTCCACCTATTACACCAAAAGGTATTGCAACAGAACTGCAAAGACCAGTAGCTCAAAAATATTTTCCAGTAAAAATAATTTTTAAAAAAACCTTAATAGTGGTAACATTTTAATTGGAGATATTTTCACATATGTTGGAAAACAGAAAAAAAATCATATGGACTGGGACTATATGGAAATTAAAGAAGAGCTAAAATTTAAGCTCAGTAAAGATGGAAAAGTAAGTACAGTGGGCACCACTGAAAGTAAACATTTACCATGGCATAGTATAAATACTTCATTGCTGTATACATTCTAAATATAGGGAAAGAGTGGTAAAGTAAATAGCACGGTACAGTATGGGTATTTATTTACTTTTTAAAAGAATCCACTGTATTAAGGCTAATGACACTGAGAAGGAAAAAAAAGTAAAGATGAAATACAGAATGAAAAATGCCATGAGCAAATATGCCAGAAACACAGTTGAAAACTAGAAATCACCTGCATGGCACCAACACAGAAAAACAGAAAGGTTCAGTTAAAAATTACTTCAAGAGACTGATCCTAACGGTAGTCTATGTAACCTTTTCCACTGAGCAAAATATATGTGTATTATCCACATTTTTATAATTTAAAACTGTAACAGTACTTGCAGAGTAATATTTACTTTCATTTTCTTCTAGATTTTTATGATTGTAAGAGTAAAGAAGACTTCCTTGGTATGTAACCTAAACCTCCTGCCCTGCAATGCTAGTTGATGTTTTATTGTCATATAAAAGGAAATCTCTCTCTTACCTGTAACTACCTTTATTTATTTCTCAGATTAACCAAATTCAGCTGCTTCATTCCTTCAATCCTCTCATAAATCACACACTCTGTCTTCATAATCAATCTTATTAATCTCTTTCATTCTCTTTAGAATGGGTAGACCATTCTTCAAAAATTACCAAAAATGGACATTTGCATTTCAGACAAGTTCTCATCAGTTTCACACATGAATGACTCCTTTTACAAATTGCTGTCACATAGTAATTTTTAAGTCACTGCAACTCCTGCATCTTTATATTGCAGTTTTACCTCTACGATTTAGCCCTTGTATTTCACCTGTTTGATTCCATCTTCATTCCATACCTTGCAGTGAAGTTTCATCATGTTGATCCTTGACCATTACTTATACTTCCCAAGTTCTAATTTTCATCACGTTCTTTAAGACAACCCCATCCTGTGCCCACATTATATATATATACACAAAAACATACAGACTGCAGTTTTCAGGTGTACTCTTTGCTCACACAAGTCATAAGTGTTTAACCAACACAGAAGAGGCTTCAACAGCATCAACAGCTTTGATCTTCCGCCTGTTTAAAAGGAGGTTCTGTCAATTTTCTCTCACAAACACATCAGGGTAGCATGTGTCAAGAACTTTCCAGAGTCAAAATATGGCACTTCCCTAATTACTGGGTCATTAAAAAAGTAAAATGGATTGGTTTGACATGATCTCTTCTTGATGAACAGGCATTGACAGTTTTCATCAGCTTGTCTTTCAATTATGCTTCAGCAAGGCAGTTTCATCAGTACCAAGATGCCAAAGGAAGTCCATGAAAACTAATGATAATTAGCACATCTGAAAAGTAAATAACTTGCACTCAACTGAGATGCTCACCTCCAGTCATTTGAGTCAGAAAAAAATGTGGCCTCCCCACAGCCTGAGGTCCCTTTTGCAGCAGTGACCACAAAAACTCAGGAGTACTGTAACACCAGGCAAAATTCCCTTGAAAATAAAAACCCAACAATACTAACTAGTACTGATATATTCTTTAAGCACTTAGAAAGAATAGCTAAAACTGCCAAACTTTCCTCTACCAAGAAAGTTAAGACAGGCATTTTCTGCTGGAAAACTACTACCTGTCTAGAAGTGAAATGGTAAGGAACTTACATGCTACCATGTGGCAGACTGGAGTTTATAGAGCTTTAAACTGGGCAGAGATCCCTGAATAGACCTTGAGGTTTCGGCTACTCTTTTGGAAAAGAGTAGAAAGTAGGAAAACTGTGGCTTTTGCCTGGAAACAGGAAAGTGGTATAAGGCCAAAAATATTGTTCACAAACACTGAAAAAATTGCACCAATATTTAGAAGTATCTCCTTATTACAGCTTCATGTGTTTGAGTTTTTGTTGAAGAAGTAAAACCAGGAATAGGAACCAGCAGACATGACTAATCATGTTTAATTCTCTGCGTACTCTAAGCATGTTAAAAAAAATCTTGCTGGAATATTCAGCTTTCAAAGGTGTTCAGAAACAGTGCATTTACTTTGCTACTTTTTAAAAGCAGTGCATTAAGACTGTCTATTAGAAAAAGGCTAAAAATCATCTATTCACTTCTATATTCTAACAGGAATGGAAGAGAAGCAACAGCATGAAAGCTGATCTTGATTTCTCTAGTTTGTCCACTGTCAAATTATGAATTGCACACATTCATTACAAATAGTAGTCATGACTATTTATAGCTGATCACAAACTGACCAGAGCACAGGTCCTTACCTCAAATCCTAGTAGAGATTACCAGGTTAAACTCACTGTAACTGATGGCTTTCATACAGCAGTTTTAGAGATATTACAGAATTTCCTGGACTCTGAACAGGAATTAGCCATGGTATCTCAAATATGTGTCAAACTAAATGCTTTTAAAAGATGGCCACTGTGCTTTGACATAAGTGAATTGAACTTAATGCCAGAAAGCATCTATTGATCATATGTGACTTGGCACTACAGTCAGAAATATTTTCAAATAAAATCTAAAAAAAAAACCATTGGAAAATGTATTAAAGGAATCCCTGACCACTTGAATATCCAACAGGGAATTCAGGATAAATCTATTGTGATATGTATCAGGCAGCCAAAGTCTGGATTTAACAGTCTCATTTGAAGAAACCGTTACCTTCTTTCATAATAAAGTGAAATTTGTCCATCTTTATACTACAGAGGAGAGTCTTTTGGATGAATCACACTTTTTCTATGATAGCCACTCATGCCAAATCTAAGGCTGATTATATTTACATAGAACAGGGTAACTTCACTTCTCGCATTTCAATGAAATCACGTTAAGAAATAAGTAATTTTTTTCTCAATTAAAAAGAAAAAAGTTAGTTAAGGAAGATTCCGAGGCAAATACCATGAAGATGCCAGGCAACAGGGAGCTACTTTTATAAATCTCATTGATCTTTTCTGTGTTCTGTTCATATTTTGTACTTAAGCTTAGATTCTGCTACTACTGATTAATATTTAATGATTTTGTTTTGTTGGGGACAAAGAAGTTCTCTGACAGCAAAAATAAAAGATGAACAGTGTCTGTCCTGTCTTGCTAATTATTTTATTTTGGGAAAGCTCCCTTAAACTTTGAGACAGTGAGCCTTTTTGCTACTTTCTACTTTCAGTTTCTTTACTTGGAGCTGCTTAGTTGTTGTTGGCATTACATCAATAGAAGTCATACCACTTTTTTTTCTTGGCCACTTCACACTGCACAATCCTTTGCTAAAACTGCCAGGGAGAATAAGAGGATAAGTCAACGTCACTGTGCTCTTTGATGCAGAGTCAGTAGCCTTTGAGCACAGGCAAAGAAGCTGAAGCACTTCCACCAATCTTTGAAGTGAAGCAGAAAAGTGGAAAACCAGAGGGAAAGGGGGCAGGTTCACTCTGAATAGAGCTGCTCTGTTCTTGGCACCCAAAGTGCTCTTCAGCCACTTAGGGAATTCCACAAACCAAAGCCCTCTGCTCAAAAGGAACTGGAATTGTTTTTGATCAAGCAGCCACTGAAGAGTTTTGGCAAGGTGGGTAAGATACGCTAAACAAAGACATCAAAATGTTTTGTCAGAAAGTTCTAGGAAATTTAACAGGGCACTTCAGAACAGAAAAATTCACCAAAACAGGTATGTCCACTATAAGGTCTTTCTTTATGTTTCCTAATGCTGTTTCAATTCTCTGAGGAATACTACAAAAACCAAAAAAAAAAAAAAAAACCAAAAAAACTTACAGATACACATAGAGAGGAGCTGCTACTCCCAGATTTAAAATGGTCATAGAACCTAAATGCATCACAAAATAGCAATACAATTTATTTTGATACCTATTCAGTCACTATGATGCCATGAATAATCTTTTACTATCACACAAGAGCTCTGTCCACTAGTGGGTTCATATAATTCAAAGTCCAATGGTTTCTACTTAACTGTAACAGAAGATTGCCTATGGAAAATTTAAAAAAATGGAAATAAGCAATATTTCTTAATTTTTTTCTTCTGAAGTCCTCCTGAAGTTATTGAAATGGAGAGGCAAATCTTCAAGCCTCCCAAAATATAAGGCCCTTCATAGAGGTTATGAATTAGTCATTGTTTTGAAAGGAATTTTATGGTATCAGCATATCATATATTTGAACACGTCACTACAACAGTTTTCAAAGACCTAAGACCTTTAGAGGTATTATACCAACATTATACTAAACTAAGAAAAAAAACTTTTTCCCTTCTGCGAACAAAATCCAGGTCCAATAGTGCTGCCAGATACACATCCAGAATTTTCCTGAAAAACCACACAGCTAAACCAAATAAATATTCTAATCTGAACTGCTTTAAAAGCACCTCTAGAACTTCGTATTTTCCTCACAAGTTTTCCAATGTAAAACTTGATAGAAGTAAGTTAAGGGTTTTGCAATGACATCCCTGGTATTTATTGGCAGGATCTGGCCAAAAGACTTGAGATAACAAAATAAGCAGAAACTTTCTTGCCCTAGAAGACACTGGTGTCTCCAATTACAGTAATTACAAAATCCAGTGCATGGCTCAGGGCCAAGAAATACCAGGTTGAAATGCTCTGCTATCTATCAAGTTGAAACCTGAATACTCTAAGTACAGCAAAGGCACATGCATGGAATGAGGATCTCACATGAATCATTTGACTTCTTTGTTTGGGAAAATATGTATGAAATCAAGGAATGATTACTAAAAGAATGGTTTAAAATAGAGTGCATTAGAAATTCATTAATCAAAATTACTTTTTACAAACTACAACAGTTTGGAATATAGAGGAATTAACTTCCACTATCCAAATAACAATGACTATTTTTAAAGTCTCAACTGCAATAATCATGAAGAAAATCAGTTTTCATTAATACATTCGGATTTACTAAGGCGCAATGTTACCAATGAAATTATTGGGAAAAAAGCTTTTGCAATTTCAGTTCATGATACACAATTAATGCTTCCAAAAAAAACCCCAAAGATTAGGAAGAGAAAGCATGATGGTTCCCATTTTTTCCTTAAAGGATAGGTCTTTGGCAAGACAGGCTGGGCAGGCACACCCAGCTCTAGAACAGTAGAGCACTTTCCAGTGTTGTTAAATTCATGTGCGCAGCAAAAAGAAAACGTTCCTTACACCTTTCTTTAAAAGGAAGCAATCCAGATAAAAAAAATATACAACATACATTTGCCATGCATTTTCATAATACACTGTTCATCATAACCTCAAAAAATGTTTTTTCTTTTTCTATTTAAGTCATAATGACAACAACCCAAAAACTTTCTCAGCTTTGAAGGAGGCAGTCTAGGAAAGAATGATCTAACATGCAGTCATAAGGTCATATAAGGCCACTGCAGAAGAGTTTAATGAATTTTTTCAATAGTGTTCCCTACAAAAGAGCTTATGCACATTCTTGCACCAGAATTCTTCCATACAGAAAAAGAGACAGAAGGTGCGGTGCAGGATTCAAATTAGCCTTAAGAAACAATAGCCAAAACTGAGAATACTGACAGTATCAAACTGCTGTGACCAAACAATATCCTTCAAGGACCTGGAATAACTTGCTCATTAAACTTCTAATTACTGTGCAGTACACTATCTCTCTTGTTATCACATTAACAAAAACCAGCACTTGGTTGAAAATATTTTTAAAAAATCTTCTAGAAGATCCTGAGAAACCAGACTAAAAACCACCTTCCATTAAAATGACTTTATAGGATAAGTTAAAAAAATAGGAAATATACAGATAATTACTCCCATGTATATTATACCTTGAAAGCGTCAACATGTGGAAAAGGGTTAAGTGCAGTTAAGTTTTCCAGAGAATTCCTAAGTTACTTAAAAACTAACAAACTAAATTAAGCTATCATAAGATAACGAAAGAAGTGATAAATGACAGAAAAGGGATTTAAGAATACAAAATAGTTTTTCAGATTCCTTGCAAGATGTATCCACGGTCTCTGCAGCATACCTTCTCCACAATAGCCCAAGAAAAGAGAATGCAGTATAGTATTCACTATTTAAGATAGATAAAAAGAGGATAGGAAAAGTAAAATATAGAGACAGGAGACTCATTAATGCTAAGTGATTGGAAGGCAAAATTATTTATAACATTCAATGTGAATGAATAAAAAGTAATAAGGACATTGCTGGAGATTACAGCCAACTATATATACACAGTAGGGTGGTAAATGACCTCTTAGCACAATAGAAAGATTTTGAAGTCATTGTGAATAGCTCTATGAAACATGTCAGCTGTAGGACACTTTAAAAAAGTAAAAGAATGTTAGAAATTATTAGGAAGTAAAGAAAAAAATACAACTATAACAATTTACAGTATGCTATAACTATCCACAGTCTGGTTTGTCCCCTTTGATTTTAAAGGAAAACAGGAGAATAATAGCAAAATGGAACAGCTTTTCAGATAGAACAGTTTTCAAGTAAAGGAATTAGGATTCTTCAGCTGAAAGCCTTGTGATCACTGAGGAAATTATTATTTCTCACAATAAAGAAAAGTAAGGCATAAAATAGAAGATTTAGTTTAAAGGAAAACAAATGTTTTTACCCACTGCATAATTAAATTTATAGAGCTCTGCAAATTGATGCCATGGATTCAAAAAATACAAGTGGACTCAGACGCTTTCAGATTTATAAAGAAAATTCCATGTGAAAGTATTCCATCTGATGCAAAAAGTACAACAGCAGATTGAGGAAACCCTAAACTGCTGTTTGCTGGAAGCTGGGGTGCTTCATTGCAGAAGTTTCTCTTTCCATATGCTTTATTCTTATCTTCTTATCCTAGGAATCCTTTACTGCTCACCACCAGAGCCGCAGTACTTGGGAAGATGAGTTTTTCATCCAGTAAGTTCAGCCAGACAACCATGAGAACACTTTGCTCATTAGACCTATCTACTGTGAATCTTACTGCACCGTAACTTTAGGTCTCTGAACTGTGATAGCCCAGTAATGTTTGCTTTTTCAAAACATATGGGAAGAATGTACAGCTCAGTAATGCAACTTTTTAGTTTTCCTTCGGTTTTTTTTTTTTGTTGTTGTTTTTAATAGAACCAAGATCTAATACTGCAGGCCTTATCTCAAAGGTAAGGCTGGATTTCATAAGTGAGTAATAAAACCAAAGGCTCCTACCCAGTGTGGCTCTCCATCCCACCCATTCCTTACCTATGCATTCCAAAGTTCTTTTATCAGCACTGGTACTCATCTGATTCTTACCATGCAGGGAGACAGTGTCATGACTCTGAATGAAAAAAACCCCTAAAATTACATTTTTAAAAATAAAATCTGATCCTTTAAGTACTTGGATCAATCTCATCATCAACTCAGGTGCATTCCATCAGCATGAGCAGGACAGAGGCGCTTCAGCCAGAGCTGCCTATTCATCTGGAATATCTGAGGTAACCTAACAGTGCAGTAAGAGAGCCTGCAGCCTCCACATACTTCTCCCAGCTTGGGTATCTTAAACTTCTCAACTATACCACAGATTATTAGAGACATAGGTTTATCAGGGAGGCACGTGGACCTTGCTCATCTCCATTCAGGTTCAGTGAGACATAAAACTTCACTTTCCCAAGAGAACTAGCTCTATTCACAAGGAGAGGGTTTACTAATACAAAGGGTAGTTTACAGGGACATGACTGTGCCAATAGCAGGAGACCTGTTTGCCAGCATGTCTAAATTAATAAATCATACCAAAAGTAGACAGAAGTATTTCAGCTGCACTCACCTATCTCACTAAACATCAGGCAAGAATTTAGATGGATGGTTTCCCTCTTCTGGAGCACTAATAATTATCTTTGGTAAGACCTCAAAATAAAATCTCTATGAGTACCATAAAAATATATGTGCAAACAATCAGAAGGTCTTTCCTCATTCTGTTCAAGCAGCTTGTGGCTCCCACTGTCTTCTAAACCTTCCTGTCTCCATTCCCAATACTGACTCTCACCTGCTTCCTCTGATACAATCTTCCTGCCCACTTACTAACAGGTTTAGACTTTTCAAATAGTCTCTCAGCAAATTTCTGTGCTCTTAACATCCTTCCATAAACTTCTGATACAAATCACAGTCACAAGTCTTAGCTTAACCACATCTATTCATCAAATGCTCTCTTTCTCTCCACCACAATGATTTCTCAATACCTTCTTGACCACTCAGGCTCTCTCCACACCCTTCTCATGGTCCTTGCCCCTCTACAGGTATCTATCCTTCTGACTACATGCTTTACACAAACCCTTTGCCTTCACAGGTCTCAAACACTTGCCTATCCTAATCCCTCATTCCCTTGGTTATTATGCCAAAAATTGAATCCCACCCTCTTGAAAGCTGCTGCCCTGTTCTGAGTAACATCCTTGATGTTAAAATTGGGTAATTGCTTTTCCATGCTACTTGTACTCTCTGGCTCAGGCATCATTGGAGAGCATAGAAAAAACAACAAAACCAAAAAAGCTTGTTCCAGATGTAGACCTAACACAGAGTCTAAGCCCGAGTGTGTGCAGTGCTGGAGGAATCTTTGAATAAAGCTGTCAAAAACCTTACTGCTGTGAGTATATCCAAATTTTCCTTTCCAAGATACATAAGACAGGCAAATGTAGTATGGCATTAGGAATGGAAAAAGGCACATAACTACAAATCAGCTACACTTTCAGAGAATGCAGTATTTTAACATAGGAAAGCAACAGTCTTCCCAATCCTTCGTTTACAGAAGGACTTCATAGCTTGTTCTTGAGTTTTCCAGAAAAAAAATCAACCTGTGTGACTGGGAACAAAATGTTAACCTCTATTATAACAAGGTGTGAAAAACTCACAACAGAAAACAAAAGTAACAAATATGTGCAAACAATTGTAACTGAACGGGTTAAAGGGGTTTCAGACATTATCATCCCTTTTCTTGGAGATGATATGTGGCAACAATCCCAGATATCCTGGGATTCCATGAACTATTATAATTCTCTGATGGCTCTTAATCTAATACAGTAACAATCATACAGGTAAACTTAAGTTAAACTGCCTTTAATTGGGGTTGGACTAGACAACTTTTAAAGGTCCCCTCCAACCCAAACCATCCTATGGTTCTACTGATGGTTTAAGCAAGCATGGTTTTTCCAGGACACATACATGCTCAGTTCAATCAGATCTCCAACCTGAAAGACACCACTCCAGTCTAGAAAAGGTGTTTTGATCTAGAAATGTGTTAATATAAACCTCTGTCATGGAAAGTGTCAAGAAACCTGTATAATATTTGATATAAGCAACTCAACCTATACCGATGCTATTTCTGTGATGCATGAATAGATAAGTCAACAATATATCACATGGATAGAGAAAAAAGGTAAAGAAAAAAGAAAAGTTGCCCATTTTTTTTTGTCAAATCTCTAGACTTCTTAAAAGCTCTAATGACCTGATTTCACCTGCTTAGCAAGGAGAAATAGAATTAGCCTTGAACTATGGCATAAAAACAAAGTTCAGAAACATGGGACTTAATGCCACTAATAATAGTCCAAATATAGAGGCTTCTTAAGGAAAAATAAATAAACACAAATTATGCATTACATTATTAATTTGAACATAGAAATATACAGCCCTCCAGTAACACATGCCAACTTAAATAGAAGACTTTCTTGTTTTAAGACCCTAATTTTGCTCAGAAATTCCATCCAACCTAAAAGCATGGGAAAGAATACATGTATGCTCTCTTGAAACTTCATAGTTCAATACTCTTCTCAGATGTTAATTTTTTAGGCCACAATTACAATCAACTTTATTGAGTACTGCAATTTTGGAAATTTGCCCCAACACTAAGGAACTGCCCCTTAAATTTAGGAGAGCTTTGAGAGATTAGACACAGGAATATAAGTAGAGCATGACACTTGATCCACAAACAGGCATTTTTATCTCACAGTTCATACCTGTACAAAAAAAAAGACAAACAAGTAACAAGTTCTTTAAATGAGAAAACAAGCAAGCTAAGACTGAAAGTATGCTGTTTTATAAAGTGATAGCAACTATTCTAAGAACATTGTTTTCTGCATGTCACTATCCGTTTTTTCTTACCATATATTCCATATTGGAAGCTGGTGGATACACCTGACCCCGTAATTTATTATGAAGATCCAAGATACTTTGCATATCACTGTCTGTGATAGCCCTTTTCCCTCTCTGCTTGGCGATCCACCACTCACCATCTTCATCCATGTACTTTTCCAAAAGTTCCTCTAAGAGCGTGGCATTGGGGAGAACCATTGCAGAAACTGCTTGAGCTATGAATAGCAAGGTAGTTACTCTGAGCCATTCCTGTACTACATACTTCATGATGAATGATCTCAAAATGCTCAGGAGTTAGCTCCAAGACAGAGTCTTTCTTCCAGGCTTGCTGGCTGTAAATGCATAAGAGAGAGTAATGTAATTTGGAGACTGAAGGACTGGCCTGTATGAACTTATTAAGCAACAAAATCTGTAGTTCATACAGATTTTGTAACTGTTCTAGGGGGAGAAAGCAGGATGCTGCATTTTTTACTCTAAAAGTGCACACTGTTGATTTGGGAAGATAGCTTATCTTCAGCCTTATGAACTTCAGTTTATTCAAGTGGCTTTATATATTACATTCACACGCACATTTCAGTGCCTGCATGCAAAAAGCATGCTTTTCATATCTACTTAAAAGCAGCCAGACTTCAATGAAGATTAGACTGTAGATAAGGTCTTCCAGTATTGGAACTTAACAAAAGAAGGTTAAAGGCTTGTAGTCATTGCCAAAATGTAAACAGAAATCCACAGCTAACTTGATACAAAGTATCCCCTCTTAGTGCTTTTCAAAATATGACTTTGATTAAAGCTTTTGTTTTACGATTTCCAAAACTCTAAAGAAACGAAAGGTATTCAACTCGGACACGAAAACGGGGGGGACGGCGTTTTTCTAGCCACCAAGCAAAGGAAAGCACTGAAAACTCTCAGATGAAGCAGTACCAGTTCCAAGAGTGCCATGTTCTAACAACGCCTACTACACGACCGAGCACTTTAGGCAGGAAAGCCGAGGTCACTCCTTCAGCCTGGGCGAATCCCGCCACACCGGCCGCAGCCGCTGGGAGGGAAGCACAAAGAGGCGCACGGGCAGGGCGNGGCGGGGCGGGACGGCAGCGCTCCGGGCACCGCGCCCGCCCCCGGCCCCCGGCCCCGCACCCTGCCCCGGCACCGGCACCCGCACCCGGCGGCGGAACCCGCACCAGCTCCCGCGGCCGTACCTGGAGTGCGGCGGGCAGCGAGCGCTGGCTGGGACCGCAGCCTCAGCCAGAAGCTGGCCGCGGTCCTGCAAAAGCTATCGCCCCGAAAAGTCGAGAGGGGCCTCGTCCCCAACAACCTCCATCCTTGGCAGCAGGCAAGAGGATACTAAGCCGGCCTGCTCCTGCTGAGATACAGGACAGAGAAAATCTGTGAGCCCCGCAAAACTCCAGAGCATGTGAATATGGCTGGAGGTATCAGGACAGGAATTTTATTGTGCATTCAAACCAGCCACACGAGACTTCTCTTTACAAAGTAGAATTCAAAAGTTTGTTAACCATTCATTCCTATGCCAAGCAAGAATAGGCATCAGATACATACTTTTTGCTGTATCGAAGTCTTCTAGACTGAATTTTTTTGCGAGCTGATGGGGTTGACATTTCATTTACTTAGTATAATTTGTTACATTGAGCTAACGGCGGGATTCACCACCTTCCAGTCTTCACAGGACTGCTGTATCAACTTCCAAAAGTTTTCTGTATTTTCATTTTCAGAAACTGAGAGGCTGAGGTTAAAATTCATCAGAATCCAGCTGGCTTCAGACCAGCTCTATAAATGCTTCCAAATTTCATGGGCCCAAGAGAAACAATGCCATGCAAGTAACACACTGCTGCTTCATGTGCTCTCTTTTTCTGTTTTAGTTATAATTTCACTAAAGATTTTGGAACTAAGTGCAGGATGCTATAGGTACTCTTTTTCTTACACTCTATGATATGCAAAAATTCTTATGGTCCATATTGTTTGATCTTTATAACTTTTTTCCTTGCAATCCTGGAATTGGATTTCTGCACTCAAGTATTGAGCACTGAACTTTTTTTAGAACAAAACTTTGTGTGAGGTAAAATGCCACTGTGCAGCTGGATACACAGATTACATGCAAGTTTTTTCAGTGTTTATGCACCAGGATAACTTATCATTTGTCATTTTGGGTACAGAAGAATGAGCCATACTTACAGACTGGCCACGCAGAAGAGTTTAAAGAAATAGGAAAGAAACAAAAAATTGGAAGTACTTGCTGGAGTCTGTATGTCAGATCTGGAATTTCTTAATACTCACTTCACTTTTGTATTGCTGTATCTTGTTTCCATCCTCTTCAGGCCTCTGGGGGCAAAGATACAGATTCTAGACTATTGAAGCATGGCTTAGCATTATCACTTAGTAAAGAGAATGTATCATTTATTCTGTGTGCTGGCACAAGTGTTATTTCATTATAAAGCAGCAGAATACCTTCTTTACTAGACCAGTAATGGCTGCACACAAGAAACTGAAAAATTTTAAAAGAGTGAGGATATTTATGGGGTTCACATCAACTGGAAATTGTAGTAGTTGCCCCTTTCCATCAGCGCTGGATACTTGCTGGGCTTCAAATAGAATATAGATCAAATATGACTTAATGTCTTTGATTTTGAGTATTCATGATACCTTTAGAAAGTACTTGATCTTATTTGGTCTTTGTCAATTTGAAGACATCGTTTTATGCTGCAAGTTTTAGATTCATTAAAATAAATACTAATGCAAAAAGAGGCCTCATTGCATTTTTTTTTATTATCAATTAATTTTTCAGCAAATGAATAAACCCTTTGCACTCCATGACTGTGCCCTTTGAGTTTGATTTATAGCTGTATGATTTGTGGCCACGTATTTATGATTATGTGTTATGATTTTGACAAACAACATTTTGGCACATCTACTAATTTTTGTATATTAATATAATTAAACATTTCTGGATCTCTTTTTTAATCAGAATGAGGGAGGCCCTTTTATTTTTATTCTTTTTTTTGTTATTTTGTTTTTATAGATTGGTTTAAACCACTGGTTTTATAACTGCCACCCATAATTTAAAATTATTATAATAAACAGTTAAGCACCATTACATCTCCTGAAACTAAAACTAAGTATGCTCCCTTACCAAAGGCACATGCAGACAGTGCATATGCAAGCAGATGGACTGAGTAACTGTTTTCTGAATAGCTATAACAGTAACAACAAAAATTGCAGCCAAAAACCCAGCTGAAAGAAATCAGTAAGAGGTCACCAGGTACATGCTGCACAAACACAGAGAATATGGCACTAAGAAAATCCTGGAAAGAAAGATTTTAGCCTGGACTTTGGCTAAAATAGATTTAAAGTGTGAGGGGAAAAAGTATCTTCTGCTATCTGAATCTTCCTGCATTTGATAACAGCAAGTTCCAGCAGTCATTGCAAATAAACAAGGGTGTGAATAAAAGATATTTTACTTCATCATCAATTTGCTTTCCTAATAGAAAAAATACGTGGAGGATGCAAATATGGATAATTGGGGTAAGAAAGAGTGACACCGCCACTTAAGAAAGACAAGGAAAGACTCTAATACACGTAAAGAATATTTAAGAAATCTGCTGAATTATAAGAGCTGGGCTTTTAATTGAAAACAGAAGGAATTATCCAAATCCAGGCAATTTTTCCTGTTGATCTTAAGTATCTTTGGTTAATCCACATTGTGATTTTTCTGCTTGCTCTTATAACATCATAGCACTGTATTGACTAAAATAGCCATTAAAAAGTCTGATCCATTAGAGCAATTTGGGAATATCTTATTTTTTACCCAAAACTGAGACCTGCAAAAACAGTGTTTAGTTGTTACCTGGTCCTGACAGTGACTAAAAAAAGCAACTAATAATCATGGGAATGGTTTTTTTTTTGCCAGAAAGACCTGCTGTACACCTGAAGTTTAAGCCCTGGAGGTGTACATTACTGCATATATCACAAATCTGCTGTCAGACACATAAGCTCCAGTGACTCCCAAATCAGGACCCCCATCTGCCTGTCTGTACTAACAATGTGGCCAATTGTTTCAGACTCACACAAAAATGGCCAAGCAGGAGACATTTCAAGAGAGATGTCTCTATGGTGAGAGAACAATTTTCAGATTTTATCTCTTCCTAATGTGAAACAGGTTCTTGAATGCTCCTTTGCTGAGATCTAATATCTTGCCATATTGCTGAGTGGTCTGAATTGATTTTGCTTTTACTGACTCTTGTTTAAGCTGTTTTTGTTTGTTTGTTTGTTTGTTTGTTTGTTTGTTTTTTCACAATTAAATATACATAGATCTAGAGAAGGTAGATATATCCATGTGAAAGTTGATGAGTAAAATGGATGAACACTGCTCAAAGCCTTGCTTTAAGCTTTTGCCCAAATTGTCCGGAAAAAAAAATACTTCTGTAGAGGACAACAAATGAAGTATATGGGTTACTAGTTTAAAAATTTCAGTTTAAAATTTTAATACAGTGGTTACATGAGGACAGAACTATTATTTTCTATCATTGTATTACTTTAGAAAAGGCATTCTTGTGTATTTACAGGGATTGGAAGCAATTATTTCTACTAAGGGGAGCTTCTACTCTGCTTCTAATTGAGACTAAGAACAGTTTATTTTTTTAGTTTGATTTTGTCTAAGATCAACAATGAACAAAAGTTATCATCAATTAACATTCTTCAGCGGGTATGAAATCCAATAAAGATTTCAACCAATGGAGAAATGTCAGAGCTGCAGGCCACTGGGGAGCTGGGGTGCATGGAAGGCAGGATATCATTAAAAAGAAAAATATCATGATTTAAATTACTCTGAAGATACATTTTAAAAGAAAGATACAGGAAATTGTTCTGATTTCTGAACTGTAGTTTATTATAAGCCTGGTTAATTTACTCCACTTTCCTCTTAAGTGCATCAAGATCAAAAAGTATTTTGTTTACCAAACGAAAAGCTCTTGAAATAAAGAACAATTGGACTCTTTTGGAAGTCTCTGACATCAGATTTTAGCACATAGAATCATTATTTCAACATGGCTGTTCATAAAATAAAACAAAAGAAAAATACACACTGCCTTTTCCTTTATACAGTATCACAACAGATAGTCAACCAGCATCTGAAGGAGTTGGTTTCCATTTCCACCCCTCTCTAAAAGAATTTGAGCCTGATTGCCCATGATTAATTTCCCCAACCTGTACATTACAGTGAGGCAGAACAGCATTCTCTCTGTCACTTTTATTTCACAAAATACTCAAGTATACTTTGAACCAGAAGGATGTGTAGTAACACTTCTGTAACCTGGTGATGAGGGCACTTCTGGTAAAATGAAGTCACACTGAAAACCAATATTTACAGTTAATGTATTTGAAATAAAGTACTAATTGGGGCAAGTTTATGGTACCATATATATTCTTATTGATGTAGTCTCACATTTATGCTCACTTTCAAGCTCACAACCATATGTTGTTTTTGTTTTGTTTTGTTTTGTTTTTGTTTTGGGGGAATAGGGGACTTATGAGCATATTGTTTTTTCTGCCTAGACAGTTATACCCAGACAACTCAAATAAATTCAGGCCTTAAGCACAGAAACACTTTTTTCTAAATCCCTTTGCCACTGATTGATTTGAAATACAACTAAGAACTTTGTTGGAGGTTATTGTCTCCAGCTACTTGTCCCATTAAATTAACTGAATTAAGTCTTGCTCCTGTGCACAGTGAGTGCTGCTGCAGAGACAGGACTGGAGCATTTTGCCCAAAACTAACTTGTACTTCAAGAGAGGAGTTTCGTCAGGAAAAGTTTGGAACTAAACCCAATACCAAATTTCATTACTTTTCTTATATTTTATATGAAATGTGAAGAGAGTTATTGCTCAACCCAGTGAACTGTTCTGCAAGAGCAACTTGCCAGGAAGAGATGTGGCCTCTTTGGGGAGACTTCCAGCATGACCTGTACAGCTCAAACCATGCACAGCTACGGCACACACAGTCTGCAGATATCAGCCTCACATGTTACCCGTGCTGATATCTGCAGGGCCTCATCTCTACTCCATGTTGAAAATGGTTGGGAATATTGGAGGAGAAAAGACTGGTGATCTTTACTGTGTGGGAAAAATGATACAGGCTTCTGTGCTGAGCTACTTCAGCCACTGAACAAACCAGAGGGTCCTACTGATGCTGAAGAAGATGCTGTGGGTATCTAGAAGCCATTATTGTTTGCCTGCTTTGTTCTTCATGGTAGCAGTAAGGCAGATGGTTACAAACTGTAACTTCATGTGAACTTGTTAGATTTCAGCAGCACTATCACCCTATCTCTGGCAAAAGCAGCAGTTACATAGCACTGGAGTGACCAGCACTGTGAAGTACCTTGAACTAATATCAGTACTCTAAATCCTGCAGGTTCAGAGCTCTAGTAAGTAAGCTGGGAGACACACATGGGCAAGGTGATGAGAAGTAGAGGAAATAGCACTGCCCTGCCCCAGAGCTAGAAATTGTGCAAGGCATCTGTGTTTCCTGCTGACAGAAGTGCTTGGGTCTGTTTTATGTACATATAGAATCATAGAATCATTGGTTGGAGAAGACCCTTGAGATCATCAAGCCAACTGTTAACATTGCACTGCCAAATCCACCCCTGGAACATGTCCCTAAGCGTCATTTGTTTGGTTTTTAAATCAAACACATATAGAAAAGGACCTATAGAACTGCTTCTACATAGGCTGCTCTTCTTTACTCACAGTTTCCTGCAGCATAATCAGGGGATTTCCAGTGTCTTATGGTCAAGAGTAATCTATCTCTAAAGAACAGATTTTTACCCTGGGAGAGACTCTGCCATATCTGTGCCCCCTTCTAAGAAGAAGATTCATCTTCTTCTTCTCACACCATCCTGGTTCTTAAAATATGGGTGCCATGGTGAGGCTAGGAAGTGGAGAAGAGCCAGCCTACTTACTTAGAACTGGAAGAGAACAACAAACTAGACTGACAGTGACACCAGCAGAGCCTCTTCATGTGAGAAACATGCTCAGGTGCCAATACAGAATCACCTGCATTAGCACCTGTAACATCTCACACCATCCATGTCACCCTAGTGAGTGTCTGGCAGCAACCTTCTCCTACAGATCTCAAACATCCAGCACCTCTGTGTAGGTACAGATATTCATTATCAGATCAGGCACTAAAAACCAGTATGATTTACAAGTTTCAGTCCTTGCTTGGTCTAAATCACATGTCTTTTCAATGTGGGCAAAATCAGTAAAAATATTTTATTCTGATTTTATGTTGGCATGAATAAACATGTCAATTCCACTATTATGGGTTGTTAGTAATACTTTATTTTTCTTCTATATAAATTACTCATGCCCTGCCATGCAAGACAGAGTTTCTATAAATTATACCAGTGTGGTCTGTTATGGTCAACTTATTAAGAATTAATTTATGTCATCGTACATATCACCTCAGTTTTCAATACCGACTCATTCTAAGTGACAAAAATCAACACAATGTTTAAAACAACTATTTTAATATTATTAATTTTTGTTATTATTGTATTCCTTGTAAATTTCCAGGTACGTGTAATCAAATATAAGTGTTCACAAACTCATGAAAGGAAGGAATGGTTTAAAAATTGATTCATAAAGGAAGTTTTAATTAGAATTATGAAGGACAATGAAAGCAATGAACTTTGTCAGTAGGAATATGGCTCTTTCATAAGTAGATCTTTGAAGAAGGTGGTCATTAGCATATTTCTATATTTTGCCCGCGAGCACTTCAGCCAGACTTATTCAAGTTTCATTAATATTTTAAAATTTGTGGCAAAAATGTAACTTTAATTATGGGGTTGGATTATTTGAAAATTAAAATACTGCCTTTAGCTGTACTAAAAGAGCACTCAAAAGAGACCTTGAGAGAATCTTATTTCTCCTTAAATCCCACAAGATGGAATCAATTTCTCTTTTAATTAATAGCTTATTTGCCAGTCATTTACAATTCAGTGCGTAGCCTTGACTGTTAGCACCTCTAAATACTCATTCCTCATACTGGGTAAAATATTTTCCAGCATCAGAAAAAGGTCTCTGCTGCAGCATCTTTTTTGAGGCAATGATGGCTTTGGGAATTGAACCATGTGGCACATCTGGTTGTATCAAGGAGATACAGATGTGAACATGGAAGACTAAAACTATTGCAAGGATACCATGATGTGGATGAGCTGCCACCCTCAGCATCAGCGGCAGCTTTCAGCTCTGTGCCTCCAGTGCAGGTGGTGCAGGAAGAACCATTCTTCCCTCATTTCCTCTTTAAACTAAACAGTGTCAAATGTTAATGGAAGGAAATCAGCCAGTTCTCCTCTCTACTTCCTTCTGTCCCAGTCCCACACATCCCCCTCCCTCCACATGTCTGCTGTGTCCTTCCACCTGCAACCAGCCAGACTCTGTACTCTCTCAGAACAAGACCCAGACCTTTATTTTATACCTCTTCAACTTTGTTACTGCATTTACTTACCTGCCTCATATCAGGAAATCTGACTACTCCTCAGGAGAGTGTCTTTACAATTCATTAACTTCCTACCTTGCCACTCAGAATAACTGTGCATGTTACTAAATAAATATGTCATTTATTTACCACGTTTTTTTTGCCTGTATAGCAAATTAAAAAATCCTACATTCAGCAGCAGTATGGGCCTGGGTATACAGGTGGCTGAAAAATATAAGAGGATGTTTATTAGAGAACTGCTTTTCCCTAGGAATCTTCCATTTCATCAGTCTTCCATATTCTCATGTTCTGCATCCCATAATCCAAACTTCCTCTTTCTTTGAACCCACTGTTAAAAACAGAACACCACAGCCAAGAACTGAGGAAAATGCTGCATCCACAGCTGCTGCAGTGGAAGGCAAATCCACACAGCTACTGCTACAGCTACAGCAACAAGAGGGTATGTGAGGATTTGAGTTGCTACTTTGAAGAAATAGCACCTTTAAAGGAGTGCAGGATATACACATCAAAATACTGACCTGTTTATGTTATAAAACATAATTAGTTGCTTACAGAATGTGGGGCCCCAGCAGAGGAAGTTCAAGCAAGCAGTATAGTACAAGCTTTGCAAAGAAGCTTTCAGGTTTGCAAAGTCTATTGGCGCTTTCCAAAACGGCGTCGCCAACGTCAGCCAGGTAGGTGCCACTGCAAACACCACCAGGGTAAATACTGAAAGGTCAGCTCCCCTTTTGTGCCAGTTATGTGTGCCTGTTCTTCAGCCTTTTTGCTTTAAACAGACTGATATCTGTATGTGTGCAAATATTAAAACATACATTCTTACACTGGTGCCAGTGTCTGTTTT
The DNA here is from genome assembly GCA_013397375.1 of Toxostoma redivivum. NCBI lineage: Eukaryota > Metazoa > Chordata > Aves > Passeriformes > Mimidae > Toxostoma > Toxostoma redivivum. The sequence goes on from VXBI01011830.1 coordinate 869,065, forward strand.
TCTTAAAGAAGCAGCATTCATATGTGCAAACAAGACAGTTACAGAGGGTATGGACTGCAATATTTACACATCACAGTTCCTTCATGCCTTGAAAAAAGGGGGAAAGGGACAGGTCTTTCCTGATGAAAAGAGCTCTGGGATCTTGGCATCTTTGCAGTAGTACCTGACCAATCTGAGGAAAAACTTTGTAAGCCATATGGTCTTTTGCAAATGCTCCTCCAAAGGATGCTATAAACTTCAGTGCAGCCAAGTGGAAGCAACATAACAACTTTTACTCAAAGTCCATTTCCTTTGGGAAAGAAATTTGATGTGGCTTTATTTTAATTGGTTTTTCATATTTGTGAGAGGAGGTGTGAAATGTTCAAACTGCGGTTGGACTGCTGGAGTCACAGTCTGGACCTTGCAGGACACAGGGGTTTAGAAGACTGCCTCACATCGTCCTTTTGGCACACATCAAAGAGGATGCTGAGGTGTCTGTGGCTGTCACAGTATGATTGTGCTCTGGAGATGTGGTAATGTCACAGAGCTGGATGTTTGGGCTACTTGGGAAAGAAATCACCGTCTACTGCTGTTATCACCAGATCTGCAACTTCCCCACATATGAGTGAACAGCTAAAAAGGGGAAAGTTTGATTTCTTCATTTCCTCTGTGAAAATCATATTGACTCAGTAATGGAGGAAAAAAAGGAGCTATCCCTCACATATTGTTGATAGTCTGTATGTCCTTGCAGTCAGAAAATCAAAATACTGCTGTGTTTATGTCCTTCAATATTGCTTTTTTTGATATTGTCAGTCTTGTAATAGAACAGCACAAAATTTCTGGTCTCTGGTCTGTTATTAGGATAGTGATGTTTTAATACTTGGGGGTACGTAATATATTCTGCAAAAGGTGTACAGCAGTTTGGTTTGGGTTTGTGCTTTTTTAAAGTCTTATCATAACACTTTGAAAAATAGTAAAAATGGTAAAATACTGCCACTTATGTGCAGGCAGGGTGCATATTAAGGAGGTTTTCTGAAAAGGTGCTTATGCCTGGGGTAAATGCTTCTCAGAAAATTCTCAGAAGTTGAAATTTTTTTTGGAAGGTAGTGAAAACTGATCCTTGTGGTTTTGGTGAAAACTTGTGGATGATATTTTTTATGTATTATGGCCTTTTTCTCCTAAATATTTCATATCACATGAATTTACAATGAAATTACTATGTATGAATGATAGCGTATCACATACTCAAAATAATACTCTCATAATAAAAACTACACAGCAATTATGTGGTGACCCACCTTCCTCTGGACAGATTTAAAATCTACATGTTTTCTCACCTCAGACACGTTTCCCTTCACAATCACTTCCTGACATCAGGACCACCCACTCATTGACACATGATAAGGTCTTGAAAAATGACCTGTCAGCAAGACTCAACATCTATACTTAACAAATTATGATAAAAATACCTGAAATTTCTAAGGTTCCTAAAATATACATTAGAAAAAATGTTATGAGGGAGCTATATCATGCATTATTTCCAGATGTATAATAAATATCATGCTTCTTTAAAAAATGCTAAGAAAGCAGTTTCTTCCAACATTTAAGACAGTTTAAGGTACAAAGGTACATAAAGTAAACAGCATTAAGTACAGAAAGATGTTTTGGAATCAGTAATGTCTATAGGGATTTCTGTAAGGAAACTAAAGCCCAAAGTCCTCCTAACTATAAAGCTTGTAATAAGTAGCTTTAATTATAATGTATATATTTCCATGTGCAGAAGAGTTATTTAAAATATCATAGTGAAAATATTTCTGTTATATTTCACATTTCCCACAACCAACTGCTTATTCAACTTTCATACCCTTGCAGGCTGCTGGTCTAAGTACAGTGCCTTTGTCAGTTCACAGAGGTACCTCCATGCCTGCATCCAGCCTTTTCTTCTGCATGAGATGCTACTCCCAAATCTCTTTGGGAAGCCTTGATTCTTTTTTGGATTGCAGATACTCTTCAAGCCGTGCTTGGGACCTCTGGTGGTTCAGCTTTTCCCCTAATCTCACTGTACATTTGGTAGCACAAGCCAAGGCAGGATGTACACTGCCTCCTGCATCTCCTGTGAAAGTGGAAATATCAAGTTGTCCTGAGAACCCTCAGAAAGGCCAGCTGACCGTTCAGATCTGGTGAACCATCTATCCTTGATAGAGACTAAAATATGGCTAACCAGGACATTTTGGAGCCTTTCCAGAGGGCTTGTGTAAATAACTCATAAACAGTTGCATACCATGTACTGAATAAAAAGAATCCACTAAGTTTTACTGGAATGTATTGATTGTTTTGTGTGTGCAGCATTCAATACTATACCCTATACTTTGTGCACTTACAACTATCTCTGTTCACATTCCATATTTTTCTCCGGTTAGCCCTTTTAAAGTATTTCCCACTATTTGCTCACTGCAATATAGTTCCAGGCAGTCCTTGCCTGCTAGAATGAATTTTCTCAGTCTCTTTCATTCCACAGTCTCGTTTTACAAGCCTGAACTGTTCCCTGTTGCTTTTCTTATGCTCACTGTCTTTTTCTTTTCGTTCTTGGAACAGAGCAGGCATCTGTTTCTTTGTCTCTCTTCCTTCAACTCCTCAACAATTGTTTTCCCTTTCCTTGACTTTACTTTTTCATCATCTCTCCATCAATCTTTCCCTCATACTCCACCAGCCTGATATGGTAGGTCAGGCTACACCACTGGATGTACACCATTGGGACCCAGGAAAACCTGTCTTCTCCTGCTATAAATGCCAAATATAGCAATGACAGAAGACAGCTGGGTCCTGTTACACAGATCAGATTTTTGGAAAAAGTTTGGTTATTAAATGGCAAGTGCCTGTATTTTCTTTTTTTTAATGTCTCCTTTTATCTTTAGCTTTCAAGTAGCAATGAAGTGCAATATCAATTTAATATCACTGCTCCAAAATAGTTAATAGAGCAGAAGTAGAAGCTGCATAGCATGTAGGGAGGGTATGAAGCTGAACCAGCAACTGGGGTGAAATGCTCTCCTTGGATGAACTCAGTTCATTATAATCCAATTGTTAGACTAACACACATCCCAAATTACCTGCCTTGAAGGTACAACCACCTTTCACTGAGCACATGCTCTATATTTTACTGATTATAATTTTAAGAGTGAAGTGAGAGAACTTTACCCCCATCATTAACAAAGGTATGCATGACTAGAGCCACTCAGCCTTCAACTAAACATATAGTATGAATAAGTTAAGAATGGAGTGAAGTTAGGGAAGTTAGAAGTTAGTTTCCATTGTAACTTCTGGGATCAGTTGATGGGCTGAACCTGTCTTCTCTCCTATTGGGATGTCTATTGGGTAAGAACTATGTTCTATGCTTGCTAAATTATTACCTCAAGCTAACTTTTATTGGTGATTAGAGCATGTCTTTATACTGCTTTGAATACATTTTTGCAGTCAGATACTATCACCTTTTCAAACATTTTCAAATTTTCAAACCTTAATCTGTCAGACTTTTCTGTTAACAGTGTGTATATAAATAAAGTGTGTTATTCCCCTCACAGTAGTGTTCACAGCAGCTGCCAGCAGTGGGTGCATCTTGTGCTATGACCCTGAACATATTAACCAAACCACCTTCTCATCCAGAAGGGGGGCATGCCCATAATGGGACACGGACAGCCTGGTCAGCCACAAGGGTCTCAGCTTTCCTGGGGTGCTCACAAACCAAACAAACAAAAAGGATTTTAGGAAAGCCCTCCTCGCTTTCATGTGACAGTCCCATCTCTTCAGTCTCTCATTTGACTACAGAATACAATATGGATCCTGACTTCAATTTCCTTGATTGATTGATTGATTGATTGATAGATGATTATTAAACATACTATGAAATATCAGTGAGTGAAGAACTACAGCAAGCATTTAACTTCTCTGTAAGGAACTGAAAAATGTAGTTCACCTTGGTTTTTTTCACATGTTCTCTCTTCATTGTCTGAAAGTATCTTCAGTGATCATACACAGAGAGTAACAAACTGATATGCTTGTTATAATAATTCTACTGTTTTGAGTTCCAGGTATGCCATTTAATTTTAACCATTTCAAATCTTATTTGTCTTTGAAGAAAATCCCTAGATGTCTTACCAAGCTCTGAAAACATGATTGATAAAAAAGGAACTCTTTTGTAAGCATTTCAATCCACTAAAAGAAATGTTGATGTGGCACAGGTAAATTGATGAGCTGAGGAAAAAGATGTTGATTAAAACAACCCATAATCAAATAAATTACATTATTTGTAAGCCAAGATCTCCTAGTGAGGAAAGTTATTTTAATGAACCTCATTTTTCCCCCATAAAAGAAAATCTGTAATAATATTTTGTTAGTGGAATAAACCTTCCTACTTAAAAGACCATCCTAGATATCTGCAGATCTATTTGCAGACAGATACTTGGCTTTTGGGAATGAATCATACTTATCAGAAAACTATTAATAGAATCTGGACTTATAATTTACCAATTTTTAAGCAATTTAATGGAGAACTCTAATTTGCATCATCATCTTTTCATACCTACAACAAAAAATATTTTATTCCATGTCAGGGCTGTACTATAGTTTGCAATTCTTTGTAGTTCAAAATAAGTGAAATGCTCTTGTCTCTGTCTACCACATTTCCTTCCTGGGCTGATTAATACAACACCTCATTTGTATTTATTAGTTAGTGCTACTTCTCTGTCTTTATATTCTGTCTTTCTGCCTTCTTTTATATGCCTTTTCAATTAAATCTTATTCTGTCCTTTCATTACTTATTAATGTTTTCATTGGCAAGCCTGGTTTTCACTCTCCTCACACAGCAGAGTCAATTTATTTCAATAACCTTATTTAGACCTAGTTATCAGCAATAACACAAATAATCCATTTGTTAATTATGTGAATTGAAGTGACAATTTCAGAACACATATTCCTAACACAAAGTCAAATGTTGATACCTGCAATATGGCTTCTGCTTCATTAGCAAATGTGCTGACTATTAATATGACAGCATCCTATAGAAATTATTTACAACTTCTTACTAGGAACACTTGAGGTAGCTAGCTAAGTAAGGATGGGATTCCTATATGTCCATTATGAAGGAGACTTTGAACATCAAAGTTAACCTCCTCATTTGGCCAGCCCTCTAAAGCAACCTACATTGACTGTACAGGAGCTCAAACTCCTGATTTAGGTGCCTGAAGTCAGGCAGTGCTAATAACCTCTTCTCAACGTCTCTGCAAATCACCAGATCTCATTTAACAAAGTATTGACAAAGACAATTTAACTGTATCTTCTTTTAGCTATGTTCTCATGGAGTAGTTTTCTGGTGATACTTCCAAGCTTCTGTTATCAGTAAACTTCAATCCATATTTTATACTGACTGCTACATTTCTTGTAAATTTGTCTTCACTAAGTAATGGTTTGAAGAAAAGGCTCTCATTGTTTTGGTCTTTGTCTTGGTTTCTCGTCTTCCTTACCTTGCCAGTGGACTAATTCTAGAACTAGAACTAGTTCTAGAACTAGAACTTTCACTCTTACTCTTATAAATTAACAGTAGATTTTAATATCTACAATTTCCTTCAGAAAATATTTTTAAAAATGTGAAAGCACCTCATTTTGTATACTTTCTTTGGTTTTCTGATAGCTTTCTGATATGCAGTGAGCAATTTAAGCAACATCATTCCTTATTGTTGGTATTGGCACAGACATAGCTTACTTCTAGTTCTTCATTATGCCACAATGAAGAAGAGTAAAAGTAAAAGATTACTTGGCTTCCGTCATGTGGCCTAGTTAAGGTTACAGGAAATCTTAGCGGGCTAGCATCTGTCACATGGCTACAGATAAGCTATGATTCCAGTGGCTGCCAGGATCACCATGACTTGCTGGGTAACATCAGTCTGAAAAGAAAGAGAACACACAAGATAATTTACAGGTAAGAATCTCTTGATTTGAAGTCCCTGCAACATTATAGGCTGGGGATGATGTGGCTGGACAGTGCTGAGGCAGAAAGGAACCTGGGGGTANCAGACATATATTGGATATTAGGAAGAAGTTTTTTACAGAAAGAATAATAAATATTGGAATGCTTTGCCTGGGGAGGTGGTGGAGTCATCATCCCTGGATATATTTAAAAAAGTATGATGTGGCACTTGGTGCCATGGTCTAGTGTTAGGTGAGGTGTTAGGGCATGGGTTGGACATGATGATCTTGGAGGTCTCTTCCAACCTAGTGATTCTGTGATTTCAGAGAGGCTGCAACACAAGCCCGAGGGGCTCTGTGTGGAAGGCAGGGACACACTTTTGCCAAACAAACACTGAGCTCGAGTACCATCAGCAGATTTACAGTTGTAATCCAAACCAAAACAGTCTGTAGAGTAAAGTATAAAAGTAGCTCACACCAGTGAAAAGTTCCTGAGTAGTAAGTGGATGGGTATACAAAAGGAAATGATTTGGAAAACAAACTATTTCAGTGCTTCCATGGAGGGAAAAGTGAACTTTTTCAGAGAGGTTATTGGAGCTTTGAACTATCCTTTCCATCTGACTCAATGCTCTGTTTCAAGCTTCTCTTCTTCTGCAGCTTACTGGCTCTGGACTAATTATAGGTTAATACATTAAGGAGCAGTTACACAGAATTGCCTTCTGTGTGCTGGATGTTACACACCAGCCTTTGGCTGCTGTCCCCACCGCAACATCAGGCTGCTTGTGTAGGTGGTAAAACAGACACACAGGACACTGAGGACAAACAGGCATCACCAGGCAGCCGCAGCCCCACAGTGGCACAGCCACAAAACTAGCATTCATGAAATAAGGAACGATATACAAAAAACTGCCTACCCTGAAAAAATAGACTTTTCAGATGCTGGAGTTGTTAAATATAAGTGAGAGCTCATTTTCACCCTGATTCCACAGGAGTTAGCAGGGATATCTCTACAGCTAAAATACTGTGATGACATGACATTTTATGGCCTACAGCATCAGAGGACAACCCCATTGACATCCACTCAAAAACAGATGTAGAAAGCTTAATATTGAGAAGGCATGTTGTATTTAATTGCTTTATCTGAGAAAAACAAAGTGTCCCAGAGAAGCAGCTGCACTTTACTTATTGATTCTGTAGTGTTCTCCCTTTCCCAGAAGTTCCTCTGCATAAGACTGAACATGCTGGGTCATGTATCAGCTACAATTACATGAACACAGGATCCTCCAAGTCCCTCAGCTGTCTATAATGTCACACATGCTTCAGCATCACATTGTCTGTTATCCCGAGGCACCGTCTCTGGGGCAGGATTAGGGGCAGGTGAGTGACCCATCCAGGCAGCTCTGCACTGAGATGTGCTATTGTGGACGAGAGAAGAATTGGAGATACAGTATCCAATGTAGAATGAATGTCATAGAAGGTAAACATGAGAAGAAAATCAGACAGGTGTTTCTCACACAGAAGATCAGTGTTTTTCATTATTTTGTGCATTGTCACAGCATCATGTGCTTTTCAAGAAGGTAATATAAGACACATTTTTAGACATAGCCATCAATTTTTCAGTGTAACTTTTTCTCATACCCAAGACATGTTGTATAGTCATGATTTAAGCAAATAAGATTTCTTACCGTCTTTTTCTCTCTCATATATACATATGTATCCATGTAGAGGATGTCTGACATAGGAATAGAGCAATAAGCCTTTGATAAAGAGCCTACTAATTTGATAAAGGTTTTGATCTTTATTTCTAATCTTCTCTTGTCTTAATTTGTGGTTACAATAGTTATCTCTTGCTTAGAACATTTTCCAGTATTATTTTGGTGTTTTGGTTACTTCTTCTGTAAATATACAAGACATTTAACCTGAGTTTTAAGAGCTGTTGTGTGGGTATGATGGGAATATGGAGGGCAGTGGAGTAAAAATACATATACAGAGGTTACATTTTACTTGTGTACATCAGCATCTGTAACTGGGAAAACACAAAGTACAGTGTTAAACTTCCGGATTTTGCAAGGGGAAATACTTTGCACCAAAATAATATTTCCATTTATTAATTTCTTAGTAAAACTGCAAATTCAAATACAGAATTACATCAGTTTTGAAAAGACTTTAAATGTTCCTTTAGCACAACTATCGTGCAGTAGATTTACTGTTATTCCTTAACCAAATATCCTTATTGCTGATACAGCTAGGACTTAAGCTTAGTACAAACTAGTTTCTTTTTAATGTTTTCTTGCTTTAATAAAGACATACCTCTCTCTGATTTATATACTTTTTTTCTCAACCTATGCAGTGTTCACTCAAGCTGAACTTGTATATATGTAGTTTCTTTTTAATCAGAAGGAAATGGCATACTTAACCCTGGATAATCATTATCATCATCATCATTAAAAAAAGCAAGAAAAAGATTTAACACCTCCAGACAAGTGTTGTTGTAGGCTCCAAAAGACAGCTGACAAATTCACAGAAAAAAATAATATCAAAAGAGATCAAACACAAATGCATCTCTCATGCCTGAGGAACCCCAAGAGACACAGATGGCCAAAACCTGGGAAATTATATTGAGGAGTATATACAGGTATCTTGCTCTTTTGTTCCTCCTGAAGCACCCATGCTGGCTAGTTACAGAGAGGCAGTAATGAAGTAGATCTATCTCTCTATTCTTTATGTTCTGCATAGTATGCAATAAAGTTTAGACACCTAAGATGTAGGAGAAAAAAAATAGAGAAAGTAATTGTATCATAAAAATATAATATAATGCTAATTTCTGAAAAGCACTCCAGGAGTCATACAAATAGGCAATGAGCCATATGGCACTCACTGTTTGAGATCAAAACCCACTCCCTGAAATGCTAAAAGCTAATCATGTAGATTATTTGCTGTTGGCTCTCGATGGTGATTTGGCATTTGACCAATGAGTAATTCACAGATCAGGAGGGAGGTTTGCTTCCTGATTAAATGGATAACAAACATTTTAAACAGATGCTCAACATGAATGCAAACCAATAATAATGTACTTCCACTGTGAACTTTTGAAATTTATGGATAATTTCACAAATACTGCATAGCAGCCAAAATGCTGGCTGGCAATAACTGATTAGATAACATAGATAAACAGCCATTCCAGTTTTATGTGTAAAATACATCTCTTTCATTGTCAGGGTCCTCAGTAGGTTCTTCTTTCTCTGGAGTAGCCTGCCAATGTGTAGCAAAACCCATAGGTATAAATTTAGCACCTGAATTACTTTCACTATTTTCCTGGAGCAGAGACATGAGTTTTACAGTCAATGTTTCCAACTTGTCCTCCACAGAGTACCATGTATTATCTGCAAGAGTTCTTAAAGAAATCATGCCTGAATGGAGATAGTTAATATATCTCTTACAGCAACAGCATTTTAGGATTTGTCTTGACTTGAGCAAGATTGTCCCTGAGATTTCAGTGTGGCCTATGATCTTGTAGCAGAGAATTCAAGCTGCATAATCTATTAATTTTTTCCTTGTGGTTTTGTTTTTTTTTTTCCATATTAAATCTCAGAGTTTTTCACATAATTGATATTTCTCTCCCATATCATCGGATTTGACCACATAATTTCTAAAATTCAGTAAGACCTTACTAAGCAAAAAATGGGAATGATGTAGATTATATTGTTACAGAAACTAATATATTTAGGTAATTTAGCAATTCAGTGGTATGTTAATGGAGGAAAAAGTTCAGGATCAGTGATAGTGGAAAGGACAATTTCAAGTAATCAGAGCTGCTGATTACAACCATTCAAATATAACATCCTAGAAATTTTCTCCAAAACTGAAAATAGAAAATTATTTTTGTATGGAAGAATAAACTCTGAAAAGACAAGCACTTACAGTAATCAGTATTTTAGAAGGAGATTGCCTAAGTGTGTATAAATTATTTCACAATGAAAGGGCATAGGAACATCTAATTTTTTTTAATTGTTACATTTAAAAATAAGGAGAAGAATGTGTTTACAGGCATAGTTTTGCATCACTGACAGCCAAATATGTAGGAAAGGACAAATGTCAGTTCAAGAATATTCAAGTAAAGGTAATATTGCTTTCTTCTAGCATAGACTAATTCACAAGGTGATCTAAATCTAAAACATTGTCTGAATCAGACATTGAAAAGAAATTTGGAAGATGCTGGACTCCTACTCATTCTATTAAATTTAAAACTATTAAATTTAAAAAACCATGGGAAGAGCATTAATGCAAAAATACTGAAGTTTCAAAAAGGACATTTAACCAAGATTGACTGCAATTTTAAAAAATGGGACATATATCAAGAAAAATAAAGTTCTCATTGGGGAAAAAAACAAGATAAAATGGATAGTAATATAGTTATTACACAGACACCAAGGTCACAATTTTAAATAAATAAATAAATAAATAAATAAATAAAGGGAATGTTGTGATGAAGTATTAATTAATAATTTAACCAAGAAAATTCAGGAAGGATTCCAAATAATTTATAGGAGTGAAAAAGAAATAACATTTTACAGACAAGTACATGAAATGACAATAACACAAGCCAGTGTGCCCTTGTGGCCAAGAAGGCCAATGATGTCCTGGGCTGCATTAGGAGGAATGTTTCCAGCAGGTGAAGAAAGGTGATCCTGCCCCTCTCCTTGGCCCTGGTGCGGCCACACCTGAGTGATGGTCCTGTTCTGGACCCCTGATACAAGAGAAACACAGACTTACTGGAGAGAATCCAGTGAAGAGTCAGTGAGATCATTCAGGGACTGGAACATCTCTCCTACGAGAAAATGCAGAGAGTTGGGACTGTTGAGCCTGGAGAAGAAAAGCCTCCAGGAGGACCTTTATTAATGTCTATAAATACCTGAAATGAGGGGGCAAAGAGGACAGATCCAGGCCCTTTTTGGAGGTGCCCATGACCAAAGAAAATGGACACAAAGTGAACAGGTTCCCTCTGAACAGGAAACATCTTTTCACTGTGAGTATGACTGAGCACTGGCACAAGTTGTTGAGGGAGGTTGTGGAGCCTTCCTTCTTAGAGAAATGCAAAAGCCTTCTGGACATGGTCCTGGCCACCATCTCTAGGTGGCTCTGCTTACAGCAGGGGGGTTGTATCAGGTTCCTTCCATCCTGAGATATTTTGGGATTTTGAGCAAGGAAAGGCATTGGAATCATGAACAAGTAGGAGGTATTCACAAACAGGAAATATTGTCCACCTGAGCACTTGGACAATGGGACTTCTGGGATCAAGAAGGGAACTCTTGATTAAAAGATCTTTCAAAGAGGTAGGATACATTTGGAAGCACTTACATGAACTCACTCTTTGGTTTAGTTCACAGCTGAAGGAAGGAGGATCAGATGAATGGAGGTACTTAAGAGTGAGAGACAGCTGAGGAGTGTGTGTTCTAAAATTAATAACAATAACAATGCATTTACTGAAAGCATTATATTTTACAGAGCCAGAAAAAAATGAAGCCAAAAATTAACAACAAAAACTTGAAATGTTTATATAACAATAAGCTCTAGCAGTAAATATTACACTCAAAATAATCACAGATCAGGTGAAATTAGATACAATAGAAATTACATAAATCTGTGTGGCATACTTGCCTAAATGCTTTATCCCATGTAATGTAGAAGACTTCTCATTTGCAATTTCTGTAGCTGGCTTTTGACTTCCAGCTTTACAGTTGCTCAGGTTGCCCTGGCTAGTATTTTCCAGAGCTTCTCTTACAGTGATTTTCCCTTGCTCTGGTTCAGTTGCACCTGCAGTCTTACACCTGCAGATTTCATAGCTATTGTTAGTGCAGGCAGCAATGGGAAGACACCCTGCAAATGCATCTCAACATCCTCCGTGCACCAAATGGACTCTCATGACTCTCGGAAAGGTCTGTCCAAACATAACCATCATGAATACTGCCAATGGCTAGTGCCCACGTGGGACTCTGCTGGACTGAGAAGTGAAGGAAACTAATGAGAAGCTCCAGAGATCTTGTGTTTGTCTGTGAAGGCTGTAAGGATCTTGTAGGGAAGCAAAAGAATGAAGGAGGATCATGAAGCCTGAAAGGTGCATATTAAGATTAATCATATGACTGACAGGTCAGTGAAGAGACCTCTGCCTAGAAAGCCAAGAAATACTAAGATAAATTGAGGATTTCTGAAAGCTAAGCTAAGCTGTACCTTTAAAGAAAACAAAACAAAACAAAAAAGAAGTTAAAACAGATAATGTTTTAGACCAGGATCTGTGTGGGAAAAGAGGTCAGGGAATAAAGAATCACCATGCCATGCTGTGATGTCTAGGTACAGTTTAAAGATAATGAAAATATAGTCTCAGACTAGATGAATATTTTGCTTTCCTTCTCAGTAAGAATAATTATACTGAGCATAAGAGCAAAGACAGGATGGAAAATTAGAAATGAGAGCATGGAAACAAATAGGACTTCGAGCAAAGTATAATCAAACTTTATGAGAAACCAGTGTTTGAGCTGGATAAGGAGGAGATTAGAACAAAAGTTGAATGACCTTGGGGACCAAAGTATTACAGATGGGAGGGAATTCAAGACTGCAAAGTATAGGGTCATACACTTAAAGACTAATAACAGGAAACTCTGTTATAAATTTGGGAGCTAATCATTGATAATGACAGAAGAGGAGGAAAATGTGTTTATGCTGATCCATCACAGGAAATCTGGATGATGTGATGTGTCTGTGAAAAAGGCAAGGAAGGCTATATCCACACAGAAGGAGTGAAACAATAATGCCTTTATATGAATCATTGGTAGGGCTCCATGTATAACAATAGTTGTCCATGTCAAGGGAAGCAGGATTCAGAATGGGACAAAGGCATGAAGGTCTGTTCGGAAGATCACAAGAATAAAGTACTTTTGTATAATAAGTGACAGCAACTGTATTTTTTTAACAAATCAAAGGTTGAGATACTCTGTCTAAAATGTCTTTAGGGTGTTTTTTCATTCAAAATCTGGAAGATAACACAGCTGTTTAAACTAAAGGACAGAGGTGAAACAAGACAAAGTCATAAATTAACTATGACAGTACTGAGGCTGCAAATTAAAAGAATATTTTTAACCACAAACATGAAAGAATAAAGTAGATTTTAGTAAAAGTTCTTGGGGCAAAGCTTAAATATTTTTAGTTAGATTTTCTGCAATTTCTGAAAGTAATTATATGAACTTGCATTATTCTGGTCTTCTGTAGTCCATTATCTTGGAGGTTCTTTCAGTCTCTTTTAAGTAAGATCCAAGTTATCTAAGAAAGGGTAATACTATTACTCACCCTCATTGCCTTATGTGAGAGATCACAACTAATCATGGTATCAGTGAAGTTCATCAGAACAGACCTGTGACATAAAATATTTTTCAAATTCTGCTGCTTTTCTATTTTTCAATAAGCTGTTGTGGGGATGAGGACAGCAGCACAATTTGAAGAGAAAGATTAAATGTAGCAAATGCCTCAAACTATATCTATGGATAATACCTGGACATCTTTCTTTCAAAGCAGAGGGTTTTCTCTATCCTTTTAGAAAAAGTGTTTGTGGACAGTGTTGAACTATGGCCTGTAAAGAAAATGTATTAGGCACACAAGTAGTTCCATTAGCAAGTTGTGCAGATTTCAAAGGTACTGCTATAGCTTTTTCTTCTATCCAAAGTTGTCATAAGTAATTCTTCTATCTGTGTGTCTGTGTATCTATCAAAAGGATATTCTACTGTTCTGGTTGCCACATGCCCAAGACTCTGGTAAATGCTGAGTGTCATCCTAAAGAAATTGTTCTTGACTGTGAATAGATAATTGCAGAGAGGGCATGGAGAATGAGGACTTTACACAATAACATGCATGCACATGCAACATGCACAAACATTTACACACACCCGAGACAGCACATATATCAGCTGCCTTAACAGTCTGAGTGCTTGAAACATGTACTTTGTCTTTGTTCCCCAGATAGTAATGAGTTACATAGCTCATAGGACAAAGGAGAAAGCATGAAAAAACATAGGAAACCACACAGACCCAATAAAAAATGTGTCTATTTCTTTCTTTTAACCCTAACACAAAATAGACCTCCTCATCTATGATCCTTATGGGACCCTTCCAATTTGAAAGACTGTGCAATCACATGATTCTGTGATCTATACATAGCTTTAATTTATCTAAAATCTGTATACTATTTCAAAGTGTTTAATTTTTATTTGTATAGAAAAAGATCTTTTGTGCTTTTCATATTGGAAAAATACAACACCCATCCTATTGCCATCCCACTAATTCCTGTGTCAGTCTTTGTCCCAGCTGCCAGAATTATGGAGGGGAAAGGACAATAAACTTTTACTCAGACTGGGCTGACTAAAAGTCATCTTATCTAAATGAATGCAATTGAAGCTTCATTTTAAATTCTCTCCTAATCCCATGTCTGAATGCTGTTATATTTGGCTTGGTTATGCAGACTTTTATGGCAAATATTAACATTCAAAGAGCTGACTTGTCAGAGAATTTAGGCATTTTCCTAATTTTAGGAAGTGACTTCAGTGGGGCATCTCTAGTTAGGCCTGTGTGTAAGTATCAGTAATCAGAGCCAGGGTTTTGTGAATGTAGTTCTTTCCTCTTTTCTGTGTCTGCTCAAACCTGTCCTGCTGAGTTCAAAGACAGATTACACATTCCTTATCTTCTATAAATTCCTTTGGGTCACCTTATTCCTCCAAGTCTATCACAAGTTCTTTTTGATTTTTAAGATAAGTTGTTGGCAAAGACATTCTTCCTGAAGAGGTGTTCCTGGACCAACCAGCAATGTGCCTTTTCAAAATGATGGCTGATTTTAATAAATAAGCAATAAAATATATCTGTATGTTTACAGAATCATATATCCAGCTGGAAGGGATCCATTATGAAATACATGTTAATATATTTGAAATATGAAATATTATATAAATTATTTAATATAAGTAAATAAATAATGCAGGGTGATAAAATTATCAAGAACCTGGCAACCAAGTGACAATGAAGAGCTGCAAGTAGCAATCAACTCTCCCAGGTCACATCTCAATAATTAGATTTTTAAGTTTAAAAAATTGATTGGTGTGTAAAGTATTTCCTAAGGATAACAGATTTTCTAAGAGGGAATAAGAAGCAAAGAATACCTTCTCTTTTTAACACTTGCCATCTCAAAATGCTCTGAGGGGGTTAAGGTTACTTTTCCTTTTGTGGTGCCTTTTTCCAAATTTCAGTTATTATTCTACAGTACAAATAACACCTTTCCAAACAACTTCATTAACTGGCATTATTTGCTCTGTACTCAACTTTTTTTACCTCAGTATTCTGCCTTTTATTCACCCATCATCATCTGGTTTAGAGCTCCACTTTATAGTTTCTAATTTTGCCTCCTCTGCTTTCTGGTGTTGCTGCATCTGGAAAAAGCACAGGGAGAGGTTGTGAAGGGTGAGCACTCAGTGCTATATTTCTACTTGGCAGAAGCTACAACTCCTCCTGCCTTGGGCAGTTCTGATGGCAGAAGGCAGCGGTGCATGAGGAGCATTTAGCACAGTCTTGACCCTGCTAGCAAGGTGTAAATCAATTAGCTGTTGAGCTAGCAGCCTAAGGCTATAGAATGAGGGAGAAGAAAATTATGGCTATCCTGATTTGGATCTTAGGATGTTGTTTTGGTTTGATTTGTTTGCTGGGGAGACGTGCTTCTTTGTTGTTTTTTGTTTGTTTGTTGGTTGGTTGGTTTGGTTTCAGTTTGGCTTGTTTTGGGTTTTGATTGTTGATATTTTTTTATTTCCCTCAAAGGGAAATCTCTCCTTGGCAGCCAGCTTTAATTTTCAGTCCTAGTTAATGGTATCAGTGCATCTGATACGTAAATGTTTCCAACTGAGAGGCTAATTCTGCGCAGCACCAAATTCTTTCAGCTGCTAGCAATTAAGATGGATAACTCAACACCTCAGAGGTCTTATATTATGAAAATAAGAGTTATCTCATCTGCACTGATTAATTAAGATCCACTGAGAATAAAACTCTGAACACTCTCACTTTTCAAAGTACTCCCTACGCTGAGTAATGACTATTTTCCTGGGTAAACTTTGCCAAGACTGGGAACATAATAAAGAATTTAGGGCTCTAAAAGGTAGCATTTACTCATATGAATTATGCCATTTTACAGCAGAAGTTTCAGACTGCTACTCACATGAGTAATAATTGCAGTTCATCCATCATTAGGAAAGCCATCAATAAATAAATGCTAAAATATAAATACACGGTCACATCCTCGATACTGCAAAGAGCACCATTTTAAAGTGTACTAATAATTTAGCCTGCCAATAAATGTTCTTAATGAAACCCTTCAGACTTGTGTTGGAATAATTTTGCTCGATACAAGTGGAAAAATTGTGCATATTAACCTTATGGGGGGGGGGTCACTTGAGGCAATGTGCTTGCATGTGTGTTTGAGAGGCTCTTCATGTAAAAGACAAATATTCAGTAACAGAAAAATACTAATATAACTTAGAAAATTTTAAAAATCAAATAAGGAAAGATATTTCAAAGATTTGCAATTATGATTGTCATACTGTTTTTACCAATTTGAGTGAAGAGTGCTGTTTGTTGGAGAACAGAGAGTCTGTATGTGATTAAATTTAAAATGCTTTTGTATTTAATGCCCAGGTATATTGTGAAACCTATTCAAATGCAAAGCATTTGCTTTCCTCTTGCCCTTAAATTTTAGAATGATGCTGCCTTTATTCATATGAGGGTAATTTTTCTACTCCACATAAGAATTTTGCGCAAGAAACTTGCCAAGACAAGATGGCTTTTTGTTATGTTTAGCGTGACCTTATAAACTGGATTGTGAAACAGTTCGAGAGTTGTCTACAGAAAACCATGAAGCCTCTGCTCCTACTAATTTCAGCTTTGCCTGCCAGGCCTCCCACCCTTCAAGACTGCTATTGCTGCAAATTTTTCTCCAGGATATAATTGAAAATTACTTCACAAGTTATTTTCTTCACCTGCATAAAGATTTCCTGCTTCTCTTCCTTCTGTGTTCATGCTCTTAGACACAAAGGAAATTGTGACAAGTGCCACATTTCTGAAAGAAAGAGAAGTCCCATTCCTGCCTCAGCTGTTAAATAGGATGGGTTTTAAAACTCAAGCAAGGATGGTGAAATGCTGCAAGTCCGTGGGTAGATTGCTCCCTCTCCTGACAGCCTTCCATATTGCAGAACAGTTTTCTAACTAGTGAAAATTGAGGCCTATTTCATACATCTGGTTTACTATTTATTTTTACTTTTGATGACTTCTTATTAAAAATTCATAAAAGTTAAAAAAAATATTTCATTATAAGGTCTGATTTCTATTTCTGCACTTTACTGGGTGCAACAAGGAAAAGGGCATTTCTAAACATATCTACTGAACACATCTGATGATATTTCTCAAGGCCTCCCTCCAACTGTCATTTTTTGTGAAGAAGGTTCTGAAGCAGGCACACAAGACTTTTTACCTGCTTCTACAGAAGAGGAGAAAAGAAGCTTATCTAGGGTCTAAAGATACTGGAATATCACTTTACAAGGACATCTATTCTGTGCTCCATTTCATCATTTCAACCCACTCAAGGTCACCTTTGGTTCTCAGAGTTTGCTGTGCCCTGTTTCTAATCAAATCTGAGGCTTGCCTTTGCCTTACATACAGTCTAAAACTTGTTAGAAACTTGAAGTTCTGCAGAACTTTCAGTCAATAACACATCAGTAGCAAAAAAGACAAACAGTATTTTCAGTGTAGCCAGATTTTTTATGAAGCTCAAAAGATACAATTTTCTTTGCCCTGAAAGCTGAAAATCTAGGTGCAAAAGCCTTCTATAGTCAATTTTTAAGTTAATACCATGTGTGAGGGTTTGATTTATGAGGGTTTTGTTTGTTTTCTAAAATTTAGAACTGATATTAATATCTGAAATCTTTTACTTCTGATAGAGTGAGGCTAGATATTTTTGGCTAGTTAGAAAATAATGAAAACAATCTCTAAAGTCCCAACATAACCAAAAAATACAAAAAAAAATCATAAATCAGACTCATTCATTCATTTTGCCCCTTTAGAACCATGAGGCCTACAGATGTTATTTTCTTTATGTATTAAAAGCTGACATCTTGAGGCAAATAATTAATTTTCAAGTTTCAGAGCACAAGTGAAAAGAAATATTTTTAAAAGACAATAAACCCATGTTTTAGTGTTAGCTGAACATATAGAGGATTTCTGTGTCACTTGAAGGCATAGACACTAGCAAGGAAAGAAAAAGGTGATCATCTTCTCTCTGGAGAGGGGTTTCAGGCAGAGGATACCCTCAAAGAGAGCATAGGACAGACTAGGTCTGATAGGTCTGCAACTCGCAATTTCTGTGGCAGTTCAGTTCTCCTGGGTATATAAGGATGGCTCACATCTATGTGCAAACCTCTGAGTTTAGGAAATAGGCAGGCTGTATATTAAAATATACAGCCAAATTATTGTAAGAAAAAAGTAATTTAGTTGCCATTCAGAAATCTGATTAATATTTTACTCCCAAGAAAATAAAGCACCTAAATGGCATAGAATTCATGATACTTTATGAGAGCTGGGAGAAACTGAGGAAATTTTTTTTCAAAAGCTCTTGAATGAGTAATCTATCCTTGATTACAGATCAGACACTTTGGCCAGTTCCCTTGTAGGAGATCAGAGAGTGATTGGAGTCACGGATTCAAAGATAAGCAAAAACCTCTTGGAAAGTGTAAATTTGGCGTTGGGGAAGGGTCTGACAAGATGCAAATATCTCTCTAGACAGAATGAAAGACACCATGATGGAAATCAAAAAGGAAAGAAACCAGGAGGTGGTCACACCAAACGGGCTAACAAGAAAGAAAACTTGAACAGGAAAGGATACAGGAAAAGACTTAGAACAGACTAGAAGGAGATATTGCAAAGCACAGATTATTATAAGACAACAACACAAGGAAAACCTGATATCCAACAATTTACAATCTTAGCAAAATCTCAGAAGTGCTTCTCAGAAAATTCATATTTTGAAGGACTTACTGAAAAATCCTGTTTAGTTAGGATTTCTGTAAGTAAATAGAAGTTCCAATACTGAGTAATTTTCTGTCAAAAAAAGGGGAAAAAAAGGCTTAGAAAGATAAGGAATTGCACAGCTCTCAGACAAGTAGAACTACTATAATACCAAGTTCTATTGCAACTTGTTGAAGGTCTTTATATGAAAATTAAACTCCACAAAATTGAATGTTCAAAATTAAACAGATTCTTGTTGTGAGTAAAACTTATTTTTAATGCAACCTCTGTTTTCAGAGTATCACAGGCAACAACCCAGTGAGAAACATTGCAGAACTGAAACTTAAGTCCACACAATAGTGGCACATTTTGCCACTCTTGGAGCTAAGAGAGCTCAAATGCTATATGCTTTTATAGAAACTCTGAGCATCATCTCGATTAAACAAAAGTACCAAAAAAACCAGCAACTTGTGCCTCAAATCCCTTTTCCCTCTGCTGGGAAACAAGTCTAACAAGTGCATCACTGTTAAGAACTTTTAAAACTAAATGAAATACTAAAACCAAAAGAACTTCTGATAAACATGCCTTTTTTATAAACACCTAAATCTATTTTCTGTGAGACAGTCGAAATAAGATTGATTTTGGTCCCGTATACTTGAGGGTTTTTTTCTTTCATTCTCATGTTTCCTCCAAGTCAAAACCAAAACCAGACTTGTTGTCTTCTATAATTAAATTTAAATAGACTAAGAAAAATATTTACTTTGTGCAGATTGCTTTAAATAATTGGCATAAAAGTGATCAGAGGTAGTCTTTGAAGTTCATACCACTTCATACCACCAGAGGAAGTGATGAAATTTCCCTCTGTATTGGTACTAAAGTTTCCCTGGGCCACCTGGCAATAGCTTAATAGCATTATGCCGGTGAGCACTAGACAGTAGGAGGATCAAGATACATTTAAATGAAAATTTAACATCTGACAGACACAGTAAAATCTCTTCAGCTAAGTTTTTAATGTAAGAATACATTTAGGATGCCTTTCTTACAAGTTTTTGAAAAATAAACATGATGATTTCCTTCCTTCCTTCCTTCCNAGAAAACACTGCTGCAAATATTAGCACAGTTGTAACTAGTGCTGCATAAAAATAGTCAGTTTCCTTTTTAAGGAACTGATTTGTTTTATTTGCATAGACATTTAAAAAACCATATCAGCCTCTGCACGAAATACAATAGAAAATTTATCAGATTTGTCTCAAATGTTCCTTTATAGCACACCTGGACTATACATGAAAAGTTTCAAAATCAGTGAGTGTCCCTCATAAAAAATAACTATATTACTTCTCAACTTTAATTGTTTAATGAACAATTAGTTGCTTTCATAGTTTACATAAACAACAATTTGAGCTTTGTGTGGTTTATTTGCATTCGTACAATGTTGAATTTCCCACTCTTGATTTCTGGATTCTTTCTCAAAGTTTTTTAGGCACAGTCTGTTGCAGTTCTTGATCATGTAGTCTCAAATAGCTTCTTTTACTTCTGAGTGTATATTGCATGTCACTGCAGTGAGATCCACCTGCCTCTGCTACTGTGAGTGAGCCAGATCTGTCCCATGCTGCTGTCAGCCATCCAAATCTTGGTATTAGCCACTCTTGCTCCTAATCCTCAGCACATAAGTACCATTCATCAAGATGAAGTAGTCACTGCATTAGGAAATCTTTATGCTCCATGTCCCAGTTCTACTCCCTGGTGTTTTTCCACCATTCCATTTTGTTTTTCCTCCTTTACAAACTGGCTGTGCCATTTCTTCACTTGCTTAAACCCAAACAACTCTCCTCGTCCTTGTCTAACATCCAAACCAAGTGTCATTGGAATTTAGTCTCACTCTTACACTTGGAGAAACTTCAGTATTTTCTTCTCAATTAAATTTTGTTACATTTCTGAGTAAGAAACCTGCAATCACTGAAAATAAACAGCAGCATTTACTCTAAATAACTCCTTATCCACAAAGGAAAAGGCTCCAGTGGATTTCTTTAATGGTAAAATTAAGCACATATGAAACTCAGATATAAAAATTAAAAATCTGCTGTAGGTTCAAAAATCTCATGGAACAGAGATTCTAGACTTTGAAAAACAGGAAAAATTAATTTTGCAGGGAATTATATATTCTGTGCTGGTAGCTCTCCTTGCTTATTCTATCTATTTGGTCTTCTTACATACAGGGTCCTGATGTTGTAAACTGTGTTCATTCTCATGCTATTTTTCATATGTTCTTCCTTGAACAGATGATCATAATATAGCCAAGCCTGCCTGCCTAGCTGCTGTGTGACCAGCAGCTTCTCAATGTTTATTTTATTGGTCAGCTTAACTGTAGAAATTATTCGTTGCTTTTTTTTTCTGTCTTGGGTTAATATAAGTTATTATGAAGGGAGAACTATTTTCAGGAAAATATGTAGATATTTTAACAGCAGCAGTTTAGACATTGCAGTATAGACAACTGAGAAGGAAGGTGTCTGCCATACAAATAAAAAATTGATCCCTTGAGAACTCAGTTTACCTTTTTAGGCTCAAACTAAAAGGTGCTTACATTTCATTCTGATGAGTCACAGAAACTACTGTTTGTAAAGGATAAAATTGTTATGGGCCTGTAGAATAATTATTTGCCTGGTCTTTCTAACCTCCCTGTTAATGCAGTTGTCTATTCTTCCATGCTCCATTAAAGGATATGAATGAAGTGTGAATGTAGCTGAATTCTGAACAATCCCAAGAATCATAAGAACAATAGATATAAATAAGCTGTTGACTCTTGCTTCCTGGATAAGATCTCAGGAAGGAGGAGCATTAAATGAAGCCATCTAACTGGATCTGCTTGTATGAAGAAATGCTTGTACATTCACTTTACTGACCTCTTAACATAGTTTCGTGACTTCTGTGTTTCAGCCTCTAGATTATCCATACCTGAAGTATCTATTTAACATCATCTGCATCTGTTGTAGAGTAGATACGGGTCCAGAATTAATTTTTTTTATCCCTAAATCAGTTTAAAAATAATTATGCATATGACAAAACCAAAAGAAAAGACATATATGTAAAGGGAGGTGTTATCTTTCCTTTGAGATGGGGGCTTATGCACATCAGCCCTCATATCTTCATGTGGCCACTAGATTTTATTTCATAAGGGGAATATGCTACCAGCCTTACCTACTTCATCAATATTATATGATCTAGAACATCCAGATGCAGTCTGAAATTGTTAGGTATTTGTTTAATTCATTTAATTCAACAGAGAAGACTAAGCATATACACAGCAGTTCTGTGCTTTCCTTCTTAAAAGACAGAGTATAAAACATCATAAAACACCTCTGAGCCATTTACTCAATCCAGAAGAAATTTTGAAGAAAGCAAAGGAAACCTGCCTTGAGAAACTGTGCTGGTCATGTTCCAGCCCCCAGCACATGTAAATAGAAATAACCTCACTGTCAGGAGAACACAGGCAGTGAGGCTGTTATGTTTAATCCTTTTGAATAAGTTATTTAAAGAGGGCCAAAGTATCGTAAAAGCAATTAGAGGCTGTTTACCTGTTGGTTAGGAAGATTTTGGATCTGTGGCTTTGCTGCAATGGGAGAGGAGGAAGTGGCCATTTCTACCACCAAAGACTACTAGCTTCTTCTCTGGATGTAAAGAATTATTTTTTAAAATATATTTTCCAAATACGAATATTGCCTGAGCAAAACATTTTCCAAAAGTTTTTTTTTTTTGGGTATTTTGAAAATGCATTATCCAAAAAAAAATAGTTATTTTGGAATTACGTTTTCTGTTCAACAGTGTAGATGCATCTATGAATATGATAGTTCTGAAGGCTTGTATTTCTGCTGGGAGTGAATCTCTTGGCTGCAGACTGATGTAGGGAGATGAAGTGTTGGGTTCTACACCATGAGAAAGAAGTTTTTTTACTTTTTTGCATGAAAGACAGCCCAATGTATGAGTTTATTATTCAGTGCACAGGACTCAATGCCTCTTGTTTCTGTCTAGGCTGCAAGAGCTTCATGTTTGGTCACTATGAGTGCTCTAGCCCAGTGAATGACTGATGCACACTCTTTGCAAGTGCCATGGTCACTGTCGGTGCCAGGGCAGTGGGGTGCTCTCCCTCCTGTGACAGGGTGAGCTGCCCCAAAAGCCCTCCTGGCAGGCTGTGGTAAATCATCAGACTTGCTACAGAGTGCCTTCAGTCAGTGAAGAATTGATAAGGCTTCTTGAGCTAAGGCGCTTGCTTATCCTGCACTAGGCTAGAGCAAGGCTTAACCACGGAATGATGCCTGGGCTCACTGAGGGAAAAGTCTCACAGCCAAGACCCTCATTAAGCCCATTAATTGCATATTAACATGCATACTCCTGAGAATGCAGGTGAAAAGAGAACATGCCTTACATGCATGATGACAGTCACCAAACCCCACCTATAACGTACAGTTGTTCCATCCCTTCGTGAAACGACAAAAATTATTGTATAAAAAGTGGGTTTTGGGGGCAAAACAAAGAAAAACTTAAATTGTTATCTTTCTGACAGCCATACTTATGCAAATACAATATAAATGGATTATCTATCTGCTTTTCAACCAGTCCTATTCAGCCCTGTTTCTTTTTCCTTTATAAGTCTGAAAATGAAAAAGATATTTGAAAAGATATATGAAAAAATAATATTAAATTGCTTGAGGTTTTTCGGCCAGGAAAATGCTGAAAATTTGCATTTAAGATTCTGAAAAAAAACTTCTTGTCTTTTGGTGTGTTTCCAAAATGGATGAAAGTACCTCAAAGTACTTCACAGTTTTCCTCCTTGGCCTGGGGAGTATTTGATTCCTTCCTTTCTTCTCAGGAATGTTTAGGCATTTGCTAGATGGGTTTACTAAAAATAGTGTTCAAAAATCTTCACTAAGCCATTTCTTAGAAAATGTGGGAATGCTGAATAGGATGTTGGTTTTCCCAGAAGTCTTTCCATTTACCTCATTATTTTGCTTTCTTTTTCTGATGCCAATTGGGTTGACCTATCTTAAAAGGCAGGCTTAATTATTGTTTAACTGTAAAGAAACATTTTAATAAAAAAAAGTTAATGCTTATATTGTTTTACTTTTGAGGGGTGGGTGCATTCTTCCATAACATTTATAGAGTTGTCATTAGTCAGGAAATTAATTTTATAGCAGACAACCTCGCTAATGTATTAGAGTATGTAATGTATTAGAGTAGGGATTATACACAGATAGTTAAGATATAATAGGGATAAAATTAAGCTCTGTTATTCAGCTTTTCTGTCAGGAATAAAGTTTCTTCACTTCTTCAGGCACAATACTCAAAATCAGAGTCAATGTGAACCCCACAAAATACTAACAGATCAAATTTCTGAAACTGATACCAAAATGCAACAGTACTCAGGGCTTAGACAATGTGTATATTTCCATACTTCTCCCACCTACAACTATTAATTTAAAGAAAACTCAAGTCTAGGGAAACCTAGAGTTGGGGTAAATGCTAAAATTAAATGTGTATCTTTGCTGAGCAAAATTTAGGAGGCACTCAATCCCCATGAGTTTGAGAGTCATGTACAAGATGTCAGTATTGTTTCCAGTTGACATTTATTGGTGAAGAATATCTAAATCTAGTTTGCCTAGATAAGAATCTATTTAGGTAGAATGCTCACAAAATTACAATTTCAAGATAGAATAAAATAAAAGGAATTGAAAAATTTATTACTGTTATCTTGAGAGATGGATGACTATGACTTCTGCAAGACTCGAGGATACCTAACCTAATGGAGGGGCATATTTAAATACGTCTATAAATATTTTTGTCATTCTATACTTCAGAGAGAAAACAGAAATGAGAGGTACTGTGTCTGCTCTGAGGGAAGTCTTTGTAAAACAGGACGTTTGTGTTTGGTTTTTAGAGAACTTTTCTTTTACTGTGAGAAATGCAATAAAAAAATAAATAAATAAGCATATAGATAAACCCCACTATTTTTACTGTATTTTCTTGCTTTGATCTCTTAGTAAATGAGAAAGCCCCGTGTTGTTTTTCTTAACAGGGAGAGAGATGATTCAAGGGTGCCCCACTTTCCCATTCTCCTTGGGGCTTCTTCAGCTGACCTTTTTCTTGACTTACATAACAATTTCAGGTATAAGCTTTTCCCTTGCCTTTCCTACAATATAATCACAATTTGTAGGGGTGGGGTTCGTGATCCCACTTTTTGGTGAGTTCATTTTCTTTCATGGATGATGTTGATACAGAGTCACTAATTTGAAGTTGCTTTGCTCATTAGCTTTCTTTCATTTTTAAGAACACTCAATATGCTTTATGCCCAATAGATGGCAGTGAAGGACTGAAAAAGTTACCAGCTTTGTTTATTTTATTTTTAAATGTCTTCTGCAGTGAAAATAATGAGCTAATGCATTACAACCTAATGCTTCCACTGAAGACCAGGAGGAATTTTAAATTCCCTTTAAATTCTGACCTGATATTTCACAGGAATCTGAAATTTCCATATGCATCATAATCCAGACTTTGATTTCTGATTTTTTTTTGTGACTGCTTCTGCTTCTGTTGGTCCTTTCTTATCTCTTAAAATATTTTCTTAACTTTCACAAAAGTCTGTGCCTCTTTTTTAATTAAATGGTAATCACTGTCAACAAGGTGATGATAAATTTCAATGCTTATCTCTTCATTAAAGTGGCATAATCTGTCCCGTGTCTCCAGAATAGTGGCCAATTGAACCTAAGTATATTCAGAAGATCTTTATGTGTTCACACTTCTGAGAAATATAGAATATTTTAATGAATTACTTGAAGTTCTATTATCAACTACATGAAAAGAGTAGACTTTGCAGCAATCAAGAGAAGGAGTTGTGTTTGGAGTTTAGAGGAGGAAAGTTGTTTTCCACTGGATGTAATATTCCAAGTTTCATTACATAGCACTAGGATTTTTCAGAAAACCTTAGAGCAAAAGCTTCACATGTTGTTGACTGATTGTTCCTAAGGGCCTTGCTGTCTTTTCACCATGAGGCTTCAAGCTAAAACAGATAACTTATTTGCACTTCAGAAAAATGTGAGCTGCAAAAAATGGTGATGTCATATTTTATGATTGTGCTTTCAGTCTAGCAAGATCTTCAAAGGAAAGTACCTGCAAAGCAGTATTTGCTATTTAAAGACTACCTGAAAGGACAGAAGGTGTGAATTATTTACAAAAGGATGCACATGACATCTGATAACCATAAAAATTACACATCCACTGTATAAACATGATTTATATTTTACAACACATATCCTGCCCTCCCCTTCCATGGAACAAATGCTTCCTTAATAGAGTTTGTATTTATAGTGCCATTTACTAAGAGTTTCTTTATAGCTTCTTGCAAGAGTATGGAACTTCTCAAAGGTTTCAAGATTTTGTCCTCACTTTTTCAGGAGGTTGGCCAACTTTATAAAATTATGTGCCTACACAAAAGAGATCTTGAGAAGACAAATATGAGACAGAGAAAGAAGCAAAGAGAAGATAGTATGGAAAACAAAATGGAAGGTTCCTAAGCAATGATTTTACCTGCCAGATGATTAAATACTTCGCAAGAGATTACTACCTATCTAATTTCACTGGTTGACTTCCGTTGTTCCCATAAGGAATAAATTGAACATCTGTCTTGTGATATGGAATGCTTCAAAGCAAACTTTAAGCAAAGATGTGGGGGGTTTGCCACTGGTGGTAGGTTTCACTGCTGCCTTTCTAGCAGTAAAAGCCCAAAATACAGGCCTGCCATTTTGTTCTTCCTGCAGTGAAGCAGCTATTCCACACTGTCCATAAAGGGTGCTGTTTGCAAAAGAGATTCAAAGTTTCTGCTTTGGTAGTAGAAAATTAATAAAATTAACTATGTTTTTTGTTGTTGTGCGGGTTTTTTGTTTTGTTTTGTTTTGTTTTTATTTTGCCATCAGTTACTGTGCAGTAATTTTTTCCTAACTTCAATATCCATATCATTTTGGCTCACACCTCTTTCCTGTAGCAACATTATAATAGCTCAGTGGTTTGGATGCAGATGATACATCTTTAAATATCATGTCAAAAATCAGCCTAAAATGTTCAAAGAATTGTTTTGGCATTGGATCAAAAATCACTCAAAAAAATGTAAGCTTGTATTTATACAATAAACTGTGCTAAACAATGTAATTATGGTTCATCATGTCAACTTGAATAAACTTGAAAGGCTTCACTTTTTTAATGCCATTGTAAAAAATGTACAAAAAGTGAAAAACTGAATATTGTGTATTTTCTATTGAACCACAAAAGAAGTCTAAGTCCAGATAATACTAAGGGTCTCATTTAAAAACCACAAACTCCTGAGAATTTAGAGTTAATACTAAAAATACAGTCTCAACTTATTTTGTTGCATTTAGGTACTGAAGAGGTGGAACTACCTAGGCAGAACGGGGTTAGTTAAGGACCCTAAACAGAGTTTGAAAATATCCACAGACACAGCATTATATGTCGCCAGTCCCATTTACGGATACTGCTATATTAATGACACAATATTTGTTTTAGAGGCCACCAAATGTCTTTGCCAGATTAAACATTTGTAATCTGGATCCAACTTTAATATACTCTTTCAAATGGGAAAGCCACAAACAGCTATAGGCAGCATCAACACAGTCTCCCTCTATCTGTTAATTTGTCAGAATTACAGACGTGGTAGAGCCAATAATAATAAGCACCTTCCATGAGGACATTAATTAGAATGTTAAAATAATGAGACTCCTTGCTATAAACAAATCTGAGTTTAGTGTGTTGGAAGAAAAATCCTACACTGTTTCAACAAAAGATTGGCAGTAAACAGATCAGTCCAGAGAAATGAGAGCAGAGTATAAACTTCTTTCCCTCCTTTTATCCAAAGATGTTCATGATCTGCAACTTTTGAACACACCTGGCCATTTCTCTTTTTATTACTTGGTCCTTGCTTACCATTTTAGGCATATCTGCAGAGTACATCTGCTCACTTAAACATTGAATATAACTCTCTTAGAAATGTCCACTTCCCTTCTTTAGGTGAAATTAAAGGGATTATCCTGTACTTTCTCTACAGCCACTGAATTTGCTTTTTCAATTCCACAGGTTTTTGATGACATGGCAATAAGACAAATGGAGAAGAAAGAAGAAAAACAGTATTAAATACAACAATAATCTGTAGCAATTTCAGCAGTGGAGACCTTTTTCTGAATAAAGGCTGCATTCGGGACTAGTGGACTAGCTTAATGCTACAAATATGGGACACCTGGCCATGATACTGAGCTCAATCAGCTCATCTTCTGTGAAATTCTTCCTTATTCCCTCCCCTCCAGTTTTGGCATTTCTGCCCTCTGCTCTTAAAGAGGAATTCTTCTGCAAAAGCAAAACATTTTCAGTGAAAATTTGTCTTTATAACAAAAGGCTAATTGTTGAAATTGTTGAAAGGTTTGATCAATTTTAAGGTTGAATGCATTTGGGTTCTATGCATATTATGGCCGGAGTGTGTGTGGCAATATAGCAATTCTATGTGGGGCTGGTATCTGCCTCACCAGGTATAAATGTTCAAAAGCCACTGGGACAACCCTCTCACAAAAGGCAAAGAGCAAACTAACAGCAGATATTATGCTGCTGTTTTCCATAAAAATTTGCACTGAGATTGCATAGAAATGAAAAAGAAGCTCTATCTGTAAGGGGTATTTTGCTTTCAGTCTGCTTACCCAATATACTATAGCCCAAAATGGAGTCACTGGAGATTTTTGATTACTATTTTGTCTTTTCTGTTTATCTCTGTGTTGCCTGATGTATTGGTATTGCATGGCCTGGATTTTTTGTAGTGGGGAGGCTGCAGGGGTGGCTTCTGTGAGAAGCTGCTAGAAGCTCCTTTCACGTCCAGCAGAGCCAATCCCTGGTGGCTCCAAAGATGGACATTCTGCTGGCCAAGGCAATGAAATAAGAACAAAAAGTTGGTGCACAGTTTTAATTGTGGCCAGAGAAGAGTGGAGTGAGAACATGCAAGAGGAACAACTCTGCAAGGTCAGTGCAGAAGGAGGGGCAGGAGGTGTTGCAGGTATCAGAACTGGGTTTCCTCTGCAGCCCGTGGTGATGGCCATGGTGAAGCAGTTCTGCCCTTGCAGCACAAGAAGGTCCATGGGGATGCCGAGATCTGCCTGCAGTCCATGGAGGAGCCCCATGCCTCCCCATGTAGGTGGATACCTGAGAGGAGGCTGTGACCCCAAGGGAGACCTGTGGAGAGAGGGCCCTGCTCCTATACTGGAGCAGCTTGTCCTTGAAGGATTGCACTGCATGGAACAGTGACCCATGATGCAGCAGTTTGGGGATGACTGTGGGATGGACTCATGTTGCAGCAGGTCACAGGGAGCTGTTGCTCATGAGGTGGACTCTCATTGGAGAAGTTCATGGAGAACTTCATGGACCCCACAGTGGAGCAGGGGAAGACTCCTCTCCCTGAGCAGCAGAAGTTGTGGGTGGTGAACCGACCCTAACCCCCATGCCCTGTCTCCCAGTGTCACTGGGTAGGAAGTAGCACTGAAAGGAGGAAGGGGTAGGGGAAAGGTGATTTTTAAGGGCTTAACTTAATTCTCATTATCCTGTCCTCATTTTATTAGTAATAAATTTGTTTCATATCTCTAAGTTAAGCTGGTTTTGCCCATGGTGGTATTTGATGAGTGATCTCTCAAAGTCCTCATCTCAACCCATGAACTCTTTGTTATATTGTCCCTTCTCTTTCCCATTGCAGAGGGAAGTGAGTGGATAGCTTTGGTAGATGCCTGGCATCAGGCCAGCATCAACACACAACACTTGACAATGCAGCCATTATTATTTTTAGACAGTACATATTAATAATTAGGGTCATGGTTTAGTGGTACACTTGGCAGTGTGGGGTTGACAGTTGCACCATGATCTTCTGGATCTCCAACCTAATGGTTCTGTGATCTTCATAATCCTGTCAGTCAGAGATGGCTACAGAGAACAAAGAGGTGGGAGGTTGCAATGGATTAAGATGGTAGAATGGATGGATAAATAAGCCAAAAATGGGTTGGAGAAGAGGCTGGTGGGACTGAATGCTAGGAAATAAAGATTAAAGTTTGACAAGTGCAGCATTTTTTAACATATTGAGAAAGAGCAGGGAAGAAGACAACAGTGAAAGAGGAAACCTACTTGCAGAGCACCACAAGTGAAGCATTAATTTTGCCTTATTTAGCCCACATACAGAAATCTGTGGAAACTATGTTGGTGTAATGTCACACAAAATACCTGCAAACATAGTGAAGCATTTTCAGGTTTGTTTGGAAAAACCTCCTGATGACCACAGTGATAGTTTACCTCTCTCCAAATTAAGCAAAGCAATGCCTATATCTGCAAAATCAGTTTTGAGCTGCTCTGATTAAGAGCTTTGTGGCTGGGGCTCGTGTCTTACAGAACATGGTGCCCTGTATTGCGTGAGGGTTTTAAATCATAATTACAGTGGTTAATTTTTTTCATTATTTGATGTTAAAATAAACTTTCAGTCCACTTCCTTATCTTTTAGACAGCATAAGATCTATAAATCCTCCCTTTTCTGCCTCACTCTATAACATCTATATAAGGATGCCTGTGTTCTGTCAGTTCTCCAGAAGGCATTGAACATGCTCCAACACTGAACATGCTCCAAGCAGGGCAATTGAGTCCAGCAACTCAGAGCTGGCATACCCAGATGTGGGGACACTCTGTGAGTGATGGTTTAACTATTTGCCTCCATTTTCAAACTACAGCTTCCTGAACTGCTGCAGACTGCATGATGAAGTGGAGCACCTGGAAGTGCTCAGGATAGGCAGGTGCCTGAACAATACCAATCTAAACACTAAGAAATGGGAGGTAGCAGTTAAGCACGTTTAGAAGTAAGAGTGGATTTAAACACATCCAGATGAAGAGACACAGGGCCTCCTAATACTGAAGAGAGATTTACTTCCTTCCTTACTCCCTTGCCTTACTCCTTGAATCATGCACATCGGGTCAGATAGGAAGTGATCAGCACAATAGGCAGCAGAAAAACAACTGGGATAATTACCTGCAGTCAAATATTGTATGCAAATTCTAATAAGGTTCTTTTCAGTATGGGAGTCAGTGCTGCTAAAATGATGGCTCCTGCCTCAAAATCCATCTTGTAAACAGAGGAGCTACAAACATGATCCCCTAATACAACTTCTTAACCTTAAAATGAACATTTCTGAAAAATGGAGTTTCTTCTATTTAAGACAATGTTAGAGGCCTATTTGTGTTGTTTGCTAGAAAGCAGTGGAGTCTGGAAAAAATCTTATATGTGAAAGTCAGTTAGTAGTGAACTCATTAAAACTGCTCAGATTTGTCTTTCTGGAGTTGAGACATGTTCTTATTGTGTATAATAGTCTGCAAGCACACAGTCCAAAATACATTGATACTGAAGTACCTGGGGTTTTTGTTTTGCTGCTTGGTTGTTTTACTGTGGTTACTTTATCAATGGACCCATACCATGTGCCACATATGCACCTTGAGACTTCATAGCTGGAGGAAGTGACATTGAATTATAAAATTAGATTTGAGTGCTGTTATTGATATCTCTTCCAGAACATATGTTTAAAGTAAGGTGTTCTTGATAATCCCGGTAGATTGGGAAATAAATCAACTAGTTTATAGGTGTATGTCACATTTTTTCTACTTTTTCAGGAGCTTAGCCAACAGATTTGCAAAATCAAACTCTGTTAAAGTGCTTTGAGCTCCAATACATATATTTGCATCCAGTGGTTAAAATTGCATATTGAAAAGTATTTTTAGAAGGATCTCTAAGGAAAAAAGGTCCTCATATTCTGTCTTATTTCCTCATCCATGAAAGAATCTGGTTAGTGTTCTCATGTGTCAGGCCATTTTTAATCAACATTGTACATGCACAGCCAGCAATTACAGAAAGTTGCAGGGCATCCAGAGACACATAAGAAAGCCTCTGCCTCTTCTAGTAAAGCAGAAATGGACTCCAACAAATAAATATTTATTCAGATCTGTGAGTCACAGATGCTTTAACTTCAGGTTACAGCTATGTCTTCAAGCCTTCAAAGTTCATCCAGCTCATATTTGCCAGCTGCAGCACTGCTATGTGTGCCCTTTTGCTTTGCTCCGAAGGCAGTTCTGTAACTTGATGCCTCTTTTAGGTAAAGATATAGGAATCATTTATGTAGAGAATTTGATGATGTTCATTTAAGAACATAGTTAACTTTTTCAATGTATAATATGAGGAAAAAGAGCATGACTTGGACTGTTTGTTATTTCTGTGCTTGATCTGAATTTGACATATTGTTGTACTCAACGACTGATCCAACACCTACAGAAGTTAGTGGAAGGATTGTGTTCTTTGTCCATAATAGATGCTGTCAAGTTACTTTACTTGTGATGTGCTAATACAATAAAATTTCTTTTGTGTTCATTAACAAACAAGAAAATTACTATATATAAAATCAAAACACTTAAAATGTGACAAAATTTAAAATTCATAAACCCCATCTTTTCCAAGGCAACTAATAGACCCAATCTTCAAAAAATTAGTAATTTAAAATATTCAGATGGTTCAGAAGACATGACTGTGTTCACAGGGTATAATTTTTGGTGATGTGGTACGAGAGTTGCTGTCTACGGGGTGTAATGATCTGTGACCACTGACAAACTGACCCCAGGATCATCAGCCAGCCACAAACACAACACTGGGATTTATATGTGGCTTCCAAAACCACAGACCTCCACCCAGTGAGCTAAAACAGCAACTCTACTAGATCAGTTAACAGAGCTCTAATGAGCAAACACACGAGGAGATGCATCATGTTTTCACTGCAGCACATGTGTACTCCAGTGATCACATCATTAACAGGTACCAGAAGGTTAAGCAAAATAAAAGCTTCTCACACAGGTCTATATTTGACAGCAGCCTTGGGATATGCTTGGTGCCTTTTGAAATAGATGAGCATTCTTCTTGGCTAATGGCTCCTTTGGAGTCTCTTCTCAGCCCTGCCTAATTCATAATGGCTCAGTGTTTTCTGTCTCTGTAACTAGAGGTGGAGTGCTGTGATAGAGCCAAATAAACAGGAAAGTAATGGGTGGACTCTAGAAAATTGAAGATTCAAAAGGCAAAGCAGCAAGTCTGCTACACCCATGACTCTTATCTGACAGAAGAAGAAAAAAAAGAAAAACTAAAGAGGGAGAAAGGGTATAATTTTCAGTATGTCATACAACATTGTCAACTCCAACAAAGAACTCCTCCCCTGATAGCATTCAATAAGAGCACATTAAAACTGGAGGAAGCAAAATGCTTCATCTGGGTAGCCTTAATCAAGAGCCTTTGTAATTTGTGCAACTATTACAGTAAAGTAACCCAAAGACAATATTTACAAATATTCAACATCAGCATTAAATATGAAGTGAGACAGAAGGTAAAAAACAAATCCTATTTGGTGGGAACTCTGAAAGACTAAAAGCAAATTATGCCATGATATTGCAGAAATGTGACTGGCTGGAAATTTAAAAAATATTTTAAAATGTACTCACATTCTCCCTTGATGTTTACATTAAAAACTCTAATCCCAAAGGATTTGGATCAGTTTATTCATCTTGTGCAATAAGCTCTGTGCTGAGTTTTGTTAAGAGATATCTGTGTTCCTTAGATACATTTTTTCAGACAGCTTTCAAGTTATTTCGGTGAAAAACATATAAAATAAACAAGTAATAGCCAGATCTTCAATGGATATAAAATCAGAACTCTATTAATCCTGTCATTCTGGATTAGGAGAACTACTGTTAAAAAATAAAAACAACTCTAATTCTTTTCTCCATGCATCCCAGTCTCTTGACTGCCTGTTAAATTGCTATCTGACCATTACACATTCAATGGATACTTAAGCATCTAAATTCAAGAAAAAATTAATTTCAAGTCAATTCTTGCAGTCACAAACCTAGGACTACCAAAACTTATCTCATTTGGAGCCTGTATTTCCATTGCTAATGTTGCTATTACACTGAAACCCTTTTAATGGGTATGTACAAATCTGCCTGCAATCTGACAGCAGTAGACTTGAGTTCCTCTCTCATAGCTCAACTCCTTCAGGGCTCATAAAATGCACATTCCTCCACTTCTCCCAAAATACATTTTGATTTGGTAGATGATCATACTTATCAACACTTGCCCATGTTCCCCCTTCCCACACATTCCCAGGCTAGCTGAAAAAGTAACTCCTGTTTTACTCAACAGGCCAGTCATTAAAGTTCTGGGTGATTTTAGCATTTATCATCCTCCTTCACCAGAAGTTTCTTCCCACTCTATAAACAGCCAAGCTGTGGTATATTCCAGGGTTATCTGTGTGTCACTACAGCAGAGCCTTGCACTACATTCTGGCATTACCACAGCATCCTAGAGCTGAGGTTTTAATCACCATTCAGGCAAAGGCAGAGACTAGACTTTGAATCCAGTCACCATGCACAAAACAAGGGTACTGAGAAGTGACATAGGTCTCTATTACTAAAACCATATCCTGATCTGCTGTTTTGGAAAGGACTGATCTGTTCGCTTTATCCACATGGATTAAATATCAACCAGAAAACTCTTGAGAATTTATAAGTTTGCCTCCAGTTTATATTTAGAGTCAAGTTATTTATTCCAGTAACAATAATTTTTTTCTGGCTAATGGAGTTAAAAAAGGCTATTTTTGCTGATTTGAACCTTTATAAAAATAGTCAATGTATTAATTTATTTTGGATTTTGTTTTTGAACAAAGGTCTCTACATCAATCACTGAAAAATATGGAATAATATTTTATATACATGGGGTAATATAATTAATGAGTGTATACTGTAACAAAATAGTTCTCTAAAACACTGGACACAGGAGGAGCAAAGGCAGAATTATTTTTACATAGAAACAGAAGTTTTCCTACTGAAATAGTTTGGACTATACTTTGCTTCTGGGATAGCAGAGGAAATAACAACAAAAACATTCCTTTGGAAGTTTTGAATGATACCTGAGAAGTTCCAGGAATTTGCTATCAAATACATTCAGCATCTTCTGAAATAAATTAATAACATGAATCTCAGATCAAAAGTCTTTCTCTCTCAGGAATGGTCACTGTCTGTTCTTAAAAGAGGATTAATTGTGCTAAATTCTGCTTTTCTACCTATTAAGCCACAAAAACATGACTGTAAAACTCTCCACTAATGCTTCTATAATGAGACACAGTAGTTCAATGCCATGGAAGGTTTGATATCACTGATGGTTTCCTGTCCCTACAAAGAGGTTTAGAGTTTTTTCAGTTGATGGAAGTATTTTTCCCCTTTAATGAGCATCGTGTTTATGATGTCCTTCTGCCAACTCCAGGGAATGAAGCAGCTACAGATTAATGCCATGTTCTCCATCAGAGGTGCTGGAGTAATATTAAAAGAAGCTGTCTCCTATTCATCACTATAAATGAAGTTACATGGTGGAACTGATTGGAACTGCTTTTCCATATCTTGACTGCCTGGAGTTCCCTCCAGTCTTGTGGTGAGGGCACAAGGCAATTGCCAAGGAGCAATTGTATCTTGGATACAAGGAAAGGGGCCAGTGAGAAAAAAAAGGAAAAAAAAAGGAGAAGAAAAAAAAAAAAAGGAAGTGTTCAATTAACACCTATTTAGCTTTTATAATAATTCTCAGACATAATCATACTGTCTGGTGATAGACATATGTGTCTCGTTAACAGCATTATATATATTTATGTATGTCTTGGCAAGAAAGACTTCATCCTAGAATTTTTCATAATGACAACCTTGCAGTTGTTAACTTCACCCTACATTCTTGTGATGGCACTGCATTCCAATATTTTCCTACTTTTTTTTTCTACAAATAACTCAGTTGGAAATACAAGATTGTTTTGAAACCAACTGTTATTTTCTGTTGAAAATAAACATCTCTTTGCGTTTCTCAGTAGGAGATTTGCTTTGAACTTACACATGGCTTTCAAACTATTCCTTCAGAGTGCCTGAGTGCCTGAGGTCCAAGACTTCTCTGTCTGCAGCTTGATCCTCAAAAAATGGAGCACTTTACAAGCTACACCAAAAGCATGCAGTTTCAGACTCCTACAGTACAGCACATTTTCCCTACAAATACACATGTGCTCAGATGCAATGACCTCTTCACAGAGCTGAGCTGATGCTAAAATATCCCTGTCATGATCTTACACTGATTTCTTAATTCTGTCCCTTGTGGCTACAAGTCACTCATGTAACAAGCAACAATAAGGGGAAACTTTCAGGATAAACTTTAGTGCAAAACACTGATGTCAAAGAAAGAAATATCCTTTCTTTCATTTTTTCACAAAGGTCCTATAATTACTCAGATGGAATGTGACCAATAAGAATTTCATTGACTCTGCCTTCGTAAGGAATTTGGACCCTGAGTAAGTTCTTCTGTTCCTTATTGTTCTAGGATGGGCTTCTTATCCCTTAGCTTAGCATTTCTGGGGGACATGGTTTAGCAGTAACATGTTGGTCTGGGGGCCACAGTTGGATTTGATGATCTTAGAGGTCTTCCCCAACCTTAGTGATTCTATGATTCTTTCCTCAATGGACATTTCAGTTCCTTGTCCAGCACAAGCTGTTTCACACTCTCCATGCACCTCCTCAACTGACTGAAACCAAGGCCATAAGTTCTTCAGGCAGGATGTTTAAAAAGCTGCAGTGCCCATACTCAGCACAGCACAACTGTTCCAGTGGGTCCTCAGTAAATGGGAGCACAGGGTCACGAGTCCAAGGATGTGAGGTATTCCAGCAGCCATTGCCAAATTATGTGAGAAAAGAGAAGGGAAACAACCAGAAAACGCCATGCCATGGTGGCACATAGACAGGTCTAGTAGTAGGCGGCAGTAACCAATACACTCTGTCATACTCCTCCTACACTCATTGCCAACCTCAACGTGCTTCCATGCTGCAGAAGAGAGTTGGAGCCAGGGTCCTGCTGCTTCAAGAAAGCCACACTGTCCTCTTTAGAACAGCACAGTTTTGTCTTTTCACTCACACATGGCCCTTGGCAGGTGAAAGCCTGCCAACTAGCAGAGTTACAGCTGCAGGGCAGACAAGGAAAGCAAGGGTTCCCACATGCTAACAGAATGTGGCTGCTTTCTCTTGCAGGGTAGAAGGACCTTGAGAGATTGGAGAGATAGGCAGAGAAGTACTGTCACAAATTCAACAGAGAGAAATGCAGGGTCCTGCATGAGGAATAACCCCACACACCAGTACAGGGGGCTGATCTGCTGAAAGCAGCTCTGCAGAGAGGGACCAAGAGTCCTGGTGGACATTAACCTGTCCATGAGCCAGCAGTGTGTCCTTGGGGCCAAGGACAATGGTATTCTGGTGAGCATTAGGAAGAGCATTGCCAGCAGGTCAAAGGAGGTGATCCTGCCCCTCTGCTTAGCCCTGGTGAGGCCACATCTGGAGTGCTATGTCCAGTTCTGGGATCCTCAGGACAAGAGAGACATGAGGCTTCTGGAGTGGGCTCAGCTAAGAGCGACAAAGATGACTGGGGGACTGGAGCATCTCTCTTAAGGAAAAGCTGCAATGGTTGGGCCTGTTCAGCCTCGGGAAGAGATGACTGAGAGAGGATCCCATCAATGTCCATGAGTAGCTGAAGGGATGGTGTCAAGAGGCTCTAGCCAGCCTCTGCTCAGTGATGATAAACAGCAGGAGAAGAGGCAATGGGCAGAAACTGATGCACAGGAAGTTCCACCTGAATTTGGGGAAGACCTTCTTTACTGTGCAGGTGACTGAGCACTAGAACAGATTTCCCAGAGAAGTGGGAGTGTCCCTCACTGGAGGTATTCAAGAACCATCTGGACACAATCCTGTGCCATGTGCTCTGGGATGATCCTACCTGAGCAGGGAGGTTGGCCAGATGGCCCACTGCAGTCCCTTTCAAACTGACTCAGTCTGTGATTTTTGACTTCAAAGGATTGCTGTTTGACAGCATCTTTTAGAAGAATCACCTGGGCTTTCACAGAGGGCTGGCAGACCAATTGTTACTGTGAGGTGGTGACAGGGAATTTCTAACCAGAAACTACTCTCATAACTCTTTACTCTTCTACCATGTTAATGGAAATTCTGGTTTTATTTCATGAAAAATGGTATTGTTCTTACAGAATAAGTATTAGGAGTTTTATAGTCTGCTGTTTTATAGGATTTTGCAATACTTGATTATAAGATATGTTAATAAATAATGAGAGGAAATTTAAACTAGCAAAATTTGAAAATTGCAAAACTACAATGACATAGTTGGAAGATACTCAATCATTAACACTGCAGGAGTAGCACGAAGTGAAATATATTGCATAATCTCAACCTTTTGTTAGTCCAAACCAAATATCACACAATTATGCAGCAATTAAAAAACATATAATATAAATTTTGGCTAATACAGCTTCTGAATAGATAATTCATATATTGTCTGACTTGATGTGGTGACAGGTGTAGTACTCTATTTACGCATAGTTGTCTAGAACACTTTGTTTTAAGGAAGAAGGGTGGGTGGTGAAATTACCTTTATTTAGTCATACTGATTTCCACATGATCTTCAAGATACACCTCATTAAGTTGAGAACAAAAAGGCTCATTATGTGGTGAAACACTAGTTTAGAAACATTGGAATTATTTTCTCCACATATTCGACTCATATGAATGTGATAAACACTGTTCACTAAAGATGCAGCATTAAAGCTCTCACAGATGGACTCATGCTAGTAATACAGCATAAGAAACTAACCAGAATACACAAAAATAGATTGAAAAACCTTTTAAATTTAAGTGGTCTAATAAATAGCTCTTTTTAAAAAAAGTAGCATATGTATATAAGAAATCTATCAATGTATGCCACACAGATTTCAATGACACTTTTTTCAAATATGTCAATGTCCACTTCTTCAACATTATGGCTCTCTCCTTCTCATTCATATAGTTCCCCCAAAAACTTGAACCTGTCTTTTTTAATTAAGTGACTGAATTCAGTTTACAGGGGTTTACAGGGGCTAGCTCTCTCTGTTGTAGATATATATATCTCTTCTGTCTATATAAAATGCTTCTTATTGGTTTCCCTTTTCTATACATGAATGCAGACAATGGAGGGAAGGTTATATGTAGCAGACCATATCTGGATGTCACTGTACTATTGATGACAAAGCTGTCAGCTTCTCCCCTCTGCTTCAAACAAAGCACAGCAATATCTCATGGTGAAACTGTAGAATTATGAATTTTCCTTCTTCTCTGAAAATCTTCTTTGTTAGGCTAAATATCTGAAAGTTCAAGTTTGGCTTATGTTTTGTTTTCTAAAATAAGGATTCATTGATTCATTGAAATACTGCTTGAGAAAATGAATCTATCACCTCCCCAATAAAACTCCTTTGCAAATTGCTGTAATTCATATAAAATGTTGAATAAAAGCTGGAACTTGTTTCTGTTTATCATTGTCAGTTTCTGAAGGTTGGCCATAAAGAGTCTTTGTCCTACCAAGGACATTGACAAAGGACACTCAAGTACTGATGAAGAGGTGAGAAATATAAAATGTAAGAAGATGATAATGAAAGTACTGGGGTGAGCAAGATATCCCAAACTAGGAAAAAAATACTGGGCTTTATTATTTTAAGGTATTAAATTTTTTAATAATGAGTAAGGACAGAGAGGCATTCTCCATGCCTGTGAGGTAGGACAGAATCAGTCAGGACCAGCTGCAGGACACATGAGTCCTTGAGGCAATGTTCCAGCTGTGGGAATGAATGACAACTGCCTCCTGTAGCAGAGAAAATGGATGGATGAGGCTTGACCAAGCTGTTGAATATCCTCAGGCCCCAGAAATATGTGCTGACACTGAATTCTGCAGCAAAAAGATCAATAAGCAGAAAGACAGAGAAAATTTCCAGATCTGCTCA
Source organism: Toxostoma redivivum (assembly GCA_013397375.1). Taxonomy (NCBI): domain Eukaryota; kingdom Metazoa; phylum Chordata; class Aves; order Passeriformes; family Mimidae; genus Toxostoma; species Toxostoma redivivum. The sequence goes on from VXBI01011830.1 coordinate 909,060, forward strand.
TTTTCTTCTCCTTCAGGTATGGAAACCAGGGACCTTTGTGCTGAAAGGAACAGAGTAATGCTTAGTGGTATCAAAGTGGTGTAAGATGAGAAATATGTGAAATGAGAATGGCAAAATTGCCTACATTCCCTTTAACAGGAGCTAGTTTTAGGGGAAGGAAGCAAGCCAACTGCCTGAAAAAAAAAAAAAAAGAAAAAGTGAGATTTCTTAAAGATAAAATTAAGCAGCAATACATGTTGTCCAACATGTATGTTGAAGGAAGCAGAAGCCATGCCATGTCATTTGCTCTTAGAGGGGGTGGGTATACTTTGCAGTCTTACTTTGTCTTAATTTTTACCCTTAGATGTTTTCTCACTCTTCTAAGAGGTATGACTAGAAGAAGTTAGAACTGTCTCCTGTCTCCCAGCAAAGGGAGGACCAGTCTAAACACTATATAACCTTTTTCTTTTGTTCAGTACTTCATGTCATGTCATGTGCTTCATGTGACCAGTTGTCTTATACTTTCACTGCATTTGGAAAAAGTGTTGTGTGTTGGAACTACTCTGCTGAACTTTTCTTCAGTGCAGTTTGGCTTCTATGATTTTTTTAAAGGATAAAATAAATCTTCTCTCCCTGACTGGCTATTAGAGGGCTGAATGTTTTTCAAAAGGAAAAGTTGAAATAACAGTCGTAATGACAGAGTGATATAGAATGTGGGAGAAAGTTTATTTTGGTATGCAAAAGTGGGCCATAGAATTACAAGTTACGGGGATTAAAAATGATTTTACCAAAAATGGTTTATCTTTGCCAGCAGATAATATAAGCTAGAGGTTTCTTTTAACTGTCACTCCAGTTAAATCTAATGTGCATGTTTCTATCATCTTTGTGTTTATTCTGCCTCTTACTCTTTCTGCAATTCCTCCTTCTCTCACTTTCTCTGATTTCTGCTTTCTCTTGGCTTTCTGCTATATGTGTGCTTCACTCTCATCCTGCTTTGCTGATCAGATCCTGAAGTCATATTCCTACTTCTTACTTCTCCTTACTCATATTGATCTATCGGATTCATTTTTATGCAAAATCTATCAGCAATTTCACCTATGTACAAGCAGCTCCCAAACAATTTTTTTTATTTCTTCCTCAAAATCTATTCCCTACATCTAGTCAGATTTATATATTTTATTTTGCCTTTGAAATCACCTTCTTGTTCAGAGACTAGGCAAGTCAAATCACAGAAAAACATTAGTAGAATCTTACTTTCCTTTTTTTAGGATATATATAGTCCAGGAGATCTTAAACTTCTGAAATATAAAGGGAAGCTACTTGCTGAAGGAAGTGGCAGGTGAGTTTTTCAAACATATCTGAGCATGCCCATGTGCAGTCTCAGAATTGATACAAAAGTATGCACAATAAGATTCCTTCTACTAAATGAGCTAGTTTCTCTTCTCAAAAGATTCACAACTCAAAAAGACATTTTCATCTTGAGGAAGGAGCAGACCAGTTACAAAAAAATCTGATCTGGAGGTTGTTTGGTAGAGCTTTGTCTGATTTTCAGTGGACCATGTCAAGAATGAGACCAGCCAGATGCTAGGAACTCTTACCTCTTTATCTGTTTAAGTTATTTATCCAACTGTATTTCCTGATGTTTCTTAATGAACGTGCTTCTTTGAAAACTATTTCAGCTGCTAATACTGCCATTATGTCATTCACTGCACCTATAGTCACCTTACTTCCTTTCAAAGGGAAATGTCTGATACAAAACTGATTTTTTAAGCCACACAAATTTACTATCCCATGGTTATGACTAGAAAAAAGAGCAAGAGCACAAGACAGAGAATTGAGTTTGGATGCCATGTCTTCTAGCATGCCTTTCTCTCTGTCTCTGTGACTTTTTGTACAATATAGTTTCCAAAAACTTTGATTCTGCCTAATGGTTAAATCTGGTGGACAGTGGTTAGTTTTGCTGTTGGAGATAAACTGGCAAAGTTTTCATCTGCTTCACAATTTCAGGTGTGCTGATTTTAGTACCACCACTGCCTTCCCCCACCCTGTCAAATAAAGGGACAAAAAGGAGTGACTATGGGTTGAGATAAGCGTTTACTTATTATAAGCACAAAGCAGTGGAATAAGAGCAGGGGAGGAGATTCAGAGTTAGAGACTGTGAAAAAGGTACTTTGTGACTACACAGTAGCACGACGGTGGCCTTGCTCTGGACATCCTCAGGTATCATTGGTGTTTCGTTAGTGAAATTTTGGCCTTCTCCATGTATGTTCTGTCTTCTTATTAGCTTTCACAGACCACAGACATGGTGGCAAGACATGACAGGAAAAGGAAAAATCTGCAGTGCTGCCACCACACACACACTTGGGCAGAGCTGAACCAACTTCTACTGGAGTCACTGGCAAACTTTGCTACCTGGGATAGTGCCAGATCAGATCTATGGAGCTGAGCTTAATTGAAAGTAATTTAATTTAAAGGATGGGATAGAACAAGAAAGAACACCTCTGCTTATTAAAGCATCTGCACAAACAGAAGAAAACTCAGCTGGTGCTATAAATCAATTAGCAAATAATGAGACTTTGTGTTTTAACTGCAGGAAAACCAAAATCATCCTGTTGCAATAGTTGTTTTAAGAACAGCACTGATAGCATTTGCACTTAGATTTTCTGATGGCACATTCTTTTCTATATAAACTCTTTTCATGTACCTGCAGCTTCCATAAACCTGGGTGTCAAGGGTAGGAGTGGAACAAGCCTGCTTTCATTGTACAGCTTATATGTAGGTAGAGACAGACAGAACTATTTTTTTGGGTTTATCAGACCATGCTTTCACTTGGCATCATTTACAGAAATGGTTCCCAAAGTGTAGTTTGCAGAACACTCACTGGTGGCCCATGAAGAATTAGCTCATCACACAATGCACATTTTACCGTCTTTCTTTTCCTTCCTCCTTTTCTAAAAAGACAGCTAAATCTGGATTCAGTGCTTTGCTAGCGCTCCTTCTCAGGGCAAGAAAATGCTGTACTACTTGCTGGAATGTTACAGGTTTCTGAATGCATTGGTTTAAAAAGTTTATCAGTCCTTCCACTGGCATCTCCTGAAAGCTAACAGCTGGCCCTCCTTAGCTATCTGGCAAGCACCTGGTGCACAGCAATAAGAAATTATAATACTTGTGTTCTTTTTTTAAAACATGACAAGGAGGCAATACAAAAACAAATCACAGTCATGCACAATTATTCCAGCCTTGGTTTGTGCACAGTCAGCATGCTGAGATATTCCAAGCCAAGAGGATTTTTTCCTTGCTTTTAAAGAAAGATTTATTCATAAGGGTGAAGAGGGCAAATTCCCAACGTTTCAGCCCTCAACTGGCTTTTGTCAAGGGTTTCTTATGCACACACATGGTGAAGCTTGGCTAAGGTGCAGGGGAAAAAAGTTATGAAACAAATTCTATGGATTAATATATACTCTTTGTAGTAATGTTAAGGTTTGCCAAACTTTTCATGGATGAGGAATGTGAAAGCTTAGGAATATATGCAGATCTAAATATACTTTTACATGCACAGAAAAATAGCATAGTCTTTGTTTTTCTACCATGACTTTACCATTGTATTATCTTACTTTGCCATTAATCCCACTACATAAAGTCAGTAACCCTTTCAACTACACAGCTGGAATAAAAGCAGCAAAATCTGGCCTTCTGTGACCCTACCATTACAGAGCTCACTTCCCTCCTTCCCCCACCCGATCTGTAGGGTAAGATCCATGTTTATCAGATGAGGCTCTCCTTCACTTTAAATTTAGAAAACATCCAAGACAGTGCACCTGTTTAAAAATCACTTGGATTTATGTCTACTTCCTTTTTTGAATTTTTTCTGCATGAAATTTTTTCTCTGCATGAAATAACACATACTTTAGAGTTGGCTTCTACGTAGCAACTCTGGGGACTTGCCCAGCATATGCAGGATTTAGAGATGAAGTGATACCCCTACCCTCAGGTAAGACATACACCATTCCATAGCAGGTGGTGGATTCTAGTCTGTGTTCCTACAAATAACACATTTTACATTCTATTTTTAAAAATAAATGCATAATGTAATAACACTGTATTTTGCATTGTGTAGTGTTAAACATTTTGCATGCCAAAATCACTCTCTACAGTAGCCACAGTCCTGAGAGCAGAGGCTGAAATTTGTAACTCTTCTAGTTAGGTATCCAAACCATGACTTTTGTTTTCCCTTGGGCCTCTTACATGACTCTTGTACACCTGGCTGTGCAGCTATAGATCCTTGCCAATGATTTTTGACAATGCTCTTCTGCACTTACAGAAAGCTTTATTTGGAAGTCTACAGAAAGTGTGATAAAGGGCTTGAATCCCCTCTGGAAAAGGATGAAAGTAACTCTGAGGGTCCTACTTCTCATAAGGGTTATCTAAAAAATAATAGACAGTATCTAAAAAATGTAAACATTTACATAAGCAGCACTTTCTGCCAAAACTTCACCCTCTTCTTCCTAGACAGCAAAAGGAACACACTCCATGCTCTGTACCTCTTCTGAGCCCTCTGTTTCTTCCTAGGAAGAAGGCTCTGGCCCTCAATACTTGGGATGCCAAAATTCAGTTTTCATTTTACCATTGAAAACAAGTGAACATGCTCTGCTTCTATGCAAGGTCATCTACATTAGGACATTATTAGTAAAAAGAAAGAATTATTAGTCACTTTTTTAGATGTAGATACTTATATTCTGTCCAAGCAGCTCTTTAAATAAACAAGTTATTTTCTGGAATTTTGCCTCTTTTACCCAGCTGTTATAGCACATGGTGGATGAACTATTGTTTCAGTACCTCTCACTCTTTGTGAGGAAGTATGAGATTTTTATGAATATAATGGTGAGAAATTTTGAAAATATATATCATATAAACAGCATTCTGACCGACTAGTTAAAACTAATTTGATACATATTGTCTTGGAAGGACATAATTCATATGAAAATAGAGAGCAAAACATGTCCTGCAGTTTTAAGAACAGTATTTTCTGATTGGCAGACTCCAAAGTCTGTTTTAACATTGAAAAGGACATACCATAACACCAGTTAAAGTGGACTAAAATATTTTAAAGTCATAGTTAAAATGTAATTGGAAAAAATTTGTTGAATAAATAGAATGCAATTGTAGGAATTTAGAGTAGAAACTAATTTCTAATGTCATTGGGTTTACAGTAAATAAACAGCATTGTTTACCTTAAGAAAATAAGGGCCCTTAAAGAAGTTAATTTTTTACCCAAGTCAGATATTTTATTTATATTATTTTTTTCAGATAAAGGACTTTTATTGGTTCTGTTTCTTCTGTAAATGCAGCCATCAGAAATAAAAGTATTTACACTTAAAGTGAGTCCCACAGTATGACATCTTCAATGCACAAAAGCAGCATATGCTAAAGCAGAAATTTTCAAAGACTCTGAGTTAAAATTATCTTTTCCATTTGCATAGTTTCATTCAGCTGGAATTTTACTCCTTCTGATGGATTTTCTCCTTTTCCTAACCCTGTCCTCTATGTTATATGCCCATGCACCTTTTGAAGAGGATAAAGCTTGTGGTTATTTTTAAAGTCCCTTCATTTGCTGTGGGAAAGCAATACTTCTTAAAATGGTTTGTGTGCTGGTTTTGGCTAGGATAGAGTTAATTTCTTCATAGTAGCTGGTATGGGGCTATGTTTTGGATTTGTGCTGGAAACAGTGCTGATAATATATGGCTGTTTTTATTATTGATCAGCATTAAGGCCCTCTGCTTCCCATCCCACTGCTCCAGCAAGGAGCTGGGGGTGCACAAGGATTTGGAAGGGAACAGAGCTGGGACAGCTGACCACAACTGACCAAAGGGATATTTTATACTGTTTGGTGTCATGCTGAGCATTTATGGCTGAGAGAAGAAGGAGCAAGGGCAGGTGTTGGGAGTGATGGTGTTTCTCTTCCCAAGTCACTGTTATGCAAAATGGAGCTCTGCTTCCCTGGATGGTTGTGGAGTCTCCCTCACTGGAGATATTAAAGAACCACCTGGACACAATCCTGTGCCTTGTGCTCTGGGATGATTGTGCTACAGCAGGGAGGTGAGACCAGATGACCCACTGTGGTCCCTTCCAACCTTGCCTATCCTGTGACTCTTGACTTCAAAAGATTGATGTTTGAGTCCATAGCTATATATCTGTATAGCTATGTATATATCTGTACATGCACCTAAATGGCATTATTTCAGAGGAGAGTTCCTTAGAAGGTATCACTGCATAGGCCTCTGTGAAAAAGTTATTAGCATCCATTGATACTAGGATAATTGCTTAGTAGAAGAAAAAGATTAAAAAAAATCAGATAACATAATCTCCTCCAAGAAGCAGGGAGAAACTTATGCAATAATATCAGCAAGGTTCAATAATATCAGCAGCCACAGAGCATGAGTAACAAGCTGTGAAGATGACACAGAAGAGAGATGACGTTTGAGGGCAAATTTGTAACCCATCTGTGACTCTGCCTCAAAAGCCATGTTGGCCACAATAAACCTCTGGAAAACATCTGAAGAGAGTGACATAAAGATAAAAAGAAAATAAAATACCTTTTATGGAGGAGGAAAAAGCTGAAGAGAGCAAACTACATCAAAAACTTATGCATATATCATCAATGATTGCAGATCATAGTTAAAACATTTTCTTGTCATGGAAAGATAATAAATGGATAGAAATAGAAGGAAAGATAATTTTAAAAATTTAGCTTCCTTTTTTCCTGAAACATTCCTCACATTTTTCTCAGAGGACCTACAAGTAATAGAAGATGAGTGGATACTATTCAGACTGAGTTTACTGCCACCAAAGAGGAGAGGAGTTACATGCCAGGGTGACTAAATGAGGGCATTTTTAGAAATTTCAATAAAAGCTGAGTAAAGAGTGCCTATTTTTATTTTTTATTAGAAGTATGTCACTCCATTGGTCCCATGAAGAAAGTTCATGCTTTAGAAAGAAAAGAAACTAAGCAGGTAAGGAATTTGACACTTCCAAAGAGGGGAGGTTCTTTCACTGCTGTGCATTCTCCAGTCAGGCTGTTCCAGCAATAAAACTGGTGCTTCCCATCTATGACTTCTGAGTTGCTGTAGGAATTACATTTAGACCTTTACCTGCAGCTTTGTCATACAAACAACAAGGCTACTTCCATTCGATGGTTTCATGACATGGCTCATGGAAGGCAGCGAAACAGACTCTGGAGATGAAAATGTCACAATGTCATCATGAAGTCCAGCTGTGGGGCCCATATAGACTTGTTTAGCAAGGAAATAAATGTATTCCAGGACTGCCAAAGACATTTTCTGTTCCTGAGCCACTCTTGGAGCATTCCTTGCCCTCAGCTCACTGAGCTATATTGTTCCCAGGCATTAGATTTTGGTATACTGCTCCAGGTGACTACACTGGGGTTAGAATAATGGATAAAACAGATACACTCACTTAAAACCAGTGCTTATTTTTGCTTTTGGACATACCCAAAATAATCAAACAGATATGTAGAAGAGGAATATTTTCCACTACCTGTGATGGGAAAAATCCTTCAGGAGATGGCTAATGACAAACATTTTTCCATGTCTGATATATCAGCAGGATTCTGGCATTGCCTATAGGAAAAAACCCTACATGTCTGTGCACATTCAACACACCCATAGGAAGACACTGGTTTTTTGCAGACTGCCATCACAGTTATGTTTGGCACATATGTTTTTCATTGGAAAATAGAAAATGTTGGTGGTATACAGCACACTAAACAGTACACTTTCTACTGGGAGGAGAATGAGATGAGAATGACTACAAAATCATGCAACTATAGGAAAGACTGGAGATTTTAGGTAAAGCTCAAAAAGTAAAAAACCACTTCTGTGTAATAAAAATAGCAAATATGGGGAGAAGTTTACCTGGCAAGCTCTGCAGGTAAGTATGAAGAATTTATCAACACATCTGATCCTGCAAACAAGGAGGAAACACATAGACTCTTTGAAGAAGGATGCAGAAAAAATGGGGCCAAAATAAAATCCAACTTAAAGCAGCCAGCCAAGGGCCCTACAGTGTCCAAACAAATGTAGAGATATTAAAAGTTTACAGAACATATAATGTTACTTAAAGAAGGCATATTATTTATTCACCTTTGATATGTGTATTAGCATGTGCTTCTCTGTGTTCTTTTCTATGCTCTAATACAACAGTATCATCAAGTATAAACTCAGCTGCCATGGCTGCTAATGAACATGAATTTCAATACATTCACTTAAAGAGGAGACTTCAGATGTTACCTGGGTAAAAAAATCTCCCATCATTACTCAGGGTCCTTGTTGGCTGAAAATACCATCACCTCAGCATTGCCAATGTCTACAAAATGCTGTAAAACAGCACTCCAAGGCTGTAGCTGCAGATGTATGGACTGCAAATTGGCCAAAATCTCATAGTTTTGGGCTTACAGACATATTTTCAAGTTTTTTTGACAAAAAAGTAAGATGGAGAAAGTCCAGTGCTAGATTTCATAGACGAAATAAAAAAAAACTGTCCTGCCTCAGATGAAAAGAGGATTCAAAATGATGGAGTTAGAGCTCAGGATGAAATCCCACAGAAAATAAAAAAAAAGCCATAAGGACTGCCAAGTTGAGAAAACACACTCTCAATTGCTATTATCTGTTAAGAACTCTTTATGTTGTTTTCCAGTACATGTTTTCATTATATTTCTGTAAAGGCCTGTCATATTTGTAAGGAATGCAAGTACTACAGTGGTCCCCCAGTGAAACACAAGGCAGTATGTCAATGACACAGGAAAACCTCATCTGGATGAAGAAATAATTTTTAGGTTATTGTTACTAATATGAAAAAAACAAACAAACAAAAAAAAACCTAACAGGGAAAAAAGCACCAAATATAATAAATTAACATCTCTGGTGTCAAAGTCACTGGGTATTTGGAGAATTAGAGATTAAGACAAAACTTGTTTTAACTGGGCTCTCAGGCACTGCATGATTGCACAAGAAGGAAGTTGTCTGCCTCTCTCATAGGTTGAAGATGGCTATGATGCCACATCGACCATCTGTAGATATACAGGATTATTTCCCTATGGACATATACTCTGTTGGCATGGTAGACAATTCCTCAATAAAATAAAGATAACACAATTTCCTAGTATATGTGAGAGGTTCTCAACCTGGCCATAACCATTATGTAATGACAGAAGGGTACCCCAAAACATGGCTCCACAATGAATTGTGGACTTGATGCCTCCTGGCAAGAGTGATGTAACTTTTCCTGCTGTAAGCACAGCTTAGAGCAGCTCATTACATCTGAACTGTGTATTCTACAACTACTTTCAAACTCCCACACTCCATCTTCATCTACTTTCCATATTGGTGTGTGAGCTACATCCACGTCAGCTTCTCCATGTTTTGGTTCCTCTTGGAGAAACATCAAGGTGTAAAGGCCAGATGGAAACCATGATTAGAAAACTGGAAGACTGAGACATGGCACTAAGTGGAAAACTTCAGTTATCAGTTCTGTTTCATTCTCAGGTCCAGATGAAAGGGCAACATGAAGACAATGAAAAATACTCTAGAGGATTGATGTGTCTTAGCATTGTCTTTCCAAAAACTGCAGGCCAACTCATAGATCATGGGAAAGAAGTGAGAGGCAAGATAGAAAGAGAGAAAAAGAAACAAGTATGTTGAGAAATAAGAAATTAGGTAAAATCATGTTCTTTTTGTCATGGTCCAAACACAGGGCTCAGATGAGGGAGAGACTAGCAACAACACTGAATATTGTTACTCCGATACTGACATTTGACATAATCCCATTACAATACCCCAGAGACTGACAACAGCTTGTGCTATATTTATTCAGTTGTTCATAATATTAATCCCAAATTTCTTTAAACTTCTACATCAGAAACAGGTGTTATGAAAATGATAAAATGTCATTACACAAAAAAAATAGTATACTAGGGAAAATGCATGGCAGCATTCAAAAATAATCTGTTCTTCCTCCCATTCTTTCCTATGTTCTGTAAGATTGTGTCCTCCTAGCTGAATGTCTAAATGATACAAAAAATAACTTAGTGTCATGCTGAATTTTAAGAAAAGTAGGTTTTTTGTGTCCAGCTTGTGATGGACGAACCAAAGAGAACCAAGGATTTACATACTGACTTTGAATATCTTTTGTGATGCTAAGTCTAAGAATTTAAAAAATGCCTTTTCTTCCTCGCTCTGTTCTCCCTTGTTGTCAGGATACAGTTTCCTTTTTATTTTAAAAATGTCTGGGTTTTGCTTTCAAATGCAGCTTTTACAGCTTTGGTACAACCTTGGAAGAAAGAATAATCATTCAGGAACAAAGAACTACTCTTTCTCTGACTCAAGCATGGTTCCTTCCATGGAGAAAAACTTGGCCAACTGACCATCATTCCTGTGCGATTTTCTGTGGATATCTCCTTTGGTTACAGATTTTTCCTCTTGGCCACAGGCACATAAGAAAACACAGCCTGAACACTAATTGCTGATTCTGATGAAGAGTTCCATCTCTCAACACCAAAAGACAGGCTCCTATCCATATGGGTGGATGCATCAAGACAGATTTCAAGTACATAATGGAACGCCAGTGTAAAGCATATGCACTTACATAAATATATTCAAATGGAATTAAAATTCAGTTTAGATCTGTCCTTTACTGTCTCCCTGAAAACTTGTCTTCTTCAGGATACAAATGGAAAAAAGAAACAACAAAAAATGTCTCAAAAGAATATAAATTGTAAATATTGATATTTTACTTTTTTATTTAAATGCATAAATGTTACAAAATAGATCAAAATGATGTACAGTTTCATAGCATTAGAAGTTGGAACAGGGATACAAATTTATATCTCAGGTATAACATATATAGCATGGTATGACAACACAAAAGAAATGATACATTGGTAAGTTCACTGCAACACGTGTTAGACAACAACCTTTCTTCTCCGGAAAACCAGATACAGCCCCACCCACACAATTATACAAAAATTTAAACCATAAAAATGAAAATACATAATGAGAGGGGGGAAAGAGCATTTCACTCTACAAACACTGAGCATTTTTTGACATGGGTTCGATAATAAAGCATAGAAATATACTTATTTTCCAATCCCCGGCATCTTTAAGCCTCAGAAAAGTCTTTCCTTGTTGTATATGGAAAAAAGATCTGTAGATGGTTTTATTTTTTAAATGAACCCTGCCTTTAAGCACCATTTCAATTACATTAGAGCGCCCTACATGAAACAAAGCTGTTTAACTCCTAAGAGCTATTGATTCCAATATTACCACTTACTCTTTAGGAAGAATTTTATTACTTTAAATGTCACATCTGAAATACTTCCTGACTTACAGGATGGTCTATTGAAGCTGTAGTGAGTTAGCAGCATGATGAACAGCCAGTAATTGGAATGACAACTGCTGTTGTGAGCTAAACATATAACCTGAGAGATATTCCCTCTCTTTCCTGCTGGCCAAAATAACCCTAAGAATAATTTATATGCATTTTAAGTATGAGGGATTTGTAAGAATTTACAATCTTATTACCCAACAATAACATGCCAAAATTTTCTTCCACTTTAAATTTTGTCTTTTGGCAGGAGGAGATAATGAATAGAAACCATTTCAGACTAGATTTTTCACAGATCACACTCAGAGGAACTCTGCAGAATGTGAATATCAGTCAAAACTTTCTATCTGTTCCACTGACTTGTGTGAATTTAAAAATGCATCATCTTGTAATTATTTTCTAACAGAAAATAACTCTACCCTGAGGGAAAGTTGGAAAATGAAGGCTAAGCAGAAAGAAAGTATTGAAATTACTGAAAGAAATTGAATAATAATCAATTTTGTTTATAATTTCTTAAATTAACCAGATAGGTTGCCCATCTGTTGAATTAAGCAGATGAGTAATTGCTATTTTTTCTTAATTTTTTTGAGTATTTTCTATTGAAAGAAAGCAGTTTGAGAAGGTTATTGCTATTTCAGGCTTCTATTGATAGAATTTCAACATTCTTCTTGCAAATTTAAAGAAGGTTTGTGCACTTTGAGACCACCAGACTAATTATGTATGATCTGAGAACTAGAGCATACAAATTTTCAATTTTGCAGTTTTTTTGTGCTTGGATTCCAAGATTGCCTTATTCCATAATAGGAAAGCATGAGTTTTGTCTTAAAAACTTAATAATAATGGACAGATTGCAACAGTAATTTGGGCCTTTAAAATTTTATTAGGGATCATCATAATTTAGTATCTGAGTAATGAGGCTTCCCACACCCTGGTTTTTAAGAATTATATCTGACTTAACACTTCTAAAAATTCTCCTGACATCTGAATAACTCTGTTTTACCTCATACTCATAAAACTCTGTATGTTAGGTAGTCACCAGCTAATAAAATTGTAATTGGGCTCTGTACTTACAAATCATGTAAAACTAAGAAATGGAAGAGTTGTGCAATGCACCTCTTTTCTCAAATGAAACAAAGTCATGTATCTCTAAAATCATGCCTAAAAACTTTAGATTTGCATTTGTTTTTAAAAAACCCTAAAACTTGCTGGATTCCTATGTAATGAGTAGGGGCATTCTCAACCACAAGAGGGCATCCACGCTTGCAACCTGATCCTCAGAGAGAATGTATAAACACATCTATCTACCCACCTACCTACCAATATAGATATGGATACAGACACAGATATATTTATTTCCATGCAATCACATTACTTTTGCTCTGGGAAGTTTCCTCTTTCAAAGCCCCATGGTATTCCCCAGTATTAACAGGAGAATGGCATATGAAGTCTAATTTTGCTGTTCACAAAGCTCTCGTGGAATCCAATTTTTCCTTCCTGCAGAAGTTATATTAAAACTCTGCCTTTTTGCACTGAGACTTGGTCGAACTCACCTCAAATTCAGAAGGAAACAAATTGATCTCAAAGAATAGATCCCAAAGATAAGTGTGCAAGGTCAAGCCCAGATTTTCTGAAGTAATTTCTTTTTCAGAGAGATGATCTGAAATCACTAAAACTTTCTCAGCATCAATCTGAAGTCATGACTCTCAGAGGTCTTACTATCCCCATAATTTGTTCCACAGGCACTTGCCTGTTGCAATGAGGGGAGGGTACTGTTTGTTTTGGTTTTGAACTGGAATACATTTTCGTCTCTGATGCACATAAAACTCTTTTTAGAGCCTGAAACAACCATAAAAAGAAATGCTGAAAGCAAATCTGACCTAGTGGTAAGTTATATGTTTACCTGAAAAAGATCTCACAAACTCTGGAGTGTATATGGTAGTATTTCCCCAAAAATGAAATCTGTAACTTCAGCACCAGAACACAGAGTTTAGCACCAAAAGGTATCAACTGCTATCCATTACCTTAGATGTTTAAATGAGGCAAAAATTCACAAGAAGATATTATGATAAACAGCTGCACTCAATAATTAATTATATCAATTCTGTTATATAATTTTTACTCTTATGCCGCTCACAGTATTTTGACAAAAAAATAATTTTTGCCTTATTTTAGCTTGTGCATACTTTTACAATTTTATATTTAGAACAGAAGTCTGAGCTAATTTCTCTGTCTTTTAAGGCATACCCCTCTGCTGAGAAGAAATTAGTACTTCAAGGTCATCAGAATAGCAACTGGAGGTGGTTTGCCTTAGCATGGCCTTGAACTCATCAAGCTCAGCATGTATTAGAGCTGCCAAAGACATATGGGGTCTTCTGCATGTTTCAGTGCTTTTTTGTAGCAGCACTTGGTGTCAGGTAGTCAGTCAGGAAGCACTGGCACTGGCAATCAAAATAGAGCTTTACTGGCATTGTCATCACCTGGCCCAAGAGCAAAAAGGTAATAGAATTTGGGGCAGTTCAAACAGGCAATACAGAAAGGCCTTCTACTTTAAAGTGGAAATTTCATGTGGCAATCAAATATCTGATATCTGCAATCCTTTCTGTTAAATAAAAAACATTCAGCTAATGCTTGAGTGCTTGTAGCTGGTTTTATCAGGAGCTGCTCTTATGAAATAGCTTATTTCCAGATCATATTTTGCTGCTGTCAAATACAGTGTGATTACAATAGTTAATCCCTAGCACCATTATGGGATGTTGTGAAAAAACCTGTTTGTTAAAAGTAAAGTTTTCTATATTCACAGAAAACAAAATATTCCACAAAATCAAGGTATTTGTAGCAACTTAAAAAGTAACAGATACGATAACATATATATTTTTGATAAGAATTTCAGCTGAATTACAGAATTATAAATTAATTTACAATGTCTAGTCCTGTTTGGAAAGTGTACCATGCAACATACAAGTTGCAAGTTTCAAAGTGCATAGTCATTTATTGTTAGACCTACTGTTGCAGGCTCCATGGCTTAACCTGAACATTTTTTTTATGCTCTGCTTGTTATTTGTACTAAATAAAAATACTGAAAATGGCTAGATGCACTGTTTTAACTATGCTGTCTTTACCTCTATAGAAGATCTCTTATGCAGAACAAAAACGCATTTTTCACCTGCATCTTTGTCAAAAACTGTGCTGGCTGAGGGGCTAGTGACCCACTAAGTAGTTTTGTCTCACTCATTTACTTCAGTGTGTACATAGATCATGCAAAGAGGTTGTCTTTCACTCCTAAAATAGGACTGGCTTTTACTCTGCCAAAGTATTTGACTGATTGAGTACTGTTCAAGTCCAAACTCCTTTGAAAACAAAAGGAAAAATGTTTAGTTGTAGGTGTTAGGATAAAAGTTAGTAGAACATTACAAAGTTATCCTTTTACAACATGGACCCATCTAAAGTCAATATGCCTGTCTAGTTCTTGTCCTGTCAGATATAGAAGTGTCACTAACCAGAAATATCTGAAGAGCCATAGATCAGCTGCTGACGTTCTCTGAGGGATCAGAGTATGGATAGATAGGGAAGGGCTGCTACATTTCATACACTATACAGCCTGCTCCAGATATCTTGCTGGAAAAAAAGAATAACTAATGTGAACAATTCAAATTCTCATCTTTTTATATCACTAGCATGTTACTTCATATTTTGGTGACAAACTGTCTCAAATTCCCTAAAAAGACTGAATTGGTGACTTAAGGATACATACATATGTAGTTCTAGTGAAATTATCCTCTGTTGTTCTACTTGCTCTATTCAGAATTGCTTTTCAAAGTTCATAAATTTCAGAGGTCTAAATGTAGCAGTGCAAGCAGACTAAACACTCATATTTAAAGTGGAGTATATTCTGCCCTGCAACATAAAGTCAAAATTCAAGACTATTTCAAATGACCTAGTAATAGTGACAGACATTTGATTTCTTACTTTTAATAATCTGTTTTTCAAGAAAAGTACCTGTATAATATTTCAGTTTTAATGTCTCTATTAGGGATCCATAAGGCATTCAGGTTTTGGCAGAAAGTTTTTGGCAGATTTGGTTTTTAATAATGCACAGAGATATTTTCAGGAAACAGTACAGTATATTTTTAATGGACACTGGCAATTGCTCTAGGAATTTGGAATTTTTGCAACAAATCTATATGAATTTTAAAGCTCTCTAATGTCCTTTATTTAGAAATCTTCCTACCTATTTTTAGGTCCGATCTCTCCTCATTCTCAACTGAATTTCAGTCAGAGGGTTGACACATATACTGGTAAACTTATAGTGTAAAACACACCATGGATGTCATATATTGATGTATATTGCTTTGTGGCAATGTATTTCTTCCTGTAAAAGAATAAATATACTTCTGCAAAGCACCATTATAGAACAATGACTGTGTTCAGAAATACAGGAAGGTAGAGCCAAGCTGAGCTGTTATACCAGTATTTTTCAAGTGATGTAGCTTTCTATCTAGGTAAGACTCCAGATATGTGAGTTAACAGCCACTGCATATTAGTCAGTGTGGTTCCTCATTCTCTTTAATATTCCTGTCTGCACACAGACTTGTGATAGCAGCAGCCATGTGCTGAACTCTTGAAACACCATAAATGAATTGATGCTGTGCATGAGGTAGGTAATATCCTGCAGTTTCTCTTGCACATGTTTTCCTCTGCCCAGTGTCCCATTGACATTGGGGGTGAAAGCACAGGTGTAAACAGGAGGGACCATTGGGAGTGTGAAGACAATTTGTTGCTTTGCATGTCACACTCCATTTTTAAAGCACAGTATTAAACAATGACCCTTTTCTTTCTAGAGCTATTATTTTTAAAAGGAAGTCATATTCTATATTTTGATCTAATCTTCAGGAAGCTACATTTGCTAAGATTAAAATGAGCTTGCTCTCCTTTAACAAAATGTTAATCTAAAAGAGATAATGTGAATCTTAAATCCCAAAGTGTTAAAACCAAATTATGCTGTACTTTGAAAGCTAATTATACAAAAGCATACAAAAAGAAAATATCAGAGTATTATTACAATATCTCTCTATATATAATATGTGCAAAATTCAATACACAAGGTTTTTGTTACTCATCTGTGGGTTTTCTTTAAAATAATGTTTAACTTATTTAAACCAGTATAAGTAGTTTGATGTTACTCCTGGGAAACAAAGATTGTCGATACAAGAACCTCCATAGCTTGGAGGACAGGCTGAACATGGGACTCCTACTTTATATGGTGCTTCTCCAATCCAATTCCCCCTGAAAATAAAAAATGAAAAAGAATGCTTAATCATTTCAGAGTGGGAAAAAAATCAATAACAATACTTGTTTTGAGTGATTAAAGTTAACGTCTCCACTGATATCCCATAAATGCTCTGTTACTAAAAACATTACATTAATTTGTTTCTGTAGTTTACTGACAAACATTGATCTAGCAATTCCCAAAAAAGAGCAGGAAAATGACCATGTGAATCCAGGCCAGTAATATCCATTCCATATCCTTTAGTCTCGGTGGTGAAGTCCCAGTTTTCTTGCTTTTGCTACAACCAAGTGATTTTTAATTCTCTGATCCCATGACAGAGTATTTTTTACTGGAGGTCTACATTTACGAAAAACAGCAAAATAAGAATTGGTGCAAGGTTTTCCTTGAGCATGTTTTTGTCTGGCAGTTATCTTAAAAGCTTGTGCTTAGAAGATGAAAAAACAAACTGAGTGAAACCTTACTCTCAGGTTGCACCACCCTAAGTTCACATTGTGAAGCTCTGAGGCTGAATTCATGATTAGAGAAAAGGGAAGATAAAAACTATTTGCACCAGTAATATATTAAAAGGAACTGGACTGGGGCATTTCCAGAGGTCTCATAGATGCAAATGTGAGGAGAAGGAGGGCTCCTGTCTCGTGAATAGAGGTGTGCAATTGACCCTAGGGGGAAAAGGGGTACAAAGTCTGGAGAGTGATCATATGAAAAGAGGTAACTCTGAAACATCTAGGAACATCTGAAAAACACATCCAGACTTTTAGGGGTTTATGTAAACCACAGGCTTTTTGGAGAATCATGTAACACTATTGATGTAGGCAGAAAGTTAAAATTAGATTTTTATTTAAATGTTATGTCTCACAGAGCAGAGAACTTTCCTTTAGTTTGCAAGTGACATGGAATAGCAGTGAGTAATGCAATTATTTATGAAACATTTTGTCATCCCCCACCTCCCAGCCAGTAACTGGATCAAAAGCCCTGGTCGAGGTTGTGCCTTGGAAGAAAGTAAGAATCTCAAATTATTTGCTCATTCTTACTTCTCTTCCAAATGGGTACAGCAGACTAAGTGCTCAGGAAATATATTTAGTCTGATAACAGATATGGAAATTCAGAGTTTGCTGAAAACTGCTTTCTGCTTCATTTTCTGTGCAACACATGGCACATTTGTGTGAGACTGCTGGATAATCTGGGGCCTTGCTAAACTGCAATTATTCTCCTTAACTTTAGGGGGTTTTCACTCATTTCAGAAGCATAAGTATTTTTCAGTGTTACAGCATGGCATCAGTCAAAATTACTGGAGTTCTAAATCATAAATCTTTGCCAAATTCCAATCTTAGTAACTCAGATTGGGGCTGCAATATTTACTCCCTTCCTCTTTAGAGGAGTTTCTGATGTGCTGGTTACTCAGAAGGACACAGACTTTACTGAGTGGCAAAGAGACTTCTGTGTGTGTGCCCAAAGACTCTAAGCCCGATGTCCTTAACTCAATTTAATCTAGAAATACAAACTTAATCTGAGGAAGACCACTCAATATAATTTTTGTGAACCTGCAAGAAGTAGATGTGAAAATCATTATTCCACTTCCTGTGACTGAAAGGTCTACTCAAAATCTCACGCTGAGAAAGATCTTGCAACTTCAGACTTTGGTTTGCTGCTTGAGAAGCTGTGGGACTTTTAGACTTAGAAAATATAAAATGTCATTAATTCATTGCTAATTAATACACAAACACTAAATCAGTTTTCTAAAATGCCTAATGTATAATCCGTTTTATTCCTATATATGAAAATGATATAAGTATTTCAGAAAGCTTTTTTTTTTTTTTTTTCAATTTAGGATGCATAAAAAAATTCTCTTAGAATCTTTGATTTCATCTTGTCCATGTTGTGGAGCTATAAGTCAGATACAGTTTTTGCTGCTTAATATTTGCTTCCTCACATTCATTTCTTACCATCCCTTTCCAGTAAATATTGAAGACAAAAGGACAGAGAAATCTCCTTGATTTCCAAAGGTGGTTTTTTCCCCAAGTAAATTTTCTTACAAAACCCTGTATTTTTTTTTCAGTTGCAAAACCTTTAAAAATTCTTTTACTCGTGTAACAGCTAGAGTAATGACATATTCTTGCATATTCTTAACCACAAATGGACCTGTGCCAAGAGTTTATGGAAAACATGCTCAGTTAATTGTACTCAGGTTCCTATTCAGAACTATGTCTTTCTCTAACACACAGTCAGAGAAAGCAGCCACTTACACTGTCTGTGAGGCTTTTGCAATAGTGGTGCAAACCAGACCACAAATTGAAGCTCTCCCAGAGCCACGCTTCACTGACTCATTCTGCACCCAAATGTAAGCTTGAGATGATGTCTAGGAAATGCTGGCAGAAAATTTATTTCTGCATTTCAACCTAACATAGACCTTTGCACGTTATGAGATATATGGCCACCTGTGGGTGTCTATGACCTGTATTTTAACAGACCCTAATATGGAAGGCAAGATGAGATAGATTTGCACACATGGAGCTTAGGTGATGGACTTTACATGGAAGCAATGCCATGGATTATGTAGCATGGTCATAAGCAAAGGTATCCTGTGAGCAACAACATATCATAGAATGAATCATAGAATGGTTTGGGTTGGAAGGAACCTTAAGGACAAACTAGTTCCAGCCCCACTGCCACAGGCACCTCTCACTAGACCAGACTGCTCAGAACCCCATCCTGTCTGGTCTTGAATACCTCCAGGGACAGGGACTCCAGAACCTCTCTGGGTAAACTCTTCCAGTGCCTTACTACGCTCACAGCAAAGGATTTCTTCCTAATGTCTAATCTAAACCTACCCACCTTAAGCTAAGGCCGTTCCCTCTTGTCCTGTCACTACATGCCCTTGGGAAAAGTCCGTCTCCAACTTTCTTGTAAGACCCCTTTAGGTACTGGTAGGTTGATGCAAGTTCTCTCTAGAGCCTTCTCTCTTCCGGGTTGAACAGCCCATACTCTCTCAGTAAAGTAAAAGAAGTAAAAGATTCTAACCCTGATCAATTTACTGCCTCTCCTCTGGACCTGCTCTAACAGGTCCATGCCTTTCTTGTGCTAAGGATGCCAGAACTGGATGTAGCTCTCCAGATGGAGAGAATCACCTCCCCTCCAGAGGAGGAGAATTACCTGCTGGGCACATCTCTTTTGATGCAGCCCAGGATATGGTTGGCTTTCTGGGCTGCAAGCATGCCCTAATAAGTCATATTGAGCTTTTCACCTATGAACACCCTCTCCTCAGAGCTGTTATCAGTTCATTCTCTACCCAGCCTGTACCTGTGCTTGGATTAACCCAATCCAGATGTGTTTGGCTTTACTGAGTTTCATAAGGTTTGCACAGACCCACCTGCCAGTAAATCAAGAACCTCATATGCAGTGGGATTGCTTACCTGAGGAAGTCTAGTCCACTATGCCTATCTATAAAAGAGTGAAGAAATAAGGAATTCAAAGTAAAGTGAAGTCAGGACAAAGAAGGAAGAAAAAAGTTATAATACTAATACTAACAGTAATAACAGAAAACAAGTTTTTAGTTTTGTTCCATGCACATCAAGCTGTTCCTTTTCTTCCTTGTATACTGTATACCTTGTATGTTCAGATGGAAAGATTGAACAAAGGAGCAGCCCACAGAAAAAGCACAAAGAGAGGTCATGCTGCTGAAAAAGGAGTAAGCAGTCCTATGAGAGGACAAAAACATGCACAAAGCATAAAAATAAACAAAAATAAAAGAGAGCAACTCACTTTGGGGCATAGTTGCACACCAAGTAAACAGCTCGCCGCCAAACAGATCCCCAGACGTTCATATTCTGGCATGTGTGGATTGCGCAGCCTATACGATTGGAAGTGGCCCAAACCATCTGAATAAATATTTATTATTGGTGAAGTCCAAATTGAAAAGGAATATACATAAACATATATTTATAGATATACACATACATTTACTTGAGAGAAGGGGGTATAAATACATCATAGGGAAGTCCAGCTATGGACATGAGATTTTAATAGAGGAAATTTATATAACCTGTGTGTAATGGGTGCACATGGGTCCATAACATCGCATCGGGCACCTAGGGTTGCAATCTTGAGGATAAGGGAAAGCATAATCCTTCACCTCATCATACCATGGCTTTACCAGCTGGAGAATAGATCGATACCTGGGTTTGTTTAAAATACAGAAAGAAAAACATGTCATTTTAGATTTCTCCTCACATTACCAGGGTCACAGTATTAAGCAATAATATTCTTAAGCCAAATGAACACTGACAGATACAGAATGTAGAATACTGGATGACGCTTGCCTCAGTCCAAGATCAGGATCTCAAAGGTTGTTCAAAGGCTGACAAAATAATTGTTTTGTAGGATATCCTCTTACCTTCCAGTTCTTACAGACAGGTTCTGTCCCAAAAATCTCAGAAGATAGGAAGGGCCATGGTCCCAAATGCATGTAGCAGCCCAAGCCTCAGCAGATTTGGCCAGAGTTTCATCCCAAACCTGACGAAATAAAGTATCCTTAGCAGTAGAACAGAAAAAAGGTAGATAATGATCATAGTGCTAAAAGAGAACAAGCGAATACCTCAATTCACAAATATACTACAGTGATACATCAGATCTGGAACTAAGAGGAGAATTGTGGAGCAGCATGTACAGAATCCAGTGGGATTTGCCCTACTGCTGGACAGAATTCCTGTCCATAACATTAGAGGAAGCCAAGTATTCTGATCTCTCCCTTTTTATCTGGAAAACCCCTTCACCAAACAGGCATTCTCCTACCATTTTCCCTTCTTTGTTGATGAGATCCATGTGTGGAGAAGAGCGAAATGTTGGCTGGAACTCAGATAGAAAGTGGAGAGGAACATGGGGAACAACAATTCAGCATAGGTATTGCATACCCCAAAAGCCCAACACATTTGAAATAGGACCTCAGGAAAATCTATAGCCAGAGACAATGTGCGTGGCAGCTCTTCATATTTGAGGTCACAAGGTCAAGAAAGGGAATCCACAAAGGCAAAGACTATGGATAGTTTCCAGGTGCAGTATGGATTTCACTACTTTATTCTGCACAGGAACTAGCATTGCTCCCTGCCTGATATAAAAAGATAACAGCTCTGTAAGAACAATTTGATTTCTTAAGTTCTCCAATATTTGGAACAGGAAGTGAACCTAAACACTGTCTCCTTTATATGTTCTGCCTGCTCAATTACATGCTTGATTGGTAACTCTGCTGTTTTCTCCACAGCAAAACAGGTTTGTCTCAGAAATAATGGAGATATTGACAACAGAACCTACTGCAACACTGGAACTCCTGATAAAGGATATCTCACTGTTACAAGTGCACACAAATCCCAATATATCTTAGTGTTTATGGGATACCCAAGTAGCCTGTAGATTCTGGAATTATATGTGTATTTAGAATACCCTTCTTGGTTAGGTACAGAATATTTGTAGTGAATTGCAAGTAGAAAGGCAGAACAGAATGTGGTAAAATTGCCTCTGTAGATCATCAGTGCTTTTTAAACGCAAACTCATATATTTTCAGTGGTTATGAAATAAGAAACAAAGCCAGAAATTAACTTTCCAAAGGATAAACTGACCCATATCAGAAATATTTTCTGTACTATGAGCTAATAATGGTTTCTAACACTGAATTCAGTTTTAATTTCACAAACCTGAAGATTGAAAAGACTGATTATTGACTAGGATAATAATTCATGCCCTGACTCTAGTACTTTGTGAAATTTGTCTTAGTGAGAAGGACAAAATTTAGTAAATGTTATGAAATTGCTAGACCATTGAACCAAGCTTTTGTAAATATGGAGTGGATAAGGTACCTCCTTGGTTAAAGGTGAAGAAGCACAATAAAGACCAGTAAGACTCCTTAACACAAATTATCTTCCATTTAAGTGGAACCACCTTAGGGATGGTAAAATAGATGGTGCTTAAAGCAGAGAAGATTTATTTCACACTGGTGCAGAAAATTTTCTGGAACAGTCAAAGCAAATTGCTAGTACAAGGACAAAAGACAGAAGTCTTAAGAAGAAGCATGCTCTAAAGGAATACTCTTCAAGCGAGAGAACACTTAGACTTCAGTGCTGAAAAATTATGGGAGTTTCTTGGAGGAGCTAGAGATAAAAAATCCAAAACCCAGGATATGTTCTAGGGTCTAAGCAGAAGAAAACTGTGCATAGACATTTCTTCCACTTTGTATCTCTGCCATTAAGTTTACTAGCTGCATGTGGCCAGTGTATAAAAATCCCTTTATAATCCCTGTGGTACAGCAGTGGTCCCAGAAGGAGGGCTTAAAGAGTGGGTACAAACATAAAAGAGTGCCTGGGGAGTGTGCCTGAGAGCCTGGGGCCACAGCCAGCGTTTGGAGCCTGCCCAGCCCAGGGGAGCAGAGGAGCTCATGGATCCAGCGCGTGGTCCAAACACAGCTGCCTGGTGTGCATCCATAAGGGGCTGCTCTGCCAGGACTGTGACACCCCATAAACACCCTCCTTTGCTGGGATTAATCACCCTTCTGGCACCAGTGCTCCTGCCAGGAGGCTGAACATGAGGTTTGCGTGCTTGCTCCCAAGTGACCTGTCTGCACTCCCACAGTAATCTAAACGTGCGCTGTATTCACACAAATAGCGCCAGCATCTTGATTTCCACCCAGCACATTTTTGTGTTCTGAACTGCCTCGCAAAATAGCATGTTAGGTGTTTGAAAGAAATGTGAAGAATGGACTAGGTTTTCACTATTAACACTCTCTAAACAAGGCATAACCCCTGCCTTGGACAGCGAGGGCATTTCTAGTTCACTTTTGCTTTTCCTCAGCTTCATTTCTAGTCATCAGGAATCATCTGCAGCATTGGATCAATAAAGTTTTGGGGTGTTGTTTCAAATTCAGTTAAAATGTTGTGAGTTTGTC
This sequence comes from Toxostoma redivivum, assembly GCA_013397375.1. Classification (NCBI taxonomy): domain Eukaryota; kingdom Metazoa; phylum Chordata; class Aves; order Passeriformes; family Mimidae; genus Toxostoma; species Toxostoma redivivum. The sequence goes on from VXBI01011830.1 coordinate 932,651, forward strand.
ATGTATAGGACACTCTGCTTTCCCTTATCTGTTCACTCTTGTTCCCTCTCTGGACAGATTAAATTTTTAGCAAACATAAAAAAAATAGAAACAAACAGAAAGAAAATATCTACTGACTAAGGAATAAGGGGGAGGGAATCATATGCAGCATCATTAAATTTCCTCTACTCTTTCATTACCAGGCTAGTGAAGAGCTTCTATAAAGTCCCCTACTACTATGTAAACCACTCGTATTTCATAGGAGAAGCTGATTGCCTCACCTTCCTTGTTTTCTTTATTTCATCTTTTCAGATGAAAAGGTGGTCTCGGTCCTTCTAGGACTAGCTCTAGATGATCACCAGAAAAAGAGAAAATAAGGGAAATCTCATAGAGTCTTTCAGCACCTGAAGTGAGCCTACAAAATAGCTGGAAAGAGACTTTTTGCACTGGACAAGAGGGAATCGCCTAAAGCTGAAGGAGGCTAGGTTTACATTAGATATTAAGAAGAAATTCTTTAGTGTGAGGATGGTGAGGCACTGAAACAGGCTGCCCAAAGAAGTTGTGAATGCTTCATCCCTGGAAGTGTTCAAGGCTAGGCTGGATGGAGTTGTGAGCAACCTGGTCTAGTGAAAGGTGTTCCTGCCCATGGCAGGAGGGTTGGAACTGGATGATCTTTAAGATCCCTTTCAACCCAAACCATTCTACGATTCTATAAAAAGCAAACAGCTAATATAGGCTGAAGGTGAAAAATGTTATCTCATAATGACCCAAAATATTGTAAGACACTCTGCCATTAGGTCACCCTTTCAAAAAAAAGGCTGATTCTGAGTCCACAGTTGTACTAATTTTTATCACAGTTTAGTCCTCTGTTTTGGGCACGTAAAAGAACAGAGCGAAGACATTTGGATTTTGAAGCCATATGGTTTCATTGTTGTACATAGATAAATAGCATACCAAGAAATGCAAATATATCCTAAAAAGAGAAACTGAAGTACTTGGAAGTGAGAGGGACAGTTTCTGTACAAGGAGAAATTAAAAAGCTCAAGCTAATTAGCAAAGAATTTAAAAGAAACCGAGTGATAAACAAAATTATAAACTCTGAAATATGGGCAATCCAGTTTTCCTACTAAGCACATCTGATAAAGCTGCCTGACATGAACACAAAATTGTAAAAGAGAAAAAGGAGAAAGATTTCCATACTCAGTGGGTTAAGATCTAAGAAGCTGACTCATCCCAAAATGCTGATCATGCAAACTCCCAGTGCCAAACTATGATCATCCACTCCCTGGGGACAGCTAATCTTCATTTGCAAGGCTGCAAGCAGTTGAGGAAGAAGTCACCTTCTATCCAGTATAAAGATCCCCCCTAAACTCCAAATCACTGATTTGGTCCAGCATGGAAACCTTCCCACTTCTCAACTGGGTCTAACTGAACCACAACAGAATTAAAGCCTGTCACCACACTTCCACTGACAACTTGAAATGGACATCCTTTGGACAATTTATTTTTCTTTCTTGAGCCAAAGATTATTTTCCTAGAAAGCTGTCTGACTGTGCTCTCTGCACTGCTCCTTGTAAAACAACACTTCCAAACATCATCTCACTTGAAAATTGTCAAGAGGACTGAACACAAGGAACAGGACAGTGTTTCTACATGGGGAGTTCCAACATCTGAGACCACTTCATGAGGCAGCTCTGGGCTGTCCTCTGCACTCACACAGCATGTACTTGCTGAGAGTTAGGAGTAAAATCTTAGCATTAATAAAGTCAGCAGGAATTTTGCCAGTGAGCCAGAATTTCATCCTAGATTTTGTTTGTTTCCCTCTGTAAACAAATAGTAAAATATTTAATCCCAAAAATGTGTAATAAGCAGTAGAGTGTAAAACAAAATCTCTTTAATGTTGAATGAAATTTGTTGAAGCCCAAAAATTGGGCTTTCCTTCACCAAGGAAAGCCTTTTAATATTGTGAGTCACAATTCCCTAATATGTTCCCTTTTTATAGCTGTTTCTATAGCTGTCTCTTGGTTAGTCTTAGCTGTTCTTAGATAATTTCCATGTAAAAAGGATGAAGTTGTCCTTTTGTGTTTGGTTGGAACAGGAGGTCCTGGCCACAATTATGATCTTAGGTATAAAAACAATGGCGAAGCTGAATAAACATTCTGATGATGAAAAAGAAAAGAAACAACTACAATATTTCAAAGATCTGCCCACGACATTTGTTGAAAAAAAATTGGCTATTCCCTTCCTACTTTGATACCTGTTTTAATTTGAGGAATTGTGTACATAACAATTTTTAACTATAACTTGAACTTAAAAACATGATTCTACTTATTTTCATTGCAGGCAGAATTGCAGCCCTCAATCATTTAAAGGAGCAGCTTTTCCTTGACACTCTGCTCAACAAATGTTATAGGAGACAAATCCAATCATTCAGATGACAATGACCTCTCTTTGTCTCTGCAAGCACTCTGAAATCATTATTAATGGCAACAGATGGCAAGAATTTGTGATTTAAATACAAAGGTAACAGAATACACAACCATACACTTTATTAATTATTTTCCCATGCTGTGAGGATATCTGTGGGTAAACTGGATGTTTTTAGAAGCACTTAAATTTACAATCCTCATTGTCACAAAGGAAATATGAAAAAAAATGTGCTAAGTAGGAGTGCTCCTTCCCTGACAGAGCCAGCAGACAGACTGTGAGATAGAAGATGTGGGCTAATTGTGGAGTCCATAATGATATGTTTTACCTGTTAGTCTAAGGACTGTGCTAATGATCATTGTAAAACACTCAAGCAATCCAAACCTGTGTTTCCATTTTTCTTTTGCCATCATGATCTTTAATTTTTCCCAGCTCATTTTTATTGCCAATAACAGGGAAGCTCTCCTAACTTGCAAAAGAGCCCCAGAGGACCTCAGCAGAGCATTGCTCTGGATATTAAATACCAGCAGCAGCCCTTTGGGCTGTTTGTTGCAGGTTTTTTTTAAAGTGATATATCAGCTAAGATAATACTATGCATATTTCTCAATGATAAAACAAGTACTTCAAGCAAAACATACACATCCTGGTCACTCACTACCTTCCTAGGAAAGCCCTGAGTCAGGGCTGCTGCTCCTCACCACTGCCAGGACAGCTGTGGTGTGATCAGACTGTACAGATGAAGTGACAAACACTGGGTAGAGATGTGAACACAAATCCAGAGCAGACAGGTGAAACTCACTGTTTTAACCACTCCCTTCTGCAACAGCTTCTTTACACAAGTGCACTTACATGAAGAGATGGCAAATGAAATACTGGGATACGCAATTTGAAGAGAGTTGCATGGCAACACTTCTACATTTTGAAGCAATAAAAGGTGGCAATTTGTTTGTCAGTCTTGGCATCTTATTTTTCATTTATATATGTTTACTGTGGACTCATATTAGTGATATTCAGATTGTTATTTCACATAAACAAATCTACAGCAATTCTTAAGCATCTAAGAAAGATGGCCAGTATGACCTTCTTTTAGCAATGATCAGTTAAAAAATTAGCCTTTCCGCCTCAAACATATTATTTTAGTCTCCAGCAGCTCCCTGCTTCTCTTTCTTTGCCTAGCTGAAGATCAAAAGCTCTTACTTCCAGAATGGCAGCAAGCGAGAAGGAAGAAAACCTTGACTCAAGCAATTTCTTCCTCTGATAAAAACACTGTGAAGCCAAGGGATGACATCCGACATGTCCAGTCCATCTGTGCAGCTGCATTCCACAGCTGCTCCTGCAAGTCCCAGAGAGGATTAGCAGATGTAGGCTGCTCCCTCCAACACACAGGTCTTGTCCTCACGGGTCACTCAGCCTTGCTGCGCTCACGCCCCTTGCGCGTGCGGTGCCTGTCGTAAATCCCACAGCAGCCTGCAGGGCACACAGGAGTCCTTTGCTCCCCTTCTCTTTCATATAGTCAGACCTGCAGCATCTTCAGGCCTAGAAACTTTCTGTAGGACCCCCCACCACGTCCACTACCCCCAAATCTGGCGGAAAGCTTAATAAAACAACCCAACAGCCCTTCTGCCTGCATGCTTTAACAGCAGAATGACTGAAAGAGCCTCGTCTTCTTGCTCCCACTTTTTTCAATACATGCCGTGTGATGAAAACAGATGAGCTCATTGGAACTTACAGAGAGATGTGGCAAACTTTATATATTTATTTAGGCTCTGAGATCATTTGGACTCTAGACTCTCCATGAATATGATTTTTTTTTTTATCTGAACAGCCACCTGTTAGAAAGCTTTGTATGTACATTGTAATTGGTGCCTACCACACATTCAGGTACTTTCTCACATGCATTAGGTAATAATTAGAAATTTTACACAGAAAATTGCAAGTCTGTCCTCTAAGTAAAAATATCTCGATGGGAATCACAGTTCTGTATGTCATTCTTTTACAAATAAACAGAGAGTCAATACATCAAGCTGCTTGTCCAACAACCCACTGCAACTCAAAGTAAAACTGTGCAATGTTTTACAGTAAATTTACTCTCACATATCCAAACCTCCAAAGATCTGAGTCACACTCTGAAGAGCTCAGTATTAGAAGGTCTGGCTTAATCCAGGCACCACCAGACATATTCCCAAGAAACCTCATTGCCAGAAATACTTTCCTTATGAAAATTCAAGTCTGTGTTTTACATAGGAGTTTTAGATTCCTGGGTGTCTATATGGTGCAAACACAAAGTACTATCATTTTAAGCTTTACCACTGTTAGTAGTCAGTTTTTTTCTTCTAAAAGTTGTCTGCATTTCCTTTCATGCTTGGCATCAGGCTTTTAGACAACAAGAAATAAAGAAAACTGGTATGCTGTCAGATTTAATAATAGTAAGCTTCCCTGATATGCTATTATTTGTTTAGCTTTTGGAAAAATTAAATATCACAGCTATATATCTTAAAATATTCAGTGCTTTTCTAACCTACTGCAAGACATATTTTAATTGGCAATAGCTTATTTTAGAAGTGGTAACAAAAAGGAGCAAACTCTAGCTCCATGTCAACCTGACAATTGGTCAGAAGTCTGAAAAGGAGCGTGTCTGACCTCTATCATTTTAAATATGATCAGAACAAACTGTATTTTCTTAGAAACACAAAACCTGAATGAAAATATATTTGTTTTGTGGTGTTTCATTTCTCTTATACACAGAAAAAATATACAATTTGCTTTGCTTTATTATTAACCACTGAAGCTTTCCATTAAAAGAAAAAATGTTCTTAATTTCTTTAAAAGTTTTCAAAGAAAATACTATTTTCTAAGTAGCTCTAGCTGAAAGACATGGCAGCATGACATAAAAGAAAACACATAGAAGCTTCTTCTTTCGCAGAATAAAGAATAAGAACAATAGTTCTTTGTTCTCAGAAGAAGAAAGCTCAATTTAAGATTCCTTCTCTTGATACAGATTAACAGATATCACTGACAAACAGATAGATGTGAAAAACCAGTTCATTCTCAGTTTCATTTAAATAGCACTCAAACCCCATCCCTGGGCACTTGGAGATGCGTTCATACATGGAGGTGCCTGAGCTGAAGAAAGGATTTTGTGCACAAAAAGCAAGAAAAGGGGCTATCCTGGGGCTTTCATCTTTTGCTTCCTCTAGGATACACATTTTCACAGACCTGTGATAGACTATTTATCTTTTCAGGTAAGAGGACAAAAATGTTGAGAGGTTTAAGGTTACTATCATTTCCATTCATGTATGAAACAAAGCACTGTGTACTTTGGATCAAGATTCCTGTGAAAAATGCCCTGTCTCTGTTTGTAGCCAAGAAGTTCAAGAGGTGCTACATTTAATAATAAAGGAATGTCTAATTGTGAGGCCTCTGGGCAGGCTGCTTTTCTATCTGAGACTTTACTAAGTTGTTTTTTGTTTGTTTAAACTCCTAGAAGGCTTTCTGCTAATACTAAATTTAAATAATGTAAATATTCTTTTCTAAAACACCATCAAGATGGATGTTTTAAAATTGTTATGCATAAAACATTGGAACAGAGCTCTAGTACTAAAGCATAAGTTTAACACAGTCATTCTTTTCCACAAAATTTATCAACATCATTTTTGGGGAAGTTTTTCAGATTTTTCAAGGAGTGCTTTCCAGGAAGGGTCTTTTTCATTCAACTCTTGAACAGGTCTGTCATTCATTCTGAATATAACAGATGGCTTTTGTACTTCATATCAGAAACATCCACTTGGATTTGACCCTAGATGAACACCAGTTACTGAGACTAAACAGGCTTTTCTAGCTTTCTGTCAATGAAACTGCTGAAAAAATGGGCAACATCCTACATCTCAGTGATAGCCAAGTCGTTCAGTGCTGCATTATTGACAGTGGTGGACTAGGAAATATGTAAGTGGCTAAACTCACCTGTGAGACAAAAGAGAGCTAGGTAACTCTATTATGCCAAAATCATCAGAAAGTAAGCTCCATTTACTCCTACTTTCAGTTTACTCTCAGTTGCCATGTTGTGCCTCCACTGCAGAAAAAGGCTGTGAAACAACTGCTTCCTTTCCAGGCTGTGATGCAGACAGACACCATTAACTGTAACCATGTGAACCACATCAGTTCCCTCCATATTATTCTAATTTTCTGAGAGGCTCATTATTCCAGAATTCATTTTCCCATGATCTTTAGACACTCCTGGCGCTGGGTTATGGTACTAGGCAGAAGGGATATACTCAATTGGCTAAAGAGAAAAACAAGTGGTAGGAGGCAGAGACTGGAGCCGGTGAACACATTCCACTATTATATCCCTTCTCATTTGTTCTTACCTCACTTGTGAATTCCCAGCATAGAGCAAGCTAAAAGCCATGGCAGACTAGTATAGGAGGCCCACACTGGGGAACCTCCAATCATCATGAGCTCTCATCTGCCAGAAGACTGGGGTGGACTAAACTTACTTTTATGTTGTGCTCTGGCATGATGAAAAGCATATCAAGAACTTTTTACCCTGACTCTTCATCTGGTTACTTTATTTCAAACTTCCCCATGTACACAGGATTCAAGGGAACAGGGCTACTGAATGGAAAAAGTAGGCTGCCAGTAACTTCTGCAGTAAATTCTTCATTGCATTATGGCAGTTGGGTCTTTAGACATGCACAGTTAAAATGATGGGCCTAATAGTCTCTGACATCTAAGGGTCTTGTTCACTAATTTGACAAACAAACTGTAAATGGAGTGCAACTGAAATTTGATCCAATATGCAGAAGTATTATAATGACATGCATATGCAAATTAAGGAAAGACAATATGCATCTTAATGCCAAAAAAACTGTCAGTAAATATGTAAAGGGTAATTTTCGAAATGAAAAAGGATAGAAATTCTATTGGCAGTTTAAAAATGCATATAAAGATTAATTATCTGAGGTTTAGAGGGAAATATTTAGGTTAGACATTTGGAAATAATTTCTATTTCTAAGGTAAAATATTTGCCAAGAGATGTGACTGAGACAGCATCACTGTATGTGTTCAAGAGCAGACAAGATGAAAACCATATGTATGTAATGCAGAAGGAAGTCCTGCAACAGGCCAGGGATAAAGTACATGAATTAAGAGACTCTATCCAACTCATTAGACATAAATCTTGAAGGAACTACCCTGCAATCCTTACTCACAGACATGTATGATTTCAGTGGGACCATGTAAATAAGCCAGGGCAAATGACTCACGAACAAAATGTCCTTAATGATTTAGAATGGTCTGTAAGAAACCACACTGAAAAAAAAAAATAGGTAAACAGGTTGAAAAGTTTATTTATCAGAAATGCTATTGAATTGGAGAGAAAACCTAACTCACGCTTCAATGTCCATATAAAAGGCTTTCACTATTAAGCAGGACTTCGGAAAACTTGAAGTAAGTTTTCTAAGTTTTTTTTGTACTTTCTCTTACCCATCACTTACTGCATATTCACAGAATATTTTTAAGATCACCTTGACAGCAAAAGAAATTTACCAAGACTTTAAAACCTAGAAGTGAAATAATAAGGCAGTTATTTGCATTTGTAAGCACTAACTGGGTTATATCTTGCTTCTCTAACCCGACTTTGGAAGTTACCTGCAAATTTGCTGGGACAAGAAGTATCCAAATACATCAGCTCAGCAAAGAGAGTAATTCCTAGGCCACAGAGAACGCACAAATTTCCAGCTGACACACATGGACTCCTTGACTACAGGAGCTTCTTTTGGAACACAATCGCCTTTCTTCTACAACAATAGGTTGTTTCCTTTGTTTAGTCTATTATGGTCTTTTATGTGGATTTACTACAAATTAATACACTGAAATTCTCTATTCTCATCCAGTTCCTCTGCCATTAGCTCATAAGAAACATGAAACAACTCTTGGGTAGCTAAAATAACTCATTTCAGGCTAGTCTGGAAATCTTTTACTATGAAGTCTACAAAGTGAGTCAAAGTGACAAAGTTCAACCAGGGGCAGATTTTCCCAAATATAAAAGTGCAGTTACATATCACTGAACAGAAAAGAATTGAAACTTGTGTCTGCACATCTTCAGTACATTAGTAGGCTCAAGTTTATCTAGAGCACTTTAAGCACTTAAAATCTTCAGAGAGCATTTCACAAACATGTTTTTGAATATGCAATCCTTCCCCCTCAATTGTACTTCAGACATGCTACTGCCAGTCCACTGATACTATGTTGATCCATACTGGGCTCAGGACTCATCCTTGCAGAGCCAGCAGTGCAACTATTCATGGCTTGTCATTTGCTATGGCTCTTCAACAAATTATTCAGATCACCTTAGAGAACTCTTAAATAAAACAGATTTTCCCATTTTGCATGGGAATGCCATGGAGGACGGTGTTCAGTGCTCATCAAGACTGCTTCTGCATGCAAAGCTGTAAAGAGCATGCCTGTATGTAAGCACCTGCTTGACCAGCTTTTGCACAAACACAGTGGTGTGGGATACAACAAAGACCATATAGACTTTGAAGAAACCGGCCTGGAGTAGAGATGACTGTAGGAAAGGTAAAAATAATTTCTGATCCTCATAGGAACAGATATTTCATTAATTAATGTTTTGGAAGACTAAAGATAGTACCAATGCACACTAGAAAACATTTTATGAGACTCAAATTTCAGTTGGCAACATCTTGCAAATATTTACTGGCCTACCAAGTAGCTGAGATGTTCCAGAAAGGCAGCACAGGTCTCTAGAATTAGAATTCAGAAAAAGGGATCTCTTTGTTCACATGCTTCCACTGGATCTAAAGATGTACATACTTTTTACACTAGACAGCTGCTGGCAAGTCTACACATCACTTCTTCTGAATCATGAATTTTATGGAATCTTTCTGCTTTCTCCACAAAAAATATGCAAAGACTAGATGATTTTCATCCTTTGTCAAGTCAAAGTATGGTGTCATCTTTCTCTCTGCAGGTATCCCTCAGCTTTTAAAGCACAAGCAAAGACTTTCTTAGAATGAGGAAGAAAAAGGTCAAAATTAAAATAAGGATTTATTAATTCTGCGTTATAGGCCTGTATGTTCGTTTCCTTGAATTTTCCTTTGCATATACACTGGCTAGATTTGTACCTGTAGAAAAACTTCCAGTTGAAGGCATCAGCAGCTCCAGAACCAGAACCAAAAGGAGGACTACTTTAAAGTCTAACACTTTGGGTGCCAATGTCCCAACAGAAAGACTTACCAAAGTGTAACTGGCATAAGACACACCAGTTTCTTTCACTGGGGACTGATACAATGCCTCCCACCACATCTGACTCTCCAGCTGTCTGCTTTCATGGGGGGCTGCATACAACGACAGGCTAGGGCAGCTCTCAGACCCACTTCTCCCAAAGAGAATTAAAACACTTCCCAGCTCTGTTTATCTGAACTTCCCCTGCCTAACACATGTGCATTCAAAACTGCTCTTCCAGACCTCTCATCCAAGGTCCTACAGTACATAAACCTTCTAGACAGTAAGGACAGAGAGAAGAACGCCCAAGGAGTGTGAAGTACCTACAACTGCACTGAACATGTGAGGAGCAGACTGTATCAGGGAGAGGAACAGAATGCGTCAAGTAGAAAAGCCCCAAAAAAGGTTGGGTGTGGAGAACTGCAATCACAAGAACCAAACCATGCAGCCAAACCTTGAAGGGGTTTTATTTCCACCAGGGAGGTGGAAATAAAAGCAAATGGAACTGCACAGAAGTGAGAATGTGATACAGTAATTAATGAGAACAGCTCCTAACAGAATTAGGAAAAAACAACAAAACACAATTCACTATGATAGTGAGCAGAGAAAAGATGAAAAAATATCTTTTCTAGTCCTTCAAAACTGCCTAGTTTTTCTCTATTTCAACACACAAAAGATTTCCACAATCTACTGCATCTGTAAGCAATTCCAGCTCTCTAACACGTGACATCCGTTTTAGTCATTGTTAGGGAAAATGGGATAGGCCATTTTCTTCACTACTCCAGCACTTTTCCATAGTATTCAGGAAAGGAACACACACTCTCTAAGGTTCTTTCAAGTAAAAATGCACATTGTCATCTGGTAATGACAGTATGTTCGTTGCCATATTTATGAAAATAAGTATTGAGAAACATAATATGTTTTTATATTGCAGCAGCAACGTCATGTCCCTGCAAGATACGACACATGCTGCCCCACACACTGAAATTATCCAGAGACCAAAGAATGGACAAAGCAAACTCAGTTACTGGTAATGGTGTTTCCAGTCTTGATACGGCTTACAGCACCATGTCATCTTCAAGGCTTCCCTACCAAAATCCTTCTGCAGTCAGAGAGGTAAGAAGTTCCATAGATGGTGCCATGATCACAATGCAGATGGCAAAGCATACCAAGTGTGATGTTGCTCACTGAGCATTTTTTGCTCTGTAGTTACATAAGACACACAGACTTACACAATTTTAAAAGAGAATTGGTGGCAAAGGGGTGGCTGCCACCTGGGGATTCAAGCTCAAGCTGCACTCTGGATCATTACCTTCATAGCTTGAGGGGCTGATCTGAATTCTGCAGCATGTCACTTTCAGACTGAAAAATCAAATGTAAAAATAAACCTTCAGTCCTTGCACTTGAGACTACTGATGGGGCTGTTGATGCCAGGAACACAGGTACATCCTGTGACTGGTTGCTACTGGCAAAAGCAGTAGTAAGAAAGGCAAGGAAAAGAACAGCGTGCCAGCTGTAAAGAGCATGATTTCAATCTTGATTTTGTTTCTATGTTGCAGCAAAGCTGCAGCAGAATACCCACCAATGTAGATAAAATCTTGGCAGTTTATGTTTATGAGTTCATTAAAATAGATTTAATCCAGGAAGTTTGCTTTCTATTTACAAGGGTTTTTTACTGAACAGGCTAAGAACACTGCATTTACAAAACCTTTGGGAATATGACAGGGTGCTGGCTTCACTTAAGCAAACTGCAGGAGCACATTTCTAAAACACACAAGTCAAGGGAGGGTATGGTAGACTGCCATTCCCTCAGACATTACAACAAAGTTTATTTATGCAGAATCAAAGGAAACATCAGTGGAGAGCACAGCAATGAAAATGATGACTGATCTTGACTTCTGACTGCTCTGGTTTTTCTGTTTCTGACCTTTCCACTTAACCAGACTTCAAACTCAGCCTACGGTCTTCATCTTGCAATATTCTGAGAGCACTCAGCATTCTGAGGTGCTGCTGGGATGTGCTGAACAGATTATAAGATGAAATCCATATTAAGGTAACATCTGTGATAGAAACATGTCCAAATTGTTAGTCATTAGCTGCTTCAAAGGAGGAGCTGTTATTACTGATATCCCCTTTTTATGTAAAGCTGATGGTGTCCTATTTCTCAAACCTGTTAACTGTCTACTGTCATATGAGAAACTCTGTGACTTTAAGCATTTATTATGGTGCTGACACAACTTCTCTGTACTTTCAAAACAGTGTGAATACCTGAATTACAACGTAAAAAAAAATTTGTTGGACAACCTATCTTTAATATTAGAGGCCCACATTAATGCATGCATGCAAAGTTGGAACATGAAGTAGCAAACACTGCTTTAGCCAGTAGGGCTAAGTATGAGATCACAGTGAATGAGTAACTTCTATCATACCTGCAGAAACAGATATTTCTTCTAAGTATTTTCCAATAAGGGGAAAATGTGCCTGCCACATACTTTTTTTGAGCACATTGAAATCCTACATGCTAGAGAAACATTAAAAAGCAGCATTGTATTTGACGGAAAGATTAAGATATTAGGTGAACACAAACAATATGCAATAAGTAAAACACATGAACAGGAGACAGTGCATCAGATGAATTAGTTTGCAAACACAGTCTTACCATATTGCTTCCATACATACTATGTGTGAAATAAATTAGAAATGGTCATTGAGTATCTTTTTGCCCACATTAGGGCATTGACTTTCAGTGCACGCCACAAAAACTATGGAGCCAATGATCAGCACTTTAAACACTTTGGTTTGCATGTGATCACATACTATACCTCAGGCCAACAAACAGTTAATTCACCACGTCACTTACTTCATTGGGACTACACATGGAAATGAAAATTGAACAGGGCAAACTAAGAGGTTGAGAGTTCACTATTTAGCTTTTGCTTGCTTAAGTTAATGCAGCTTGAAAACATAAGGACAGAACATTTTAGTAAGCAATAATAAATAAAAAAAATTATTTAGCTAACTAAACTATTACAATTTGTTTAAGACAATCAGATCACTGATTTACAGTTTGTTTTATTCTGAAATAAACAGTTCACTTACCATATATTCCATGTTGGAAGCAGGTGGGAAGACTTTGCCTCTGACTTGATTATGATAATCAAGAATGGCAATCATGTCATTCTGTGAAATGTAGCGCTTCCGCCTGACTTTGGGAATTTTTGCAGAGTCCAGATGAGCTGCCAAAGCTGTCTTGATGTCAGTGAAATTATTGTCTGACAGGAATAGGTCAGTGGAGTTGGGTAACACTAATGCACTTGTTTCAGAGAGAACGGAAAATAAGAGAGTACAACTGATTGTAGCAATTACTGTCATTTTGGGGCCAAAGGAGACAGATAGGTCACAGAGGTACTCTGCTTTAAGTCAGGGCAGCAGAAAGCAAATCTGTAGAAAAGAAGATACCAAAGATATGATTCTGTACATCTGGGTAGCAAGACAAAGTGAACTAGCAGGCTGTGACCAGAAAAATCATTCTGTCTGTCAGCTCAATCATAAAAATAATCCAAGCAGAACACATGTTGCTGAGCAATTTTCAGTAACTGTATTAAGTGATGATGGTCTTACTACAACACACCAAATGAAGCATCATTACACTGCTGACTACATGGTCAGAGGTAATAGTATTCCTGAAATAGTGACAGTGTTATCACACCCAATCAGTCCATAAACCACACTACAAATCTTAAATGGGGAGACAGCAAGAAACGTCACATCATGTTTTCCACTGAAAATTAAAAATACATCCTAGACTATGCTTATCCCATAGGCATGGACTCTTTTGACACAATGTGGCAGAGATAAACCAGTAGGCAAAAGAAAACATATACAGCATAAAAGCAAGACATCTTAGAAATAGCATTCAAATCTTAAATTCACCAAATGTGATGAGCATTGATAAAACCGCATGCAAAGCAAATTTATGGAACTGAATGGCTTACCTCTGGATAATATAAAGAAAAAAAGAACACAGTTTATTGTTCTCCCAGTATATACAGCACTCTCCTATGTGATGATATGAACCTCCGTGAAGAAGTGTCTCTTATTCCAACCCCCAAAGAGCAGAGCGGTGCCGTTGTGCAGCCCGTGGCCAGAGGCGCTGCTGACAGCCTTTATACGCCCGCGCCGTGCGAGCAGCGCGGGCAGCGTGCGGCGGCTCCGGCTGCGGGCGGGAGGGGCCGCGCCCAGCGCACGCAGCCATTGGGTGCCACCGCGCAGGGGGTGCTGCGGTTCGGGCACTCCCCCGGCTGATGCAGCGCTAAGAGCCGGCGTGCCAGGCTCTCTACTCGGCGTTTCCTACCTTTTTTTTTTCTATTTCCCTCCGTGGCTGGTTTTTTTCTCCTTTCCCGAGCATCAGCTGGCTCGGGAAGCGCTGTTTCACGCAGCTCCACGAGCCCCCAGGGCGCGGCGTGGAGCGCGGAGTTCCCAAACCTGAGTTTGTCGTGCCGGTGACAGGAAGAGGAGCCCGTGCATGGCCGTGACCCCGGCCCGGGCAGCGGGCGGGCGGGCGAGCGGCCCCGCTCCATCCGTGGCCGGCACGGCAGTGCCCCAGGGCTGGGCCGCCCTCCGCTCGCCCCCTTCTCCTCCTCCCTCGCCCTCTGCCCTCCGCGGCGCAGCAGAGCTCCGGGCGGCCGTGGCTGTCCCAGAGCAGTTACCTGAATGTCTGCCAGTGAGAAGCTACGGGAGCGGCAGGACCGAAAGCTCCCGCCAGTGCCAGGGAGACATCTGCTTCCCATTAGCTAGCCTATAGCTGGAATTATTTCAGCACAGAATGGTCCAGCCACTCACACAGCAGAGCTAAGGGCATAACGCTGAGGCCATGACGAAAGCGAGCACAGGAGCAGCAGCAGGCAGCAATTGTGTGCTGGGGACACCGTATGGGAGCCACACAATGTCAGGCTGACCCCCACCAGGGCTGGGCGACCTGGGACAGCCGCTGAAATCAGACCCTTACAAGTGTGATTACACTATTTTGTGACATCATAAAGGAGCTAGGAGAGAGAAACAGTACAGTTTTGATATTACACCAAAACTTAGGAGTGCTCAAAAGTTTCAGTAGCTCTGTTAGAGAAGCAATATGGGATTTAAGTATTAAAAGAAATGCAGTCCAGTAGTTGGAGTGCAGGGCTGGACGCCAACACTCACGCTCTTCTTTTGGCTCTGCTGCTCACTTTCTGTGTGGCCTAACCCAAACCATTTAATCTCTGTGTGCAATCTCTACAACAGTATAATAGTCTTCTACAGACATGTTGTAAGGATCAAATGACTAGTGTTTGATAGTGTACTTTGTGATGAAATGTGTTAACTATAAAGTATCATAATTAGTTACATTACTATATGTATAACCAGCCTGTCCGAAACTGCTACTTAAGCTGCAGGTATTCCTTTGCATGATTATACAAGAAACTTGAAGACATAATTTGTCCTTGCAAGACTAAATGTTGGATGATTCGTTTCATTCAATTTTCTTTCTTCTGAAAAGAAGTTCATATTTGTTCGTGTTAATGTCAGGAACTGTCTTCTCATTGTTTGAATACAATAAGAATTCTCAGCTCCTTTGAATTGCTGCAGGTCCTTTGATTTCATCTGAGCTGCAATAAGTTATCAAATGGAAAACACCAGCTTAACTTGTCAGGAAGTTCAGAGGGTAGATTTTACTAGGTAGTCACATTTTAGAATGCTATAATTATTTCCTTGTACCTCCTGGCAGTACTTGGAAGATCCTATGATAGAGGGCACTATACAGAACAGCAAGGATATACAAGCAAATGTGAGATAGCCGTAGCTTTCACATTTGTAAAACTGAGCTGTACTTCCCTACAAACAGACCAGTTCATGAGAAAATTATTTCCCTTACTGTCTAATTATTTGTTTCCATGTCAACAGGCAGTCAGTTCAACTACTCACCTAAATGTAAAAAAAAAAGGTTATGAGCAATGCTAATAAGCATTATTGCAAGAAGTGTATTTTGAATGTGAAAGACCTTAGAGCATGAGGGTATTTCAACCCAAGGCTGTTGTACTGGTCAGTTGTCAAGGAGTTGCAAATAGTGAAAGCGTGACAGTACTCTCAGGCTTGACAAGTAAGAAAGCAAAGACAATCACATGTGTGCATTCTGTTTTCTTCTGAAAGACTCAATCACCAGATGTGCAGTGAAATTAAGCAAGCAAGACTAATGAAGCCACACTAAAGTTTTCATGAAGGTCTGTGCCAAGGAGAGGAATGTCTGAAATGAAGAGGAATGAAGAAAAAAACACATCAAAGATGTCTGGAAGGAGAAAAATAAGAAGTGGATGGAACCATCTGCAACATACACAAAAAGAACTATTTCCTGACTCTTCAGCCATCTCCAAAAAGACAAAGCAAACAATGAGACCTGTGATAAAAGACCATTACAGGCCAGAGATGGAGCATTAATGAAACTTTGAATGAGTCAAAATATCTGTAAACCTAATTAAGAACAGAATGTGCCAGCCGAGATGGCCACAACATCGTTACTGAGCAGCCTGGAAAAAAATAAAGGGCAGTAATTCTTGTACTTAACTGTCGGCAAATGTTACCAGTGAGAAAAGTTATATAATCAAGAATGAGAAAGAATGTAGAAGAAACTAAGCAAGAAAAATAACTCAGTTTATCTTCTGAAAGACAGTTCTAGGAAATGGACTAGATTTCAAGGCTTCACTAGAAAATATCTATGTTTTCACAGAACCAGTGTTCATGCACAGGAAAAAAAGGAGAAATGCAATATAGCATATTAGCATAAAATCTAGATTTTGTCTGGGTCATAGACTGTACAAAGGCATGTATCCAAAAGAACAGGATATAAGTTTATTAAATGTAGCATCTTTACCTTCACTGCACAATAAATGTGATGCCTCACAATTGTCATGGTTCTTCTGCAGTGTATTCCTTTCATTAAGACTATAAATTATGAATTTCTGAGTAATGGGTGATTACCCATTGCTCAACAAAGTGGGATAAACTTCATCATGTTGAGTGATATTTATTTTAGTAAATTATTTATAAAATCTATAAAAGCTGAATTGTTGTAATTTAAGAATAGCGTATTTACAACAAAATAATTTTATGCTTATTGCTAATATTAGACAGTTAAGCTTGAAATATTTATTATAATTTATTTTACTTCTGAATAATTTGACAATACCTGCCTGGTATTTGAGATACTTTTGATATTATATCTGTAGTGGCAGACAATAATTCATATAGTTGAAGTCTAAAATGCGTACTTTTTTTTTCCTGTCCTGTATCTCCAAGCACAGTAAAGTTCAAAAAACCTCACACATTGATACTTCTCAAATTGCATCGGACACACACCCTGGCAGGTTGCTTGAATAACTCTGAACATCATTGGCTGTATTGACTTTAACTGTATGTTTGTTAATTACACTGGAGGTTTAAACACTTAGCTTATATATAGACAGTATTTTGGAGTCTTCATCTTGAACTGAATCCTATCCAATATTTCAGATTGTACCAAAGATAAAAGCTTCAAACAAAGAAGATAGAATAAATACGATATGGACAATCATATTCTTAGCATCTTACATTTTTCCCAAACAAGTTTAAAATATAACTTTCACCAAACACAAGCATTAATATCCTTAATATACTGTATAGCCAATGCCAAAGGATTGGATTCTCTTATTGACAACAATAACAAAACTGTCATATGGAAGACTCATGAAAAAATTTCACAGAATTGTTAGGGTTGGAAGGGACCTCCGGAGATCATCTAGTCCAACCTCCCTGACAAGGCGGGGTCACCAGGAGCAGGTGACACAGGAACAATCCAGATGGGCTTTGAATGTCTCCAGAGAGGGAGACTCCATGATCTCCCTGGGCAGCCTGTTCCCGTGCTGGGGCACTGTCAGTATAAAGAAGTTCTTCCTAATGCTGAGGTGGAACTTCTTGTGTTTTAGTTCATGGTCACTGCTCCTTGTCCTGTCACTGGGCACCACTGAGAAGAGTCTGACACTGTTATCTTGACACTCACCTTTGTAATGTCTATATGCATTAATAGGGTCCCCTCTCCGTCTTCTTTTCTGGACTAAAAAGGCCCAGCTTCCAGGGTCTGTCCTCATAAGAAAGATGCTCCCAGTTCGCTCAGGTTTGTCTGTTGTTACTGGAAATGTATCAATAGCCTAGAAAAGAATTAGTAGAAAATGAGGAACAATTATTTATAATGAGAGGAAGTGCTAATTACATATATCAAGAACTCTGCTCTGCCAAGAAATTCCTGCTGAGTAGAGTGAATGTTAAGGAGCTGTTGCCCATCATAATATAACATTTCTTAGAAATGAGGTAATTAGCACACTTTGAGGCACTGATAAAAATCAGTATTCTTCTCACTGACACATCAGCAGAAACCACTGGTCACAGAGAAGGGAAGCAGAAGGGTTAAAAATTTACTAGGCTAAGTGTACTTGTCATTTCAAACATACATTTTCCAGAGTTTCCTTTAGTTATTGTGTCACATTTCACTACTCTGGGCATCGCTTAGGAATCTTATCAAAACCAGCATAATGAAAACAGATGAATGCATTAGTACTTAACTTCTCTGGATAGATAAATTATAAAACAAAATCTCCCTAAGTATTAGAGTAGTGTCTTCAGTGCTTGTCTTGTGCAATCATCATAACCAAACATAAGCATTTTTTTGTTCTCTCATAGCTCCTTGATGATATAGTGTCTTTATATGGTGTTTTAAGCATCTCTGTAATTGAGAATGGAGTTGAAAAATCCAGTTTATACCAATACTAAAAAAAGCACCTTTCTCACTCCAAGTGCAGAAGTTCATGTTTCATTTCTGCTGGATTGAAGCATCCTTTTTAGAACTTTGAAGACTACTGAAATGAAAAAGAATAATATTTTAGTGGGTGTTCAACATTTGTCATCTACCAGTCAGGTTCTTACTCTAGCATTATGTCACTTTCAACGCTTCTAATATTTCTTTTTCTATATAAAGCAAAGATACGTAGCAACTTGGCACTCATTTTGGAGAATGGGTGTGTATATTCTGCAGTATTTCTCCTGACCTTTAGAGTATTCATTTTAGGAGCATAGGATCACAGAATCATTTAGGTTGGAAAAGACTTCTAATATCATCAAATCCAACTGTTAAACCAGCACTGGCAAGCCCACCACTAAACCAGGTCTGTAAGTGCCACATCTACACATCTTTTAAATATCTCCAGGAATGGTGACTCCATCGCTTCCCTGAGCAGCCTGTTCTGAAGCTTGACAACCCTTTCAGTGAAAAAAATGTTCCTAATATCCAATCTAAATTGGATAATATATCCAATAAGACAGTAAACGATTAAGATATTAGACAGAACTGGCTTCAGTACTGAGCCATGGGAGCACCAGTTGTGACCAGACACCAACTGGATGTAACTTCATTCGCCAGTATTCTCTAGGCTCAGCTATCCAGCCAGTTGTTTTACCCATCCAAGTCATGAGCCACCAATTTCTCCAGAAGAATGCTGTGGGAAATGGTGTCAAAACCTTTACTGATATCTAGATAGACAACAACTGCGTCCTGTCCCATTTGTGAACTTCCAGTGAGCTGGGACCTCCTAGTTAGCAAGGACTGCTAGTAAATGATGGGAAGTGACTCAGCAAGTGCTTCCCCCAGCTCCCTCAGCACCTTTGGGTGGATCCCATCTGGCTCCATAGACTTGTGTCTGTCTAAGTGGGGTAGCAGTTCATTTACCATTTTCCCTTGGTTTATGGGGGCTTCATTCTGCTCCTCATCTCTGTCTCCCAGCTCAGAGGATTGGGTACCCAGAAAACAACTGCCTTGCTATTAAAGACTGAGGCAAAGAAGGCATTACAAGGGGATTTTCCTTAGCCTTCCTTTTGTTGCTTTGTATTTATAGAAACATTTTTATTGTCTTTTATGACACTAGCCAGATTAAGTTCTAGCTGAGCTTTGGCCCTTCTAATTTTCTGTCTGCTTAACCTCACAATGTCCCTTTAGTCCCCCTGAGTTGCCAGCCCCTTTTTTCAAAGGTCACAACCTCTCATTTTCCTGAGTTTCAGCCAAAGCTCTCTGTTCAGTCAGGCCAATCATCTTCCCTGCTATCTCAACACTCCTTAGCCCTGCAGGACTGCCTCACAAGGGACTCTGTCAAAAAGTCTCCTAAACAGGCCAAAGTCTGCCTGTGGAAGTCCTAGGTGGCAGGGCTGCTCATCCCCCTCCTTATTTCTCTGAGAACTGAAAACTCTCATTTCATGATTGCTGTGCCCATGATGGCCTCTGACCACAACATCACCCACCAATCCTCTGTTCAAAAACAATAGGTCCAGTGGGGAGCCTTCCCTGTTTGACTCCCTCACCAGCTGTGTCAGGAACATGTTACACACACCCTAGAAATCTGAAAAGCTGTTCACTTTCTTCCTTCATACGCAAATTCTGTGAGCAAAACAACCTTCTAAATTGTGTTTGACCTGAATGTGCCCAAGTGAACTTTGCTCAAAGAAACAAAATTTAAAATAAATAGTCAAAGAATATAGGGTTTAATGACCAGTTCACTGTATTCACAGCAGAAAATGTGACATCAATTTCTGGATCAATTGCTGGCCTTCTTTGTGACTCTGGGCTATGTAGTATATTGCTTACAACTTCAGGCAAGAGTCTAAATCTCTGTCTTTAAATGCCCTTCTGTGTCTTTTTCTATTTCATCTATTTGCAGATGACCTTTTTAGGCCTGGAGTAGAATAAAGTACTGCCCAAGTATTGCAATTTTAATTTTTTTTCTTGTGAAAGGTCTGCTTAAATATCTATTTCTCACCTTCACAACATTTTTATTTTTATGTTATTAGCTTGCTTGGTATTCTGTTGTCACATAATCTGATACAAGTCTCCCACACACCACTGTCTAATGAAATGGAGGAACAGTTTCTTAAAACATGGAAGTTGAAGTGGTGAGTTATTAAATGCCTAGTAGCTAATAAGCTAAATAATTAAATGCAGTAAAAAATCCTTGGAAATACAGAAGAAAAGTTGAGCGTGAATTCCATATCTTCATAAGGACGAATCAATCAACTTTAAAGAAAATATATAAGCAGAAGTTATTTTTCTTTTTATGTATGTACTCTTGGGCCAGGGGTATGAGAAACATTTATTATTCCAGAAAAGTGAAATTGCATAAAGCAGTTATCAGCCTGTACTACAGATATTTTAGGAAAACAGAACTCCTAGAGAGAAAGAGTCTTTCAAAAGATATCAATTTCTTATAAAAACTTAAAGAGAGCATGAAACTTTTCAAGCATTTACAACAGATTTGAGACTGTTGAGTTAAATATGTAATTTTGAGGTTTTATGGAATCTCTAATTCAGGACTGAATTGTAGTAAGAATCAGAGACTCAAAATGGGGGATGAGATTACTAGGAGAATGTGACTTTTACTTCAACAAGAATTGTTAAAATATGCAAAACTGAAGCTAAGAGACAGGATAGTCTGCAGAATAGTTTCTAAGCTCTTCTTCTGTATCTTCTGAGACCTAACATCTTTGGGGGCATGTAGACAGTCTTCTAGAAACTTTAATGTGACTGTTGCTGGGAAAGCGTAGCTATTCCACAGTTTTTCTTCTACCAAATGTATCAGCTGCTAAGTACTTATTCAGCTGTTTACACTAAAACATGTATACATATTTTATCCTGGCTGCCTTCTGATTTGGGAATGTCAAGCAGCTGCATCTGGAAAGAGGAGGTCTTGTCCCTGGCAAGGCTCTGGAGGGAGCCTAAAGGCTGACATTGTGGGAGACCATGTCCTTACTTGTGAGTGTTGAGGAGCCAGGTTCCCTCGTTAAGGAGATGCGTAACAAAGGTCAGGAGTATAATGTCTGGGAAGATGACAGAGACTCAGCAGAAAGGCTGGAACCTCAACTGCACAGAAGGTGGAGAAGTGTTTGATTGCAAGTGAAAACACTGGAAAAAGTTGGAAAAAATTGTAGACAGGTAGAGAAATGCGCCAGTGGTATTTCAGCAAGGAGAGATGCCAAATCCTTCAACTGGGCAGAAACCATTGACACAAGCTGGGCCTGCTAGGACACTGGCAAGCAGCAGCTCTGTAGAAAAGGACCTGAGGCTTGGTAGACCAAATTAATTTAAGCTAGCAGCATGTCCTCACATCAAAGGCTGACAGCTTCCTGGGATGTATTAGCAGAAGCAATTATTCAGTTTTAGTCGACAGTTTTTAGGCCACATCTAGAACACTGTAGTGCATCCAGTTGCCTCAGACACACCCTACCCAGTAAAAGAAAGACACCAGTAAGATGGAGTGACTTCAGCAGAGGGCCATCAAGATGATCAGGGGCTGGAGCATTTGTCCTGAGAAGAGGATAAGAATAGTCTGCATTCAGCCTGAAGGAGAGATGGGTTTGAAAAAGACCTGAGATCAGTCTGGCAGAAGCTACATGGAGGTAACTGAGCAGATGGAGCCAGTATCTTCAGCAGTACTCAGCAGAAGAACAAAAGAAAATGGGTATAAATCGAAACAAGACATTTAGCCATAATAAACTTTTCCTTTATGTGGGCAAAACAGCAACAAAACAGGTTGCCCAGGGAGTTTGGATGATGTGTGTTCTTGGAAGCTTGTAAGACCCAGCTGGCCAAATCCCCAAGCAGCCTGGTCTGAGCTTGGAGCTGACCTTACTTTGAGGCTTCCAACCTCAGTTATTCTATGATAGCAGCACAAACCAGATCAATTTCTTGGAAGAAAAGCAGGACAATACCACTACAGTAGTGAACATGTAAAGTATAACCTCACAGTAGTGTTCAACATGAAGTCAAAAAAGTGACAGATTCAAAGAGACTGTAAGACAAAAGAAAAATGAAGCAGGAAACAGCTCTTGTTTTCAAGAAACAAAGGCTCCATGTAGTATGAAAGTAAGTACAGCCCTAAACTGTGTCCTGCTGTTGAACAGACATTTTATTTTAGAAAGGTCTAGACTTCAATTGCAAAGAAATATTATTAGAAATACTCTAAACATGAAGACAGCACTTGCTCTATCAGAAAGAACTGAATGCAGTAGCAACCAATGTCATTTGGTCTGCATTTGTCAAGAATTATTGCAGATTGTTGCCTCCTGAGATTGGAACCATCATTTGATGAAGTCTTTATATATTATAAGTGAGATGCACAGGCACAGATGAACTGCAGAAAAAAAAAAAAAGCTTTAAAATATCCCAAAATCCCAGAATGCTGTTAAAATTTAATGAGAAAGATTATTCCTAGTTACTGAATGTAAAGGTAAATCAAAATATTAGAAAGTCAATGCTTACCATTGTTTCACAAGATTTACATGGAAGGTTTATAATAAAAATCAAGGAGATAGGAACAGAAAGCGTGATTAAAGGCAAGTAAAAATAATGAAAGCTAACAAGTGAAAAGCAAAAATTACAGATGGCATAGAAGAAATTCTGGAAAAATGTCAATATCAGACCTTTGTACCAACTCAGAAAAATTCACCATGAAGAAATACTTGTTTAAGCAAATGATAAATTAAAAATAGATGGGGAATCAGTATGGAAGGATAACTTCTCAAAAGATTTTCCTCTTTCATGATATACAGACATAAGGCCAGAACTTGTCTTTTGTATTCAGTAACTGCAAGACTGACAAGATCCATATCCTTCCCTGTTCATTTTCCATGTCCATGAAGCTACTCTTGCCACACTAATACATTGGCATAGTTCACTGTCTGAGCTGACTTAAAGTGCAGTCTTCCAGCAGTGGAACAAGCTTACCCTTGGAAAGGGAGAGCAAAATCCCTGACTCTACCCTGTCCTTTAAGAAAAACATTCACTGCTATTGAACTGTTACTGACACTCACCATTAGTGTTTGTTTTGCAAAGAGAAGGTCAAAGATACTGACTTGGTCTGACTTTGAACTTCATCTCAACCCTGTGACACTAGAACCCAGGGGAGAGATCCCTCTATCTACAGAAGGCTTCTTCCCATTTTAGGAAGAACTCGTTAACTCTCTTTGTACTTAGGTCAAGTTTCTCTGATTTCTGACATGATTTCATGTTTTGGTTCCCAAAACCTTTGAAGAGCCTGCTATGCTGTGCTTTTGGGGCTATGCTTCAGATGGTAAAATTATTTGCTCACAATGTGTTATAGCTTAGTTTTGTCCATAGGCAAAGTAGTCAAATGACATTAAAAAATATTGATTTGAACTACTCTACATTTAAAACATCACTCCCCTTTGCTAGTTGTCAATGAGAAAATAGAGAGTACTTATCCAGATACAATTATATTCTGGGAAGTTGCCATCTAAGGGACTTTTATATAGAGGAAAAAGCAACTCTGTATGTTTGTTTGACTCTTGTGACTAATTTAACCTGGTGTGCTTAAAACAAAGATGCTGAGAAATGTGAACACTTTACCTTTTACAGAATAATCCATGCCCTGTGATAAAGAGCAGATTCATGTAAATTGGTTACTTTTTTCTTCACTCTCCCTCATTCCAAGGAGAGATTAGGAATCAAAAAATGTTTTCGACTTTTTTGTCCAGTTCTGAGGTGGTATTGTCCATGCTTTAGTCATTCTCACATAAGGATAAGATAAGCAATCACAGGCCTTTCAGATGAAGAACCCCCTTGTGTAGATGTGTGAAGGATAGCTGTCTGCAGCTTGTGGTACATGTACTTTTCCCCTTCATTTAATCTGCTTGCAATGGTTCAACAGCACTGTGATGTGAAAAATATAACAATATTCAGCATGCTGTCAGATTTACATCAGAAGAAATGAGACTCCTATTTTCCTTTTGCTGCTTATGGTTAAATATTGTCTCCTGTTAGGAAGTGCTGTTATAAGAATTTCAAGCAAGTCTAACCCTAATGACATGGAGACAAAGAGAAAGCTGCTAGCGTCAGACAAATTTTTTATATTTATTACCTCTGGAATTTTTTCCTCATGTAAGTTTTTCTTGAGCATTGGCATTTTAGGTGCAGATATGCCATTCACTTTGGATCCTGGGTAGATCAACTTTTTCAATTTGTTTTGTATTTTCTGTATAAACTGAAGGATGCAGCCCCTGGACCAAATGTGATTACCAAAATGTTTTCTTAAACAATATATAAAAGCCTTACTTTCAACACAGAGGTGGAAAGTACACCATAGAGAGAGCAAACAGCACATAGTGCTGCACTTGAAGTAAGAGTTCTTCCATATTAAAGAACTTTCATATCTGTTTCTATGTATTTTTCTAAAATCAATAAAAGAAATGTAGCTCCTGTGATCTACTTTAAAAATTTCTATGTACTATCTCCATTTTAGAAAAAGTGTGAGGGAGTCACTGGCTTTTAAAAACTTTGCAACTACTTGATATGAGCATTCATCAAGGAAGAAGGATAAATGGCACTTTTTTATTTGTCAGTGAACCACTGAATGGAGGAATTCTGGGGAAACCATATCTTAGGAAGCAAACAGGATGGGTAAAAGGCATTTCTTAGTTCTGAGCAGAATGGTAGCAATGGTTTTATCAAGCTTGATCCTTAGTTAAAATCTTGGACTTGGGCAAAATTATCTTAATTTGTTTCAACTCGTTTTGTGGCATTTATTCTTTGAGGCTAAAAGGGTTTAAGAGAAATTAATGTCAATGATTTATATCACCAGGATTAAAATTATTGTCACTGGAAGGGCTACTCTTGTATGTCTTCATTTTCAGACCATGCCTGTCATCAGTAGTTTTCCTCTAAATACATCTGCATTCAATTTGGAAAGGACTGACAAAGACTAAAAGAGACACCTTCAACTCATGTCAATCTTCTATGTCCAGTTAGATTATTTACCCTTTTATGAATACAGGCAATACAATGGCTTCTTTGACCTCAAGCAAAGATCTCTGACAAAGATCTCTGGTAGTACAACTAGACAAAATATTTTAAAAAAGAGGAATGGTGGTGTTGAGTTTGTTTTTACAGCAGGTTTGCCAAGTGATGCAAATGCAAATTGGAATTCCACATTCTGTATTAACAAAACACAGAGCACAATATTATTCTTTGATGCCCTTATGAATGTTTTTTTCCAGCTGTATACAACAATTCTGATCTTTTGGTAAGAAAACTACATTCCTTTCTTCATCAAAGTCCAAGTTCATAAAATATAATCAATTCTGATGTTAAAATCCTTTTAATTTAGTAAAACAAAGTAATTGTTTTATCAGGCATTTCGATATAGTGCTAATCAGAGTGATTTCACAAAATTATTTTAAGCGCTCACATAAATAACTAAGTGGAGATAGAAACAGCTCATATGAAATCAATTAAGGTCCACTGATTACATTGGGGTTTCATCTGTGCTTGCATTGTTGCTGTGTGTATTCTTTTCATTAATTTGCTAGTCACTATTTTATACTACATAATAACCCTAAGGAAGATTATCTAGTGTTTTACGAGCCATATACACAAATAATATCTCTCAGAACTGAGACCTTGTTCAGTCTTTTAAGAGTCATCTCAAAGGATGTGTTCCAAATATTTTAACTCAAATTATTTCACCTGCAATTTTGTTTGCAGTTTCAGTTAACTGAACACCACAGATGTTCACATCACTTGAGCCACACTAAAAATTAGGGAAACCAAGATTCCTAAGTGAGATACCGGGAGTAAATGACAGCAACCAGATCTGCCAGAAAGTCAGCTATTGGCCAACAGTTACTTGCAGGTGCAAACTCTAGATTCAGATAGGAAGATAAGCATCAAATTCTCACATCTACTAAACTCAAATTTAAACCTGACAATACAACACCATTATCCTGAACTGATTTTTCATCAATGTGGGCCAAATCCAGCTGTACCAGCAGTACAAACTACTTGTAGCAGATCACAGTGGGGGAAAAAATAAAGCAGCACCACAAAAAACCCTAAACCAAGCCAATCCAAAACAGAAAAATCCTAAAACAATAGATTAAAAACTAGAGCATTTCCTGTCAATTAGCAGTGGAAATGTAAGAAGGCTGAATGCAGCCATCCAAGTTAGGATACAGCTAAAACATTCAGGAAAACACCTCCACTCCCCTGCAGAGTCCAGTGTGATCTTTACTGACTGTACTTAGTGAAGTACTCAGTTTCAAATTTTATAGGAGATGATGCTGGGTCAGTGATACTGACTTGCAAGAACAAATGAAACTGATTAAACAACCATTTCATGTTCCATTTAATCTTACTTTGAACCTTTCTTCATGCCTGTGCACTTTCTCTAGCATTATACTGGGGGTTACATGGTGATCATGGAAGTTCTTTTAATTATTTTAAATTTAGGTTGTGAGTTGCTTACCAGCTCAATTTAGAGTCAAGGGCCTCATTTCTCAAATAGGAACAGTACTGGTAGATTGTGCTGTGTCAGCTTAAAGATGGTACATTTAAGGACATCTGAGATGAGTGAAATCACTGCTGATGGGAATGATTAAACTCTGACTGCTGTGTTTATAATCACTATATTGTGCCATCAGTGAATGGTGGTGTCATAAATATAATGATATACAAAGTAAGATTTTATGAGTATTTTTCTTACAAGCTTTTCCATTCCAAAACATCGTTTAAAATTATGTACAGATTCAGAAAAGCATTCCTAGATTTTTAGCATGTTTCTTTAGAGCTATATAAATTAAAATGCTGCAATGCAGGTGCAGAAAAGGGTAGTAAGTTTTTGCATATTTTTGCTTATAAGTTGTAACATTTTACTTTCCAAGACATGAAAAAGGTCAAATTTACTCAGAATACTCTTCAATCAACACAAAGATAAAAAGACAATCTAAAAACAAGGTACACCAACCCACAGACAGATAGTCTCTTCCCAATACAGGCCTCAGTCTTTGTCAGTCAGCATCTGATCTTGCATTCACCTCCACATTGTGGGGCTAATTATCAGCCAGACTAAGTTAGTGATTCTAAAAGATTTTCCACCAAAAAATACTATTGTTGTCACCTATCCATATTCACAAGACATTACCCTGAAAGTAGTTATTAACTCAACCAGTGAGTTAATAACCAGTGCTGGCAGAATTTTCCCCTAACAACAAGGAAGGCCGTATGTTAATGATGCCATCTGGGATACACAGAAGTCAAACCATGTCTGCTCTTTAAATGTGACCATAATTTCATTCCAGGTTATTACGCTAAGTTTAGATATGGTACAGGGCAAAGGAGATGGAGGACATTCATTCCATTCTTCATGGTCAAATTAACTGGATTTCTCTTTCTCAGAATTTTTAAAGAAACTTACCAACACTTACAAAACAGAAGCCCCAATCGCTGAAGTCTTCTATCCTCTCAGCAAAAGATTAAAACTCTCAGAAAGTCATATTATGTTCACAAGATGTTTAATTCAATGCAGTGAGTGCTGGTACACAGAACAATGTACTTGTTCATAAAGTAAATGTACTCAGCTGTCCAAAAATCCTTGCCAGTTTTATGTCTTGCCAAGAAAGATCACTTCAACAGATCATCATTTATATTAGCAGTTGGACAAATGAATGCAGTGTGACACATGAATTGTCTTAAGGAGAAGCACCAACCTCTTAGTAAGATTAACTGGAAATATCCCTGTCATTTAATTCTAAAATGTTTCTAAATTAGTAATTTAAAATAATAAAAGAGTATTAGCAAGCTGAAAAAAGAAATAAACGTAATTTATATCACACCAAATTTCACACTCAAAATTATTTCTTCTGTTCGTTCATATTTTCATCTCTCTTTGAACTTGAGGAAACCTGAGTCTTTCAGCAAACTCATTAGCTTACCATTTTGAAGAACAGTACTTAGTTACTTAGTTACAACTTTGCTGCTTCAAAAGCTGAAAAATTACTTGACAAGATAAACACACTCTGTAATGAACTTAGCACATGCGTGTGCTAAAATCTGAAAAAAACCCAAGCCAATTATCCCAAAGTATTACCAAGGGCCATATTCAGGTGTAAACGAAACCAGCATTAAGAGGAGTAAATCATTTGAAAATTACAGTACTACACTAACATTGCCAAATGAAAACTGGAAGGAGATTTTATATGTTCAAACTCCATCCCCATGGAGAAACTGAGTGGTGTAAAAGTCTGAAGTTCTTTATTTAAAATTAGCTACTGAACCCTGGGGGATTGTAGTAAATATCTCTCACCCATATCTGAGTGTCTTTAACTGGTCCATCTTTTTTGTTTTCTATTTACTATCATGAATTCATCGCAAAATTTCCACATCCTATCATAAAGTTAGCTCCATATGGAAGAGACTGCTGGATATAACACTGTTATTGTTAAAGTCTGCACCTCAGGTAAATTTTGTTGCTAGTTTTTGGAAAGCAGTGGAAAATCTTATATTTTCTTTAAATAATGCCAAAACTGCTGCTTACTGTAATGACACAAAATAGGTTCCTTACATTCTCAAATTTAGAAAAGATAGATCTAAATATGCAGTTCAATCTCTCATATTTTTCTGAGAAAATAAAATGTAGCAAAATGTTATTGTTGTCAATAAACCAAGTAGAAATGAATCAGAATGCAAACACAGGAATCAGACCTATGACTAAGGCACCATTTTTAAATTCAAAGAAAGATATTATTACAATTGAAGCTTTATTGCTATTTTTCATCTGCACCGGATGCAACATTTTCCTGCAGAATAAAAAAGCATGGGAGTGAAAACCCCTGAGAACTAACTAAATAACTAAATAACTAAATGACTAACTAAACATTACTGTCTTTTACTCGCCCCACTAAATTCTATCTGGAGAGCAAGACACATCTATTTGACCTTAAAAATATAGAGGTCTAGATAAAATTTTACCATGAAGGAGGGATGAAAGAGGCTATCATGTATCAACACATCAGTATGTCCACATGGGGTGGTTATATGACCCAATTTCAGTGTTCATTTAATAAAGGAACTTAGAAGAATATTCACATAAGGTGTCCTTCTGGTGAGGCTCTTTGTCTTCCCTTCCCTTCCTAGTCAATGGAGGGATGGTAGCCTTGCAGCCTTTCAGAAGGACAAAGGGAACCCATGTAAAATTGCCTTCTTCTCAGTGTCCTGAGTCTCCCAGGATATTCAGTAGAGAAACCTAGATTCCTCAAACTTCACCTAATGCGCTTTTCACCCGCTGATAGTATAGGTGACCCAGCTGTCATATTCTTCTGTTCTTCTGCTGATCCCTGGGGAGGATGAGACTCAGAAGCCCACCAGCCCTCCCCAGCCCTGTCCTTTGCTTTTCTGTTTCCACAAGACCACCAGCCAAGTGACTTGGAGGTCCAAGTCCCCAGTGAGGGTGATTTAGGAGTTGGACCACAGGGTGAATTGTGTCATATACTCACACTCTGTCTGGTCACAGCACTAACTGAAGACAATCAGAATATTAGCAAAGATTTCAGTCAAGACCTCTCTCATTGGCACATTTCTTCTTCTATATTTTTTAAATTATATATTAATCCAAAAGAGTCTCTTTCAAGAATAGTTCTTACTGCATTCTCATTATTTTAGGCAGCACTAAAAGGTGAGGTATTTGCATATGCAAAAAAAAAAACTAGCTTCAAACACTCTTTCTTCTGTATTTCTGTATAACTGTAGCAAAAGGATCTTACAATTTTATTAATGGATGTAGGCTTAAGTATTTTCACATTGAAATATTGCTGCTCTTTAATATCTCTTTGGCACCTGACATGTTCAGTAACATAAAATTAATTGACATGAGATGATAATCAACAAAGTTAGGCCAGAAAAAAAAATTGTGAACAAGTATAAGAATTTGGTAGCATTTTTTTGTCCTCTGTATAATGTGGGAAAACTATGTACATATGAAAGACATACGGTTCTTCATTAATATTTTTACCCTCACTGTTCATGGATGGAATAATTATTTAAATCCAGAGTGTTAGAAGTACGAAAAACCTCCTGTATTGTACCCTAGTTTATGAGAAAACAAATAACACAGAAATGAAATGACAAATTCTACCTTCCATTTTTCTTGAGTGGGCTTTGGGCTTTGGAGAACTGTGTCTGGAGAGCACTTACATGTGCCATCTGGTGGCAATCTTACGGAATTATATGTTTAGGAGGGAAAAGCAGGAAGCAAAATGGGCTCAAATGTTTTGCCATTTAAATCAGCAATGTTCCTGAAAAATCCCTGCTTTAAAAATAAAAACTAAACAGAAATGGTCAATTTTGTTGCAAACTTCAGACTAAAACAGACTGGAAAGATAATTTCATCCAAAGTTGTCATCTCTTGCCAAACAAGAAAGGCAACTGAAATTATTTGGAATATATTTCTGTGTCTTCTAAGATAGAGTTTGGGTTTTGATTTGTAGTTATATGAACAAGACCTGTGGATAAAGAAGGTAAAGGAATCAGATCTGTAGTCCAGGATTGTCTCAGGGGCTGACTTAATTACAGACATCTAGCTAAGGGATCATGCAACATCTTCTCTCCAGATATAATTTTCCTCTCATTTTTCTAAAAAGTTCTGTCGTTTTTTTAAAAAAGTAAGGGAAAAGCAAATTGTTATATTTTGAGTTTTATTTTGGAAATTTAGTCATAAGATCAACTCTAGGCTATCCCAGGCTTATGAAAGTTTGGTTTGGCTCTGTACTGGCACACAGGCATTTTCGTCATGCTCTACACTAGCCACTCCAGAGACATTATCAAAAATCTTCATTAAAGTCCAGGGTAGCCATCACTGAATGACATGACCCACTGAGGTATTTGGCAGCAGGTAGGACCTGCCACCAGACCTGATTTCTAAGTCAACCTCTACAAAAGCTCCTTGCAAAGCTCTAAGAAATGTCTGAGTTCATAAAATAAATCTGAGAAATTATTTTTTAATGCAGGCCGTTTCTAGATGTTTTGATCTTTATTTTTTTCTAATTTTCTTATACTACTACCCATGACATCAAACTAGGAGCACATAAATGAACAGAGCATGTATACCACATGGCATGGGCTTTTTGAAATTAAATAAAAGATTACAGATACTTATATGCTTACACCTTGATTTACTAGTACTCTAATGATGAACTGTGAGATGGGATCTTATAAATCACCCCTTACTGTAATACTGGGGGAATTTAGCTCTTCTCTACTACTCCCCTGAACAGTGGACCAATCTAAATAACCTCTCCTAAACCTAAGCATCACACTTTCTGCCAGGAAGAAGGTTTTCTTCATGCTGTCTGACAGCCCCACATCCTTATGAACTGGAGACAGTGGGGAACTGGTGTGTCCCTCCATTTAACATGACCCTGGAGCATTTTGTTCCTCCAGTTTAGCAGAAGGTCCACAGGAACAGCTATCCTAATTTCCCTCTAAAATTCCATACACATCCTGCACTTACCTGCATTTCTATTCTCTGTGAGACAAGCTTTTCTCATGCTCATGGTGCTCCCTATCAGAGATTCACTGCTCTGGGATATACCCCACACTGATTTTCCATCTGGAAGATTCTCATTCTCTTTGAGCACTCAAAGAGTGCTTTCAGTATGGATGATCTCTCATTGGAGTGCAGCTTTAGCAGTTAGCATAGTATGGGAGACATTTTGAAGCTGACAGAAAAATTGATACAGCCATGTGCTCTGAGCTCCTGGAGGCCCTGTTGGATCAGGTTTTTTGAATGGTAGCTCAGAAGTCAAAGAAATTTAATATTTAGCTCTACTAGATACCCATGAAATACCTAGTCTTAAAGCCAAGCTAGTTACTAAAAATATACATGATTTTTAAAAAGTTTGAGAGTAGCTCAATCAAGCCCATTACATACAACTCATTGAACAGCATCTTAAAACTAACTCTGGAAGGTTTCATGCACCCTTCATACATTTCTCTCTATGTATCTTCTGTGCTGCTTCAAAATGAGAACAGGCATTGGATGTTTTCTCTGTACCATTTGGCTGTCCGTCAGAGTGAGAACAACATTAGGTGTAAATCACAAGAGCACTTGTTCCAATTTAAATATTATTTTTGTAATGAGTCTTAGACTATTCCCTCATATATCAGCTGTTCCCATGCAGACCAGCACAAGAACATCTGTTTAAAAACAATCTGTTTATTTTATTACATCTCCCGAAGTTTTGCTTGTGAAAGCATACAACAATACTGGGAAAGGGAGAAGCCACCTTCTTTCTTTGAGTTCACATGTATGACTTAGTTTGATGAAACAAAGCCTGGCTGAATCAGCTCACACTGCCATTTTGTTGTGCTTTTTGAAAGCAAAGCAAATGAAAGAGAATCTAATATGCAATTTCTCAAAATTAAAAAACCCAGGAAAAGTTTGTGGCAAATAAACATTCTAATGAGAAACTTTTATGCTTTGCAACTACTTTTATATGATGAGGTAGGCTGGCTGTGTATGCCAAAATACTACATAGAATATATGTTAATAAACATTGGCTTTCATATTCTGTTCATTACTGATATAGCCACAGTTTAAAAACTGATCAATTGTAGGAATAATCACTGATGAAATTTTTCTGGATATAATTCTGTAACTAATTATTGCTGTTAAAAAAATTTAATATATGGATGAATCTTCTTATGTGACAATTTTGAAATGCTTGCTTTATTAAGCCATACAGCAGTCCCAAGAATTAATCCAGTAAATCCCTTTCTACCTTACAGGAAGGGAGACTAAACTATAGGTAAGTTCCTACTTGCATGCCAAATACATAATATCCTCCATATAAGAGACTGTTCATGTCTCAGTCACAGAGAGAACAACCTGACCTGTTGTTCAGTAACAAGTCTCACCCATTGCATGAGTCTATAAAGTGATTCCAAAAGGCTCAGGCTAAATCAATAGAGCAGGGAATGTTAAACAGTTTTACTGTTTCCCCAGTGTCTACAGCGATAAAAATAGATTGTAGAAATATGCTTGTTACAACAGAGCCTAATTTTATTTTCAGGAAATGCTTTGGAAGAAAATAAATTTCATTGTAATACAACGTCAAATAATCATGTTTTCTGTATATATTCATTTGCTATTCCAATCAAATTATCACTTCTCCTTATAGTGCAATTGGTATTCCTGTGTCCAGAGCATTTTGTTTAGCTGAGGTTCCAGACCAGAAATTCTCTAGCTGTGGTACTCTTTCCCCAAGGGAACCACACATCTCCAATCCCTGGTTGTACATTGGAGCAGCAGCAGCAGCAAATGTCTTTCTTGCTGGGTAAGGTCTCAAATGTGCTGCATTGCTGATACAGCACAGAAAGAACATAGTTCGAGCAGATCCAGAGCAGGTCTGTAGAGATTATTAGAGGGATGGAGCACCTCTCTTATGAGGAAAGGCTCAGAGAGCTGTGGTTATTCAGTCTGGAGAAGAGAAGGCTCTGAGAGGACTTTACAGCAGCCCTTCAGGTACTTGAAGGGGGGCTGTAAGAAAAATAGGGAAAGATGTTTGGTAGAACCTTTTCCAGCAGGACTAGAGGTAATTGAAGGAGGGCTAATATGCATTAGATATAAGAAAGAAATTTTTTAAATGAAGGTGGTAAACAGGTTTCCCAAGGAGCTGGTAGATGCCCCATCCCTGGAAACTTCTGTGACCAGGTTGAACAGGATTCTGAGCAACTTGGTCTAGTTGAAAGTGGCCCTGATCATTGCAGGGGGTTTGCACTAGATGTTATTTAAAGGTTCCTCCCAACCCAAACCATTCTATGAGTCTATACTTGGTGCAGAATATGGAAGTAACTCTTCCTTTTCTCCTGGTCCTGAAGGAAGATGGCCAATGCCAGACTTAGACTTTTGGCTTAGGACCTGAAGAGGACCAATGGAGGGGGTAAGTAAGGAAACAAGATGCAGAGGGCCAGTGGATTGCCCATCACATAGAGTCAGACTCCTGTCTCCTTTGGACAGGAGAAGTAAATAGGAGCTGGGAGTGAAAATAGCAGCATGGAGCTGAATTCTTCTCATTTTCAGATCACTTTAATGCCTTTTTAGTGGTCTTGACTTTGTATGCTCTCTGCAATGGAAAAAACATAACAACAGATGGATGCTCAAGGACTCAGAAATACTAGATCATTTTGTTAATGTGCTAAAAAACATGACTGCCGTATCAGTCCAAAATAAACTATTTTTATTGAAAATGTATTTTCAGAGCATATCTTCTGGTTAAAGTTTAGAAAAATACACATCACCCCCCTTTGTGGAAGAAATATTTTTTAAGAAGGAATCCTCCCTAAACAAACAAGGATTATTTGAGACAGTTCCTGCAACTCAGGGCATATTTTACATGCCAATTTTTGTGATGGGAATTTAAATGGGTTCTTGTAGAAAAATACCTGGAAAGTCAGGCCAAAGGCACAAAACGTGACTTGAGAGTTTTTACTGGTACTGTACAGACTGCTGGTGCATCTACTAGGTGCTGCAATTTTTAATCCTTGTTTAGCTGAAGGTAGACAATGTCTATAAATACCATAAATGCACACTTTACCTCATCACTTTTCCTTTTATGTTTTTTTATCAGCCACCTAGTACTTTCTGACTCATCAGCATATGTCTTCTGGTAAATCATGATTGCTCAAGAGGTTTGAACATT
The DNA here is from genome assembly GCA_013397375.1 of Toxostoma redivivum. Classification (NCBI taxonomy): domain Eukaryota; kingdom Metazoa; phylum Chordata; class Aves; order Passeriformes; family Mimidae; genus Toxostoma; species Toxostoma redivivum. The sequence goes on from VXBI01011830.1 coordinate 967,889, forward strand.
TTGACTGCCTCAGAAGTGTCTCATGAGACCCCACCTGGAGTACTGCATCCATCTCTGGGATCCTCAGCACAAGGAAGACATGGATGGAGCTATTGGAGCAAGTCCAGAGGAGGCCACCAAGATGATCAGGGGGCCTGAGCACCTCTCCTAGATCTCCTCTATTATTCTATGATTTTTCAGTCATTGTCTTGGAAGGAAAAAGTCATTAGGAAAAAGCTGTTCACCATGCCTTTTAGCCCTGGAAAGCCAAATGAGTAGCTAACTGTACTATGTTTGGCCTATGAATTTTACATTACATCTGACTGCTTAAACACCTTGGAGGATGTCCTAAGCCCAGATCTTTGTTACTAATGCCAGGACCTACAACAAGGACATTAGCATGAGAAAAGTCAGGGTTTCTGCCAAAAGACATTAGCTACTACACTTGGGCCAAAGAAACAGAGTTTTATTCAGAAAGACAGTAAAGAAAGCTTGGGAGTTTTAGGTGGGTGAACTTGGAATGAGTCTACTGCAAAACATAATCATTCCCATATGTCTGAGAAAGGGAGTGAAGGATTTGCAGGGTAAAAAGTATGGGTCAGAAAATCAGTAAATAGGTATTTAGTAGACACGAAAAGGACTTTTCTGAGATTGTATGGTTAGAGCTTTTTTCAAGATGAAGTTGGTGAAACCAAAAAATCTTTATGATGAAGAGATATGTATTGAGAAATTTATGAAACCTATATATAAGTTTTATTAAAGAGAGATAATAAAATCCATTTTTAAAAGATACAGCAAAGGAGAAAGGAATTTCACTGGTTCTAAGATAGACAAACCAAAGAAAGAAAATATTAATATTGACGGTAGGTGAAATTGTCTAATTTGTAAAGAAATGACTGTGTGTTGTTTATGTAAGAAACTTGATCTGGTCAGTGGTATGGAGGAACAAAAAGAAATGAACATTTCACATAGATATTCAAGCAATTTGGGAAACAAAATGAAGGGAGCAGAGTTATGGAATGGGATTGGAAAGACACTAATAGTGACAGAGTCATACATGGAGTATAGCTAAGTCACTCAGAAAAGATAAGAATAAAAACAAAAGAGGTGAAGTATCACTAAGTGTCACTGACTAAGAAGAAGGAAGGAAGGAAGGAAGGAAGGAAGGAAGGAAGGNTTTTATTACCTCAGGTTCATAGAATTTTAGAAACCACTGAGACGGGCTTTGAAGAGGAATCATTACAGTAGTATTTCAGACCAATGGCCCCACAAATTTTAACAGTATGGGAGACTTTACTTTCATAGTTATAGATTGGAAAACAAATGTTATTACTAATAAAAAGGCCTTAAAAATTTGAAAGTTTCCATGGAATTACTGAGACAACTAAGAATGTTATTACACAGCTGGCCTGAAGACATTTTAGATACAGTGTAATAGGACAATAACCTTATCAAAGTGTGGTCATTGACAGGTTCAGTTTAAAATAGAAAAAACCCCACACTTTCTCTATTACAAAAAGGGAAATTCTAGTTAATTAAGTCATCTGGCCTAAAAGAAAGACTTTTATATAGAGGAAAGCCTTAGGCAAAGTTTCATAAACTATCTAGAACATACTTCCATTTGAAAAGAAAAACGTGCAAGGAAGAGCATCAGACCTAGCTAAATGAATAAACAAAAAGGATATTAGAAGTAAGCAGAGAGCTATAAGGAATGGAAAAAAAGGACTGAACAGCCAAGAAATTATCTTTTGAGGTCAAGAAATGTTGGGATAAAATGAGAATAGCGAAAAGTCAAGCTAAGTTAGTCCTTTAAAGGATATAAAAATAAATAGGAAAGAGAGGCACTTTGGGAGTATAAATAAAAAACAGTATAAATAAGAAAGAAACAAGAAGGCTGAGGTTGAGATTTAAGATAATCTAGGTATGGCCCCCATACTAAATGGTTTGCCTGAGCTTTCAACAAGACTAATTATTTCAGTGTGAAATGGCAGAGGCAAACTGAGTAACAGAAAACAAGATTTAAAAAATATCAGAATGGAACTTGACTTAGAAATCAGACATCTTAGCATAGTCATGGTTAGATAATTGGGTGGTCACCCATTTCAAAATTTTCAGATAATTAGGGGGTAGTGTAGGAATTTCTTTGCTGGTGTAAATTGTATTCTTAATGAAACACATACTGAAGTTCATGCCTAACTATGCTTGCATAAAGAATATGATATAATATCTTATGGGAAATTATGAGCCGAAATGAATCTGCTGAATAACTAGAGAATTTTGACTAAAAGGAAGATCAAGCATAGAAAGTAAATAATGAAAATATCTCCAAGTACTGAATGTATCTATAATAGACAATTCAGAATGAGTATAGACTTACTTGAAGTTTGCTTTTGGTACAAGACTGATTAATTTATGCTCTTGACAGAAAAAAAGAAATGTGTGCTAATGCCATGTTGCTGGTGATGAAAAATTGGATGACTTTGAAAATAGAAAATATTAAATAGGCCAAGGAAAATTGCTGAACATCCAGTAACAATTACTGAAAACAATGCCAAAGAGAAACTGGTTTCAGATATGGCCATGAAACAGGTGTAAGAAGTAAAGTGGTCAGCAGACAGCAGGGAAATAATGTTACATATCATCCTCTTCTGTGCAATGCTGAAAAAAATCTTACTATCTGCATCCACAAAAATTAAAATCAGGAGACATGCAGGAGCTGAAGGATGAGAAAACCTATACTGGGCAAAGGTAATCAAATAATTTGACCTCCTTACATTTAGTAAAATCAGTGCCCAAAACTTCACATAGAGAAGATCAGGGTTATGGGAGCATACAATAACTTGAAGTGCATTTCATGCGGTCATGTGATTCTCATGCACATTTGTCAGTGAAAATACATTATTTTTTTTCTTTCACTTCTCCCATTCTTGTGTTTGAACACATTGAAAAAGTACTTTTTTCTAAAATATCATCATTTTTTGCTTTAGAGTAGGATTCTCTAAATGAAAGTGTAACTGGGCCATCAGACTTAGCTTTTAAATGATGCTTCTGGAAATCGGATCATTGCTATTATAATGTCTAATTTCACTGTTATGTTTGAAAGTTTGCTCCTGTTGAGGGTGGCTGTTGTCAACAAAAGTTAAAATCCTCGGCAGAAATAGAATTCTTTGCACTGGCTAAGGACTGTTCATTTCAGCATCACGCTTTGTCCTGAGTGGTGTGTTTTGTAGCAATAGATATACAGTGCAGAGAAGAGTCACTCTTTCCAAGAGGAGATGGGATTAGTGTGGATTGCTTGCAAATCATATTGCACGGGGGAATTTTTAGAAACTGTGCTTTTGTGAGAAATTTCTTTACAAGAAAAAAAAAGAGGGGGGGATAAATAATTATGAAACTGATCTGGTTTTTTTCTTAATCAATATATTTACATTAACTTTACATTAAGGCTTTCATTGGACTTTTTTATTTTTATAGTAATAGACATTCTCATTACTTTCAGAATCCTTATTAGATGCATTCAACATGCAGGATACTTTTGTAACTCTCCTTATTTATTCACAGAAGTTTTTGGATAAACCATTTGCTGCAAATACAATTTACAGGTTCCGAAATTCCATAACCTTCTCTGGTTTTTTTTTGGAGGGATTTTTGTTCATTTTCCTTTAATAAATAAGCAAGTATTAAAACCTATTTTCAAGGCACCATACACAAAATCTGCAAACTTCTGACCTGAAGTATTGAGCTGTTGAGTGAAAATGACTGACATTAAACTACACATAGCTTCTAGCCAAAATAAAGCAGGGGAAGAAGGCTTTACAGTAGATTCTGTAGCTTTTCTGAAGAGTTCCACCAAGAATTTATATAAATTTATGCTCACGCCTTAGTAATTTTGACTATGTGTTGAAAAAAAGCTTAAAAGGAGTTAAAATGAAATGAAAGTGTAGGAAAATTACTGATAATCATCTGGTAGCAAATGAAGCTTTCTATAAATAAGCATGGTGTTAAGGATATGTATAACCTGTCCTCTGAGTAGCAAGAAGTGCACAAACCATATAACCATAATCCAGAAATAATGAAGAACATGCAGATGAGAGGATGAAAATTCCCTTCTATTATGTCTTTTCTGACACAAGATATCCAGATTTTGTTGTTTTTTCTGATAATTATTCCAGTGAGAAGACAGAAAAATATATAGGTATAAATGTATAAAAGAATCAGGCCAGATCCTGTTGCTGTTAAATTCTGTTACTTCATAATGACTACTTTCTACAAAATTTGAAAAAGTCCAGTGATGCAAGATGAGATTTCTCTTGCATTATCAAGCCTTAAATTCATGCTAACGACCAGTGGAATTAGGAGTTTTTCATAGCTAAATGAGTGCTGCTAAGAAAAACTCAATGTAACTGCAATAGAAACTCTCTGAAGCCTCATCTGCATTTCCTTTAATTCCCCATTCCTTCATAAGAACAGGGATAAATGCATTTGTGTAGGGATGTTACCAGTAACTATTACAAAGCACTATTATTTATAAATGCTATGCTCCTGAAATTACTTGTGACCAAAATTTTAATAATCATGTAGTTTACAAATAAAAAGGGTGCCCTCTTTGCACACAGATTTCTGGATTATCCTTTGCATTGAGAACAGCAATACCAAGTTGGGGACCTTGATTTGACTTCAGTTTTTTTTCCATTTGCCCAACATTTCTGGCTGAACTCAAATTAAAAGATTCCTGATACAGTTTAGCTGGCTGCTTTTCTTAGGATCTGTTTTATACCATATGCAATACCTGTTCTTCTCAAATTCTTCCATACTTGTTTTACAGATCTTTTTCTTCCTTGCTTCCTTTCCTATGAAGAATTTGCTGACGACTTCTGTGGTAACTAACTAGAGACAGACAGTCGTACTCAGACAGAATAACAAATGACTTGGACTTTCACCCCAAGGCTGTAGTAGTGGGAATCTGGAGCTGAATCTTTCCTAGAGTAGGAGGAGACAGAACAAAGTTTTCTGTCTATTCGAGATTGTAGGCAAAAGTAAAATAAGTTGTAATGTTGCAGTAGTTCTTAGCCACCTTTTTCCTGACAATCTGACAAGATAGCTCTATCAGCATAAGGTAATGAAAGCACTTTTGTAAGAGATAATCAACAATAAAGCCCTTTCTTAAAAACTTAAAATGAACAAGCAAAGAAAATGGAGAATTGTGCACCCTTTGATGTATTCAAATACTGGTTTAAAATAAAAGTTTTACACAAATGTAGATTACAGGAAAATACAGGATGACTATAGTCGACTGTGATTTGTAATCTACAGGAGGCCACATTATATAATCAAAGGGCCCATTTTGGAGTTACTCTTAATGATTCCATGAAAAGACAGGCAAGTTAAAATGCACATTCCTCTTCCATCTTTCTTTCTTTTCCATCCTCTTTTTCCTCCTGCCAACATCCACATTTAGAATAATTCCTCTCCAGTCTCTCTCAAGGGAGCAAATTAGTTTATCTCTCACAGTTACAAATTTTAAGATATAAGATTGATAATAACTGCTTCACATTTTTGCTGTCATTCCGCTTCCATCCACTGACTGTAGTTAGCAAGGTTTTCCACCACACTCTGGTAAATTCTGTGAATTACTGATCATGAACTCTCAATGATCCATCAACAATGAATTTTTAGGGATCAAGCATCCTACTGTCCTGTGCAGGGAAGTGTTTTCAAGAAGCTGTAACTCATCTCTGAAAAGTACTTGAGTGGCATCTTTAAATGTACATTTTACTGTTAGTCTTGCTGGCAATCCCATGCAGAGTTCAGTAGAACAGGAAACAGAGTGCTGATTATACTCTTTTTAATAAAACACCTCCTAAATATGTGGGTGTGTTTTTTTTGTGGGGAGAGGGGTTATGTGGGAATGAGCTGATTGCATAGTATTTGATTTAAGTAAGATCGAAATCACAGTAAATTGACTAGAACAATGCACCATACGATATGATGATATTCAACTTAAATTAATCACAACATGATTCTGTTCTTGACTGTTTCAGGGAACAGCTACAACCAAAAATTTGCATTTTTGCATCTTTTATCACCAGAATTCTTGTTTGTTTACATGGTTTGGTGCTATTTTGCTGTTCTTGTTTTGAGTTGGGTTTAGTTTGAGGTTTTTTGTTGCTGGGTCAGAAAATAAGCCTTAGCTCAATTTATTGTCACCTTTAGAGTGGCCTCTTGAGCACTTACCCCACATGGACTACATACATGGAAAGTCTAAACTATCGTTTTCCCAGATCCTTTTTAGTAACTCCAGGAGGTTACAGAAATACAGCTTAAAGTTATAAAAACATTCTCAGAAGGCAAAATTAAAGGACTCAGAGTAACTCTGAATGCAGGATAAAATCCTCTAATTCAATCTGTGGTATTAAAACTTCTTTTCAAGGCTAGAAGAGAAATGGTTAGATCAATAATTTATCAAAGGAACTAGGAAACAACAAGAATTTATAAAAATTGTCACTATGTCTGTCCACCCATGATCTAAATTAGTGATCAAAAAAACAGACTTGTCTAGATAAGAGGATTTGACTCTTATGACACATGAATGACATGAAGGAGTGGCACAGATAACCATTTTTTTCCAGCCTAGAAAATTTTGGCAAATAAATGGGCTATGTGCCAATATTATTCTACATAAAGCTGGGCAGTTTGTTATTTTTCAATTTTCACAGTGTTGAAGTTGCTACTCAATTGTTTGTCTTTTTAACTGTAATTGATATGAATGCTTCTATTCAGCACTGAAAATATAATATTATTTCATAATCATTACCAGATATTGGCATATGGCTTTCTCTGGTAAAACATGCATGAAGCTGAAGGAAGTGTCAATGTAAAAGAAAAAGACTGTAGGAGTGAAAGCAGATAATATAAAGATTTTCAAGACACTCATTGTCACCGCCACTTAAGGAAAAAAAATAAAAATTCTTTTGGTTCCTCAAGAGAAAATGTCAATACCTTTGACTTTTACTTGTCCTTCTAATAGGAAAATGAGTAGATTATTAATCAGCTGGACAGATTGGGTAGTAACAAATTTGCCTTTAGTAAGACTTTTGACGTTATTTGTCATCATGTCTAGAATCCAAGGATGTGTGGTCTGAAGGAGCACATTTCTCACATGGAGAGAAAAATTACCAGGTGGAGGATGCCTCAGCATCCAACTCCAGCAGGCACAGTACCCCAACAGTTGATACATGGACCCACATCACTGGGGTATGCACTGGCAAAATGGAGCACAGGCCACAGGAGGAAAGACTCAGGGCTGACCTTGTTCAGCTTATTGAAAAGGAGGCTTCAGGGTGATACAACTCTTTACAACTGTGTGAAGTGGTGTGACAGAGATGAAGAAACAAAACTTCCCTCTAACTGCAGTCTGACACCTTCAGATTAGACATCGAGTGAAACACATTCACAGGGCCAAATGCAGCACTGGAACTCGTTGCCCAGGAAGGTTATGGACTCGGAGATTTTCAAAACCAGAATGCCCTCATAGCTCTGGTCTGGTGTTGGCAATAGCCTTGTTTCAAGCAGAGGGTTGGAATAGATCACTTTTAACCAACATCTCTGCAATTCTATGTCTATAATTTGCCCTTTTCTCAAGGAAAGCATTTGATGCCAACCAGATTGCCAGCACTATGGTGATCTCAGTCCCTCTTCCAGGCTTAGTCTTGTGTGTCCAGAGTTCATACATATGCCAAATTTGCATTGATCAAAAGCAAGACTTTGATCTTGTTCTTTAATTAAATATGAGTTCTTAGAGTGACATTAAACTCACATAATCAATCAAACAAAATATGCTTTGATCTGACCAGCCAGAGAACTAGAATCATAGAAAGATAAAGTAAAATAAAGACAACAAAAAACCATGATTTACCTAACATGACTGTTCCCAGATATAAATGGTAAGATCAAGATAGAAAAAAACAAGAGCTTAGGGTTTAACATAAGTAACTGAGTGACTTTTATTTAGGGCTTCCTGAGTCCTATTACTTTTGAGCAGTAAGCATTCCTTTTATGTTTAATTGTTTAAAAACTGACAAAAACAGGCATGTGTAGTAGGGGGTTCTTATACAAAACAGATTTCTTCATAAAATTAACTCAGTGTAGAGGGATGGGTTTTTTCTTACCCAGAAATTATGATGTTCCTAGCAGTAAAATTTTTGCATACTCATATTTCATGGTGGTGTGTGAAAGGATAGAAGTTGCACCATGGATCTCCTATCAGATAGTCCATGAGAAACTTAAGAGCACCATAGAAAAATGCAGACAACAAAAGTTCTATTCTTATCTTTAATAGCCATGAATTCTAAATCAGATACAAGGTATTAAGTCAGTATTCACTCTCAGGTCCTGGCAGTTTGTCTCGTAATCAGAAAGAGATACACAATCTAAAAACAAAAAAGCTGCTCTTCAAGAATAAGAGTGTTTTGAGCTTTTTAACAGCACATAAAGAGAAAACATTTTCTAATAAAACTCACTAGTAACTTTTGGTTTGGCTACCCTCTGTACGACTTGAAAAGGTACAGGAATGGCTCTGTTAGAAACAAAGAAATGTGCAGAATTCACAAATAGTTTTGCCGTCCAGATGTAACCACTTACCTCATGCTCCCTGTCCACTTTCATGGTTGCAAATTGCAAAAATTTATGAACTCTCAAACTGAAAATTTTTATTTCTCTTAAATTTAACTCCAAAGATTCTGATTCAGGAAATGTGAAGGGTATGTTAAGTTTTTAATTAACCCAGATACATGCTGATAGTTAATCTCCTGCATACTTTGGGTCTTTTGTCCCAGAAAAGCTGGTTGTGTCTTACTTTTGGCTAACTTAAATAGAAACAAGTTCAGGTAGAATTGGAAGTCAATTCATCAGTCTGGTGGTCAACTATCTGTTGCAAAAATGGTGAAATGCTAAATGTTTTGAATAATTACTGTTGTTTTAGAGCAAGCAATTCAAAATAATCAAGCAAAGAATTTAAAGGTTAATACTTTACACTAGTATCCTGAGTTGTTTGCAGTCCGGAATGTTCCATATCTCTAGACAGATTTTTAAAAATCCAATGAATCTATGTATAGAAGTGGAAAGAAAAGCATCACTAAAGAAAAGAACAAATTATTATGTACTGAAGGTACCATTTTCAAAGCATTTGTGTGGAAATCAAAAGTATTATAAGGAATAATTTTTAGCTTTCTTTTACGTCAGAAATATAAAAATGCAGAACAGAGATGCTTCTGAAAACATTAAGAGATTCTGCTTCTAGCTTTGTTTAACAATTCAGATAAACTGCAAGAGATAATGGTTTTCAAGTGGTTTTCCTTCCCTCTGCTGCACATGCTTAGCTTTATGTATTTGTTCCAGTGAAACAAAGTTTAGTTTGTTCCTTGACAGCAAAACCAGTCTGAAATCTGCGTGAACACACCATTCACTGGAGTAGTCAAGGTTTTGAATAGGCTCCAAATCCAATATCTTTCTGGCACTCGACACACTGTATTTATATAGAATATTGGCACCAATGTCAATGACAATAATCTAGAAAGTCAATGCTATGGCAGCCATGTATGAACATATTTTACTTAACTCCTACTCAGATCTCAGCTTCTAAGACTGCCAGGACTGCTGTGCATACACAGAATTGCTTTAACTGAAGGAATTAGGTGCTGGCATCCATCCATGTTCTTGTTTGATGTAAAGATGCACTAGTAAAAAGTTGGGTGGGATAAATCTTATCTAGCTTTAGTGTGTGTGTGTCTCCCATGTTGAGGTCTGCATGGTAGACAGCTACAGCCAGATGTCCAGAAACCAGTCCTAATCTCTATACAAGGCTTCCAGGAGGGACAGTCACTCTGTTAGCTATGCTGTAAGCACTTCTGATATCCAAAGGCAGTACCACAATGTCAACATCTTCTATTCAAGAACACAGCCAAAAGTAGCACCTTTGCTGCAGACTGTGCACTGGAAATTGAGACCTGGTTTCTACAGGTTTGCAGTCTGACCAGATTCAAATTCAAGTTCATATTTGCTACATCCAAAAGACATGCCATTTGATTGGAATGAGGAAGAGTGACAGACTCCTATTATAGCTAAGCCACTGAGCATGTGGTAGCACAAAATTCATGAGGTCAACAAGGTCTCAGGGAGAAGGTGTCTGGTGGCTAGGTAGTTCAGAAACAAGATCTGGTATGAAGCTGTTTTCATCTGAATTACTTCTGGAGTTTTATCCAGTAGCATAAAGGCATGAATACTCCTAATGTAAGGACCTGGAGTAAGCACAATAAAGTAAATGTAATTACACTTACTCAAAGTCAGGAAGTTCATTGCTCTACAGTCATAGAGATGCATTTTTACCCCATAGCAGATAGTTTTTTAAGATAAGTAGTATTAACTGTTCTATAAGTCACCTGCTTTCTGTCTCCTCTTATTTTTCCTCTTCCTGGAATGTAAAGGAAATAAGATACTTTTATTAGACTATACACAACTTCTAAACTGCCATCCTCCTTTAAAATCAAGGTTCTACTTTTCATTTTGTGATTGTGAAATGCCTAACAGCAACCAGAATATTCAAGATACTATATTTTCAACTTTGTGGGTAAGAGACTTTTTGAGCTGGCTGCTCCAAATCCCTTGGCTCTTTTTTGTTACACTGGAGACTCACACATTATCTCACTGATCATCCTCTATCACTTCAGGAATATACTTCAGCATCATTGCTTTCCGGATTTAGCATTCTTGTGGAGTGGCTGTTTTGAATTAATTTTCAGCAGATGTATTTTCAGTTTTCCAAGTTGACTCTCGTTCTGTTATTCTCGGCCCATGTTTCAATTTTTTCTAAGGTGCTCAATTATTTGCCTTTCTTGACTGCTGCTGGAACAACTTCTAATTTAACATAATCTGTGAATTGCATTATCATGCTTGTGTTTCAATTCCAGGTTGTTTATGTGAATTTTGAAGAGGACAGAACCTTAAATAGACCCTTGTGGCACCCCTGTTGTCAACTCATACAGCTCAATATGTTGTTGTTTATGATCATCTTTTGTTTGTGCTCTGTGTGCCAGTTTTCAGTCCATGTGATGGAGCTCAGATCCAAGCCAATTGTAACTCATTTGAAAAGTAAGATTTCGTCAGATGTTGTATTGAATACTATACCAAAACCCAGATGATATCCTCTTTCCTTTCTCAATTACTTTTGTAACTGTTCCACAAAAAATAATCAACATTTGTACTGCACAGTTTTCACTTCATAAATCCAGACTGCTAATAGGTCATGGGTCTATAATCTTTTTGTCTGCTTTATGCCAGTTCAAGATTAAGCCTTGAATAAAACTATATATAGTTTGGGATCTAGCAGCAGGTAAGTGGCAAGGTCTCCCTGGAACCTGATGGAGTGCCTGGACTGATTGCAGGGATCTTCATGGGGGAGCAGTGTTTTGTTACAAGAGCTCTCTCTAGTGGTCCTGGCTACTTCACTCAGAGTGGCTGACTGATGCATTTTCTTCTGTGAACCTTTGGAGACATAAAGCTGGTTAGTTCCAGCATCAAATTACAGTTAAATCTTATTGAGAAGAAAAACAATAATAATAGTAAAAAATGAGTAAATGCTTTAAAAAGGATAATGCCTGGTAAGTTTGCTGAGGACGCCTGATTCATTAAAGAAGAAGATTCCTTAAACACCTGGATGGTAACTTCATGGTACAGGTACTAAGAGAGATGCCCTCCTTGATTTGTTACTTGTTAGCAGAGAGGGTCTTGTGAGTGAAGTAGAGATTGGTGGCCATCTTGGCCAGAATGACCATGCAGTTGAGTTTAAAATCTCTGTTGACAGCAGGAAGAGTGCCAACAAAACTTCAACCTTGGATGTGAAGCGAGCAGACTTCAAAATCCTCAGAGAGGTACCCCTTGGGAAATGCTTTTTCAGGTGCTGGGCTCCATCAGTCATGGCCAATTTTTAAGCACCATCTGCTCAGAGCACAGGAAAAGGCAATTCCAAAATATCAGAAGTCAAGCAGATGAGGGAGAAGACCAGCCTAGCTGAACAGGAATCTTCTGGAACTAAGGAAGAAGAAAAAAAAAAAGAAAATAAAAGAAACTGTATGCCCAGTGGAAGCAAGGTCAGGGGAAATGGGAGAATGGGAAGAATGCAGAAATGCTCTTCGCCACTGCAGGAAGAAAACTTCTGTGGCCAAAACTCAATTGGAGTTGAAGCTGGCCAGTACTCTGAGGGGCAATAAAAAGAGCTATTAAATATGTTAATAGGAAAAGGAAATCCAGAAAAAACATTGGTCCATTACTCGAAGAACACGATCGCCTCACAAACAGGAACATGGACAAACCAGAGATTAATGTTTTTTTCACTTCAGTCCTCAAAACTGATGCTGGGATCTGGAATCCTAGAGCTCAGAGCTGGAGGATTATAACCGTGAGAATGATAAAATCCCAATCAACCCTGAATATTTGCATGATCTGCTGCTCCAGCTGGATCTCTGTAAATCTACAGGGCCTAATGGGATTCATCTGAGAATACTCAAAGGGCTGGTTGATATCATCATAGGGCCTCTCAGTGATTTTTTGAATGGTCTTGGAAATATGGAGAGCTCCACGTCATCTGGAAACTAGTGAACATTTTCCAATTTTCAAGAAGGGTATTAAGGGTGACTCTAGAAACTATAGGCCCATCATTCTCACTTCAGTGCCTAGTAAAGTAATGGAGAAGATTATTCTGGGAGTTATTGAAAAACACCTGAAAGACAACCTAGTCATCGATCACAGTCAGCATGGCTTCATGAGAGGAAAGTCCTGCTTTTCAAACCCGATTTCCTTTTATGAGAAGGTAACCCATTTAGCTGATCAGGAGAAGCCTGTTGATCTAATGTTTTTGGATTTCAGTAAAGCTTTTGATATCATCTGTCACAGGATCCTTCTGGATAAATGCCCAGCACACAGCTGGATAAACCCATCATGGGATGAGTGAGCAGCTGGCTCATGAGTCAGGCACAAAGGGTTACAGTAGATGGGGTGACATCAGACTGGGGACCTGTCACTAGTGGAGTTCCACAGGACTCCATCCTCAGCCCTGTGCTCTTTAACTTCTTCATAAATGACATGGGGGCAGGACTGGAAGGGATATTAAGTTCGTTGAGAATACTAAATTGGGAGGAGCTTTTGACTCCTTTGAAGGCAGGGAGGCCCTGCAGAGAGCCTTACACAAATCAGGGCTGGGCAATCACCAACCATATGAAGTTCAACAAGGGAAAGTTCTGGATTATGCACCTGGGGTGGTGCAACCTTGGATGTATGTATAGACTGGGGAGTGAGATGCTGGAGAGCAGTGCCATGGAAAGGGACCTGGGGATCCTGGCCCATGGCAAGTTGAATCTGAGCCAGCAGTGCCCTGGCAGCCAGGAAGGCCAGCCCTGTCCTGGGGGGCATCAGGCACAGCATCACCATCTGGGCAAGGGAGGGGATTGTCCTGCTCTGCTCTGAGCTGGGGCAGCCTCACCTCCAGTGCTGGGGGCAGTTCTGGGCACTGCAATATAGGAAAGATATTAAGCTGTTATTAGAGTGTCCAAAGGAGGGCAACAAAGATGGTAAGGACCTTGAGGGGAAGGTGTATGAAGAGTGGCTGAAGTCACTTGCTCTGTTCAGCCTGGATAAGTGGAGACTGAGGGAAGACATCATTGCAGTGTACAAATTCCTGGTGAGGAGAAGAGGAGGAGCAGGTACTGATACAGTGATAGGACTCTAGGGAATGGTCTGGAGTGGTGTCAGGGGAGGTTTAGGTTGGGTATTAGAAAAAGGATCTTCACGAGAGGATGGCTGGGTACTGGAATAGGCTCCCCAGGGAAGTGGTCACAGCACCAGCCTGGCAGAGTTCAAGGAGCATTTGGACAATACTCTCAGACACATTGTGTGATTGTTGCAGCTGTCCTGTGCAGGCCCAGGAGCTGGACTTGATCCTTGTGAGTCCCTTCCAACTCAGGATAGTCTCATCATTCTATGGCTTTAAACTTTTAAAATCAATTAGCGTGGGCTTTTTACCACTTCCAGTGCTGGAAGAAACATAAGTATATTAGATTACATAATATGTATTCAAATAGCAGAACATACATCCAAATCATGCTACGAATGTAATATCAACAACAGATACTTCCTAGGATTGATAAGTCACTATGGATGTTGCATTTTAAGATCCTCTTAATAAAGCATGAATTTTAAATGCAGCTCATAAATATATTACATTTAAAACAAGAACAGCTTACAAAATCATATGTTAAAAGTGAGTATTTATTGCTTTCCATTTTTGCACTCCTGTATTAGTGAGAACAGTTAGAGCTGAGACCAGCATGCTCATGAGTTCAAAAGAAGGGTCCATGAATTATAGTGCTCACTGGCAATAGCCACTGGTAAGCCAATGTACATAACTCAAGGTCCCAGATGATATATAATAAAATCTATAAATGCTTTACAATAAGGAAGTGCATATTATTGTATTACATAGCAACTCCTAGGGAAGACAAACAACCCTACAAATTTAAAAGGAGTTCAGCCTTCTGTTTTCCTGAATCTAAACTGAAAAGGCCAAAAATTAGTGTACTTCTGTTTGCTCCATGACTAATTTCTTTATTACTAGTGAAACTAAGACTTTATCATACATTTTTCTTTAGCTGAAAAATTTAATATTTTCTTGAATATACATATCTTTAAATATTATTACAGTTATATTTGCTTTGCTTTTAGAAGTAAAATTTCTTGGTATCTCTTCAGTAAATGAAGATTTATAAGATACCATTTTAAAAATATTTTACTGAAAACACTGTGTTTGAAAATAAAATATACTACACTTCTAAGAAGGTGTTCTCTTCAAAAGAAACCATTTTCTTGTGCAAAGGCTTAAAAATTTTCCAAAGTAGGTGAACCCTGTGAGACAACACATAGGTATTGACCAAAATCCCCTAGAATTGTTTTGATCATGTTTGAATTAAGGACTTCAAATGAGGGGAAACTACACATCAGTTTAAAAGTCCCCTTGAATGGCTACTTAAATCACAGCATGGAATGTCCCTAAAGCTGTGGGGCTTAACAAAATACATGCCAAGGCACTATGACAGATATGAGACATAAATCATTAGAAACTGCTATGAGAAGATCAGTTCTTTTCATCCTAATTAAATTCTTTTAAAAGCATTTTTTTTACAGAGTTCCAGGACTCTTTGGTATCTTTAGGAAACTAAAATCTGATTCAGGTCATTTTGGAGTCAAAGAAAACCTTGCATTAACTTCAGTAGAAATGAGACTCCTTAGGAAGCAGATGTGCTTACATTCCACTGTCAAAAATAGGAGCTAAGCATCTGCTCAAAGTTAATCACACGCTTAAACACTGTCCAGGACTAAGGTCATGGTTGCCAGGACCTGATCTTGCAGCACATACAAATCCAAATGATTAATGGTTTGGCTTGCCTGCTGTATAAAACAAATGTAATATGAAATACTGGGTTTGGGGTTTTGTGATTCATTTTTGTGTCACTTAATAAAATTAAAAGAAAAAAAATCGATCCCAAATAGAATTCTGTTGAGTTAGTGGAAATACTAATACAAATCACTTTATATTCCCATTTAGTTCAGGTTGAAAACCAAAGAATACTATTAACACAAACAAGGCATAACACAGAAGCATTGTGTGGCAAATAGACATGCAGACAAAGAACAAGTACAGTCTGTCAAGGAAATTGAGGTTACTTCTGAAAAGTACACATTGTGTCCTATAAACATACTACAGCAGAGATAAAACTTAGCTCAGGGCAAATAAATGTTCTCTAAATACAGAGAAGACTTCATGAAACACAATTAAATAAAATTCAAGACTGAGAGAAAGTTTCATAATATCTGATCAACTGGTCACTTAAATGACTGGAACTCAGATTATCCTTCTCTTCTGAGTACCAATTTATATAAATTATAGGAAATTATGGGAAGAGGGAATTACAGGAAGCGAAGGGAGTGTGGATGTAGTGAAGATTGAGGAAGGAGGATGCAGACGTGGAACTGAAAGCAGGATGGGAAAGCTGTCTCTACTGTAGAACTGTGTGCTGAAGGAGTACCATGTAGAATGACACTTGTGACATCAAACAAAATCATTGTCAAAACCTAGAAGTAGAAGGGCTTAATGTTTACTTGTCTCAGGGAGACTGGGGAAGCTCCTTCTGCATCTACTTGCTATGTTCATACATAGTCCTGAAAAAATTATAAGACCACCAATAAACTGGCAGCTGCTCACAAAATTTTACTTTAACCCAACAGCAAAGATTCAACAATTCTACAGATTCAGAAAATAAATTGCTGCTTTTACAAAAATACCACCAATTTAATGTATTTGATACTAATCTAATGGGCTTTCAAGTAAATTAAGGCAAAAATAATTTCAGAAAATTGATGCTATTCACACAGGGCAAGTCTCAAGCAAGACACATTCCAGCATTTGCAAATAGCATTTTTTTTCCTTTTGCAAAATCTTGTGTTTATGTACATATTAATCCACGAGAATTTGAGGTTTCAATTTCTTTTAAATGTATCTTACCCACCTCAAGGATATAGGACAGATTATAAAACAGACTATGACAGCTGAAAGGTTCAGATTGCTAGTGAAATGAACTAAAAATTATTTTTATTATAATTTCATTCTTGTAAATCAGTCTCATGATATCTGGATTGTAGTATTTTCCAGAGGTTAAAGCTGTCATGTCTGATGTGTCAGCTTCTTGTGTAAGCAATTTCCAGTTTCTTAGTTGGGGAAAAAAAGAGAGAGAAAGCTCTACACCCACAGCTTTCACTTAAGTGAAAGAGCCTATGTTTCACCTGAAGTGCTCTTGCTGGTGAACTGAAAGACCGCCCAGAGCTTTGGGGATTGAAAGAATATGCTTTCAGGGTCTACATCATGTGTTTCTATGAGAATATCCTTGTTGCAAATGAATCTGACTCAAGCCAGGCCTTCAAGCATTGGAATCCAATCCAGTAGCATCCCTTCCTGTGGGCATCTTCTGCATTCTCTGTCTGAAAGTGTCTGATCTGTGGCAACTGTGCTCAATGCAAAATCATTCTACTCAGCTTGCTGTACCGTTGGGCGGTTCCACATACGTTATTTGCGTATTTGTGCTTCTATCTAGCTCTTCCTTTTTGGGATAGTTTATTTTGCCCAAGTTTTATTTGAGTTGGTTTCTCTGGGCATTGGGCCCAGTTCTTGTTTAACTTTGCTCTTAAAATCTGTACGACAGCCCAGATGTTCTTTCCAAAAAAAAAAAAAAAA